>VDFB02271358.1:751155257-751229873 GCA_007258455.2 Sequoia sempervirens
TGTGATTGTGGATGCATCTGTACAATAGTTGGAGGAGGCCACTTTCTCTCTTGAGGAGACATTGTCTTTGGAATATGTTCTACCTTCATCCTTGCTAGATCTTGAGTTGTCTTTTTCAGCGGATCAGGGTGTTGTTGCAAAGGGTTTCTCACAGATTACAGGAGGTGACTAGATTGTAGCTTCACATGGTTTGGGAAAGGCATCTTTCGGCATCGACACAGGGACACTTGAGCAGATTTTAGAGACTTCGTACATTTTGAAGGTTCTTCCTTCTTCACTTGTGGATTGGGGAGAGTTCATTCATGCACCTTTAGTATTGTTTCTTCCCAAGGGGAGAAATGTTGTTTGATAGTTTTGGAGCAGCTTCTTCATTCCTTCTTGAGCATCTTCCATTGGTGATCATTGTACATTGAAGGGGGACTACCTTGTCTCTCTTCTTCTCTTGTATGGGGGGGACTTTTTCCTCACATGGGGTTTTATCCTTCTCATGCTATGTTCATAGCTTTTTGTATTTCATCTCTCTTTTTGGGGGTAGTTTTTTCCCACTGGGTTTTTCTATCTTTACTCCACTTGTGAGAGATTTCATTGCATTTGTACATGGGTACTTAACATGGCCTAGTAGCTGGGACCCATCTTGCATTATTTGCGTATATGTACATTCTCCCTAAGTTGCACTTAAGGGGGGGTGTTGGTGTAATTAAATGTCTTGTACCTTGTCCTAGGTCATAATTACACCTTAGTTAAGTTTACTTAGGGACCACATAGGAGGTTGTTGGAGATTTTCCACCTTTTGTGGACTTGACATCTCATACCTCATCACTTCCACCTTTTTTGGACACATCATGTGATTATCTCTCCACCTTTTGTGGGAGATCCACCTTTTGTGGAGATTATCACATTATCCTTTTCCACTTTAGATGGAGTGATAACTCTTCATTGTTGTCACATGTCATAAGATTACGACACTTGTCATAATCTTATGCCCTCCTACATTCTCACCTTGGCTATATATCCAAGGGGTCTCCTATGCATTGTGTATTGAGCATTGTATTGCATATCATATTATTGACATTGAATACAGTTTATTCTTGTCATATTATTTTCTCTCTCTTTTGTGCTTTCTATTAGGCCTCTAGATCTTGGGTGGCTACCTTCATAGCCAATTCTTACACACATCTATCTTGCCTCTCTCTTACGTGTCATAACAACATCACTCTTATTTATATCAACCTCAACCTTTTAAAACCTTCTCCAGGGTCGACAACTATCTGTTACACTTACAAATTCAAATTAGGTCGGCACCTAAACATTCCCGCGGTGGAAAGGAATGAAGGTGACCCATATAAATCCTTAATGAGGACCCAAAAAAATCCTAATACACCTCAACACGCTTTCATAAACTTCGCATGTAGCGTTAAATACAAGGTTGACTAATACCTGTGCTAAACATAATAAAACATTAAGTACACACTTCCTTAAATCAATCCGAGCTTTTGGATGACATAATTCACTTGAACATGATCTAGAATAAACCACGAACCACCTGAGATCTAACAAAGTCTTCATCGAAACTCGCATTGAATATAAATACTTCAACCCAGAACATCCAATTAACCTTATTCGCACATTGACACATGAAACACATACTTTACTATACCAAATCAAGTGAAACCTTGAATACTAAAAGATACAAACATTATAAGCAACTTCCCAAATCCACACATCTTGAAGCCAAATTGCGGAGAAATGCGAAGCAAATACATTTCTCCCAAACCACAAAAAATACCATTGAAAAACTGATTCACATACTGGTGAAGATATCTCACACTGCACAATGATCCATAAACCCAAATTTTGGATATAGATACTTTGAACAACTCTAACCAACATATCAAATCCACATAGGCATAACATCAACACAAAAGAAACACAGAGCACATCCCAGAGCACATTTTGAACACTTGCACAACACTGTTTTCTTTGTTTATCAATTTTTTCTCAAAAGCACTTGAAAACCAAGTACTAGAGAGATCATCACAACTCATTACACATCTCTAGACACTGCAACACAAAGATAGCTCCATGTACTCACAACACTTCCTCAATATCTCAACTATACATGCACAACATGCAACAACCTGTTTTCTTCTTTTTCACAATTTTCTCAATATCCTCGACATTTTCATCATGCAACAAACTTCCTCAATACATAGTTGACATCAATGACAACACCAGTCTATAGACATCCTGTTGAAATCAATGACAATACCTTCATACTTGCAACAAAAATGTGTTGAAGAAAATACATCAACATCAATATAGTCTATGAGTTTCAATACACACAAATGGAGACATGCATCTAAAATGTGATTATTACAATAAATATTTATTAGTTTGAATCATTCCCTGCACTTTGAATGTCTATTTTCACTTGATTCTTTACTAGATACCCTTCTAAACATGCACCTGCAACCTTTCTTCACTTCATGTATTTCCCAATCCTCAAAATCATTGCCAAAATTCCATAAACCCCACAACAAGGGCCAACCCTAATGGGGAGATTGTAGTAGGTTTCAATCAATTCCTAAGGATAAAGTGTTCCCCAAATGGACCCCTCATATTGAAAGAGATACCAACCATTGCTTTTGGAAGTTGGGTCAAGTGGCACAATAAATGCCAGTAGGTGGTAAAATAGAATGGTGGCAATAAAGGAGGTAGGTCGATTTAAAAATTGTAAGCAACAAACACTTCAAGTGCCAAAATTCAAATACATTAATGTTTCATCAATACTTGGTTGGCAGAAACAAAATCTGCATGTCTAGGATGAAATCGTGCAACAAAAGAAATCACACCATAACACAACCGATCATTATCACATCTTACTTTCGATGAATCGACAAGTTTGTGAACTAGCAAACCTACTAAAAACTTCTTCGCCTTCCTTTCTTTCTTCTTCGACAAACATTCACTATTGCGAACTAGTTGATCGATGAACCAAAAAATCCGTGAACTAGGCAAACCATCAAAAACTTTTGCATCTTCATTCCTTGTCTTTGCTTATGCCTTAGAAAGTTTTCAAAACAAATCCATCTATCGACAAATCAAAGAATTAGTGAATCATAAAACTATTAAACACCCCATCAAAAAATTGACAAGTTTGTGAACACGTGAACCAACTGAAACAATTAAAATGTTGCCAAAAACATATTAGAAATTGGGTCCTAGCACTTAAAGAGGACCCATTCACCCTTGAGAGAATGGGTCTTGGGACCTAAATCTAGAACACACAATTTCCAAGATGTTTAAATTAATGATAGTATTTGTTTAATATAAGTTTCCCTTTCAAAACTAGAATAATAAAAGCCATAGGAAATGCCAATTTAGGAAAATTAGAAGCCTTATTAAATCTAATTAATTAAGGGGATGCAAAACATAGTGGAAAATGTAAAGGAAGTACATTTTTCTACAATTACATTGGCCTCTAAGGAAATCGTATAAAACATCTGCAAATGCACTTACCAAAATGTCTGGTTTGGATGGAAAGATTTGCAAAAAGGGATGACATCATTAGAGAGGGAAGAAATGAATTGGGAAGGTTCAAAAATGGTGATGTAAGCAAGGTGGGATGATGACAACATGATGTCATCTAGGTACAAATGCAAAAAATGAAGTAGAATATGCCTTGCAGAAAAAGGTCATTTGAACTAGATGAAGAAAGTTTTGATGGAAGATGACATATGGAAGATAAAATTCTATAGGAAGATAGAGGTGGGAAAATGGATTGCATCGGACCACAAGAGATAACTTGATGAATTTCAAAATTGATAGCACTTTATGAGACAATGGTCCACATGTGGATAATGCGAGGAAAGATTCAACAAGTGGAATGGGCCGGTTCACATGTGGAATTTCCCATAAATGCAGATGGGAAATATTTTCCCCAAAGGTGGAAAATTGGAAGCTAATCGGGTAGATAGAAAGGAGGAAAAGATACAGTTCAAATGGAAGAAGGAATTATGTGGCTTTGACTTGGTCAAATTCCTTAATGCTTAAGGCTTTTGTAAGAAATTCATGGTGAACTGCACCATACAAGAAAATGGATTAGAACCATATATTAGAAGGAAAGTTCATTGAAACAAGACACGTGCACTTGGAAATGGAAGCGCCCACAAAATGGATGACATCAACAATGAGGGAAGATGGACCTTTTTCCTGCAACATCATTTTACTTAGTCAATTTTAGAACCTGAAAAATCTTGTGAAGAAACAACTGGCATGTGAACATGCAAAAAGGTATCTGCAACTGAACTTAAAAACTTCCTATTTGGATTAGAAGATCCACATAGCAGGATGAATCCATTCGACCTGCAATGCGAGAAAATGAATGTGAATGCATAAAACATAAAAGAAGAAGTTCACATGTCCCCTGAAGTCCGCAAATGTTACTCAACCAATGTTTTGTCATTTGAACCTTGGTGTGGAAAATCCCATCTAAACTTCACCATCATAGAGAAAAGTTGTTGAAACTACACTATTGTGAGGAAGATGATGTGATTTGGATGACAAACAAAAACCCACATGGGCATAAATTTTTCCCCTTAGTGAATTTCTCAAAAATTCAAAAGCAACTAGACCTAATTTTTTATGCCCTATCCATTGGTGCAAACAAAACTCAACCCTAACATATGTCTTAGATCAGTTGTAACTTTGGGAAATTTTGGCCAAGGCACAAAAAGGGAAGGAACTAGGGGAAAAAAAGGGCAACACAAATATGAGTCCCTATAATGGCTCTAGTTGGGGATGTTTGCCTCTTGCAAGCACAACAAGAACTTATAATCTCTCGTAAACCACCAAAATTTTACCAAGGCAAAACACCATCTTGATCCAAAACAAACAAGACTACTTATGACAAAATCACAACATTAGATGCTTTAGATGCTACCCATGCACATGAAACTCCTCAATTCACCCTTAAGATCCATGAGATGGTACACATTGAACTCATACCTCATAATCACTCCATAAGGACCAAGCCATAAGGGGTCAAATTTTCCATGTTTCCCCTTATCCTTAGACCTAGCATTCCATAGAAAAACCAAATCACCAATCTAAAATTTCTTTGATGACACCTTCCTAACATAAAAATGTTCTATGATTTGTTTATGATGAGTAATATTATCATAGGTCTCTCTTCTTAACTCATCCAACTCTGCCAATGCCAAAACCCTATGTGACATATCACATTGATCTTCACCAACATCCTACAATAGTTGATATACAAGTAACCTTAAACTAACAAGAATCCTATCCTTTACACCATAAACTAGCTCAAAAGAGTTACACCCAATAACTTGCTTGACCTTAGCTCTATCGGCCTAAAGAGAAAACTTGAGCTTGTCATCCCATCTCTTTTTATTTTGATCTAAAGTTCTTTTGATGATCTTCATCAAACTCTTGTTGTTGGACTCAAGTTATCCATTACTATGTAGATGATAAGGGGAAGAATATATTAGGTTAAAACCAAGTTTAGTAGACATATCTTGCATATCCTTTAACCTGAAACATGTGGCGTTATCAACAATAACTTTGTTTGGAACCCCAAACCTAGTTATGATGTTGTTGGTTAGAAAATCTACCACCACCTCAAGGATGTAGCACTGCGAGTCAAAACAACATCAACCCACTTACTGAAGTAATATGTGGCTACTAAAATCTACTTAAATCCATTGTTGGATTTTTCTTGTATTTCCCCAATGAAGTCAATGCCTCACTACTAAAAGGGTGCCTCAACATATGATGGTAAAAAAGGAAGAGCACTAACAAACTTTAACTTGCCCAAAAATCTTTGGCAAGCATCAGATTTTTGATCATTTGTGCAACATCCTTGAACAAAGTTGGCCACCAAAATGCAACTCTTAGTATTCTATGTGTAGTGGTTTTGGAGTTAAAGTGTCCACCACATATACCATGGTAGCATTCTCTCATCACTTCATTGACTTGTTTGTTTTTCAAACATTTTAGGAAAACTCCTCCATGATTCTTCAACATTAATTCATCTTGGATCAACACACATCTCTATGACTATAACTTAAGAGTTCTTTGTCTATCATTCATAAGTGGGAAATTCATGTTTATTAAATAAAATATAACATATTTATGTCATGGATCATCACCCAGAGAACGCTGAACAGTAACACCATCATTTATTTCATTTACTTATGTTGCTTCCAAGTTGGAATTAGCTATTAATTTGGCCAAACCTTGATCATAACCTAAGCTAAACCTACCAGATCCATACTAAATAAACCAAGATTTAGCTAGTTAAGTCAAACTCCCAATAAAATACTTGAAAACATCAAATAAAGAAGTCATTAAACATAAACAAACAAGAAATTCTTAAAGGAAATTAATCCAATGACTCAAACTTCATCCCATTGGGGGATTGGTGTTGCATTGATATGGAATGTCAGCTCTTTCCCAACCCCTTATTTGAAACGAACTTTTAAATGGATTCCATTGATGAAGATTAATGAAAATGGATGAAATGTAAAATAAAATGGATACAAAGCTAAGCTAAAATGATGCTAAAGGCTAAAATGCAAATGGAGATGGCTCTAAAATTCAATATAGTCTAGTTGCTCTAAATGGAAATGGATCCATTTCTCATAGAAAGGAGGAGTATTTATGGGAGAAATGGTTGAATCAATGGTCAAGTTCGATTTGATCAATCAATGGATGAGAAGCAATAAGAGGTGAAAGCATGGATCAAGGATTCTCATCAATGGATGAGAATGCAAGTTGACAAGGATCAAGGATTTAATCAATGGCTCTCATTGATTCAAAGAAGCACACTTTCTAAAAATTAGGAAGTTGTTAGGAAGTTTGTTACAAGAATATTCCATTGCAAGTGGGAGGGTGAGAGAAATTAGCTATTTAAATAATTAAAACAATGTTTTAATTGTGCAAGATGAAGGAAATTAGGATTATTATTAAATAATTAACTTATTTAATGAAAAGGGGGGGGGGGGTTAATGACATTTAACTAAATAATAAAGATTATTTAATTAAATGAGAAGACATAAGCAATTTAATTAAATAGTTTACATTACCTAATTAAATAAGATGAAAATTAGTGTAAAAGAGGATGAATTAGCCAAATAATATTGATCATTTAATTATTAGGAGAAAATGATAAATTTAGTTAAATAATGAAGGTTATTTAATTAAGTGGTTGAAAAGAAGTGATTCAAGACGAAATGGTGTTAGTAATCAAATTCAAATGTGCAATATCAATCATGACAATTTTAAGTGTCTACATTTTGCCACTCTTTGAAGTGAGGTACCTGTTACATTGGTTCAAAGATTGACGCTTTTCAGATTTACATTGCTACTTAGATCAAAAAAATTAAAATTCTCGATTTTTCGGATGCCCCACTATTGCCCAAATCGAAGGAATTAAGTTGGTACCCTGCCTCCTTAAGAGATCAAGTGGAAATTTTAATTTTTAGGTCAAGATCGATTTAGCTCAAGGAAGACGCATAGATACTTCTTTGAAAGCTTAGATGTTTGCTGTAGACGAATTTTATGATGTATAGACAGTCATCGGCCATGGGTAGCCTCATATATATTTTGATCTATCATACAGATTCAATAATTGGATAGAAATTTTAGTAAAGATGGCAGAATAAGAAGAATAAGATGGATAGAAGTAGAAGAATGAGATGGATATCGATTAACCATTATTTTTTAGATTGATTCGGAAGTACAACAAGCCTATGATTATTCAAGACTTTATTGGATATGGTGATGAGAGATGATGTTTTTCCTATTTTAGGGATTGGGATACTTCATATCATTCCTTATTTTTGATATAACATATAGACATGATGCATCAAGGTATTGATAACCAAGATGCCATATCTAATGCGATGGACTTTGACTCTACATACAAATAGGATAATCCTTACTCACACTTGACATATGGAAACCTCGTTGGAATGTAGTTTAGAAGTTTAAAACATTTCAGACCAAAGCATACACAATAGTCGACAATTTATTCAAAACTAACTCCCTACAAAAAAAAAAGCAAGTATTCATAAAGGTTATATTACAAGAACATCCCACAAGCACATCAAACAAAATATAATGATCAATGCCCCATTCCTTTCTCTCTAAATCGTTTTTATAGACATCATTGAGAGGTCCTTGGAATGGGTCAATAAGATAAATCATAAGAAAAGATCAAGATGAACAAACAGTCAATGTTATTCATATCTCTTGCTAAAGGTGTGTTTTGTTTTGAGGATAAGTATCCAAAATGATTGCCAATGATAATGCCCATTGTAGGAAAGATATATCATAGGACATGTTAGTGGATGCTGGCTGGTTGATAGGTTGTTTGAAAGGCCATTGATATAAGGTTCGATTGACATGTTTGATAATGATCAAGAGTTTGATTTTTCACATTTAAGGTTTGCTTTCTAGTTATTGTTGTACCTATTTCTATTTGTGTTACCAAAGGGTGAGGATGATGATCGATTTATTAGGAATTGAAGTTTATTGCAGGTGAGAAATGGGATGGGTGGTTTTGGACTTTTTTGGAATATTTCAATGTTTTTGTCATTTTGCAATGTTTTGAGGTTTTATTTTTATTTTTTTGGGTATATGTGAATGTTTAGGTTTTAGTTATTTGAGGATTATTATGATTTTTCAAGTTTTCAATTTTTTTTTGTGTTTTATGAGTTTCAAGACCAAGACCTAAGAGGGATTGACCTACGGCCTAGAGGGCTCAACCTTGCCTACATTATAGACACAGAGACCACGTAGTTCGATTGACTTTGACCAATAACCATTTATTGATGAGATATGAACATTGATGGATTGGCAATTTATTGTGATGAACACCTAAAGGACTGACCTAATGCGTCTGAAGGGGCTCATCGATGATGGCCTTGTCTATGTTCAAGCTTAGAGACAACATAGTTCAACTACCATGTTTTTGACTTCTTTTTGATGTTTTAGACTTGTTTATGGATTTTGATGTGATTTGGATGTTTTTGGCCTTTTGAAGATGTTTTGAATGTTTTTGGATTTTGAGGATTATACAAATGTTTTGGATTTTCTAAGGACAAATAATACCTAGATCATGATGTCAATATCACATTGTGAGATATAGAACATGGATCAAGAGTTATTTGAAAACAAGAGTGCAAGAACTTGCCCCTAGTGTCTAGCACTGTTTCATAATTCAATGGAAAAATCAAGATGTCAGTTGGAAAACCATGCAAAGAGTTTTGACAAATGTTGTCGTGCAATAGGACTATTAGGACAACATGGGATGTATGGTAAAGACCATGTCAAAATTATTTTAGTCATGAGTAAAGTCAAAGTATACATCGAACCTTTATCAAGATCAAGACATGCTGGAAGATCTGGATAAAGATGGATTGGATAGATGGAGGGAATATTGGATTCATCATGGAGGGGATTAGATGCTTCCTCTTGAAAAGGTTCATATAGATGCTCGATTCTATTCATGATGCTTGTTTTCCAGGTTTTCATCATGTAGTACTTGCCCAAAGCACTGCCAAAGAGGTTTTTACTGGAGGACGATTTTTTTCTTTACCATATTTTTGATTTTTTTGAGTTCTATGATTTTTTGGAAAGATTTTCATGTTGAGCCACTTGGTCGTGCTGATGTTATCACAACTATCATAATATTCCAATAATGCCTTGGTTGCATGAGCTGCTTTGCTAGAACATTGGTGCTTGAATGTAACCCTTGAGATTCCTGATTTTCCTTGTCGATACTAGAGTTAACCTCATCTAAGTGCGCATAACGTGATTGAGTGCCTTCAGAATCCTTATGATAAAGGGTTGTTTCCAATAGATGGTTGATGGAAGAGTTGGATATCTTGGATGGTGAAATGAATGGAGGAATATGAGAGATATATGGAGAGGTCAAAAGTTTGGAGCCCTTGATTCTCCAAACTTGGGAAGATGAGCAATGATGGGTGGATACATAGGTTCACATGATGTTGGGAACAGCTGCTTGATAGACTTTGTACGTCGCTTGAGAAGCTTGCTTTTGAACTTGTGGACACTTTTGATGGATACATTTCCCTTTTTGATTTTTCCCCATAGTTTCTTTGACTAATAGAGTTTTAGAGGGATGTTTTCTTTATTTTTCTTTGGTATCCATTTGTATTTGGCATGTCCTTTGTGCTTCACTATTCTTTTTGTTTCAACAATGTTCTCCTTTTTGTGTTGGTCGCAACTTGTGGATGGGATGATGGGTGGATGACAATTCACAACATGGTTAGTTGTAGCATTGAAATTGGCTTTATCATAAGGACCCTTCATGCCCTCACTATTGGTATTTATACTAGATAAGGTTGCCCTCAACATTGTAGGAGTATTACTGACATGATTTGATTCTACTATTTTGAAGATGTCATTTTGAACAAGACCTAATCCTTTGCCTTGGTAATGTACCCTTTGATCAATGGCCATCGAATATGACTTGTTGTGGACACCTAATATTGCCATTGGTTCATGTTGTTCAAGAATATTAACTGTCTTCTCTAATTCCAAGATATCTTTATACTCAATATCTTCAACTAGAACTTTGAATGTGCTATCTGGTGATGTTGATTCAAGAGATGTTGATGACACACAATCACTGTTAGAATCCAAATTATCTTCCACTGCTTTCTCTTGTGTACTGGTGCCAATATGAGACTCTTGTTTTGGATGAAGATCATCGATATGTCCCTCGAAAGGAAGCATCTCATGGGTGTAGCTGGATGTTTCTTTGAAAGTCTGGATAGATTGGAAGATGTTCATCAAGTCATGATAGCACTTTGGGGAAGTGAGTTCTCCCTCTTGACTCATGGTAGAGCAACTATCACTTATGGATTGGAGAATGTTATGTAGATCATGATAATTTTGTGTGGGAATGAGATCTTGTTCTTGACTCAATTCAGATATACTTCCATTATACTTAGGAGCCTCCTCTTGACATGACTCTTGAGTAGATGGTATAGCATGGATGGAGGACTCTTTGCTAGTTTTGATATATTTGGATGAGGTGGTGGGGGTTTTTGTTTGCTTTAGAACTTCCTTGATGTGCTTTGGATTAGGTACTTGACATGGATCAAGCTAAAAGGATCTTTGGATATAATGCAGATATAAGGGTGATAGCTCTTGGCATAGATTCTTTGTATTAGGTATAAGCGATTAAGGGTCTCTTGATCATCAACTGATTTTGACTCAAGTTTGGCTCAAAGGTATCTTGATCATTAATGTTGTCAAACAATGTTAATATGTCTTGAAAGGAACCATTTTGGTGCAGGATGTTGATAATGTTTTAGAAAAGACTCTTGATGTATGTCTTTTTTTCCTTATGTGAGGTAGAGACATTGTCAATATGATCATCTAAGATTGAATCTTGATCATTATCATCAACAGTTATTGTTCCTTGATCAATGAGGTCTTGGATGAGGTTCTTGAGTTTGATACAATCTAACGTGTCATGACCTTTTGTGCTATGATATTCACAATAATAATTATCATCATACCATGAGAACTTGAAGCTAGGTTCACCCCCATTTAATGACTCCGGAAGATTGATAAGTTTAGCATGGACTAGCTTGTTTAGCACTAATTTGATTGGCTCCCCTAAAGGAGTGTATTCATGTTTGGTAGTGTGGTTGGATTTCAAGCTTTGTTGTGATTGCTCGGTGCTTGTTGATGTTTTGTTTGATATGCAATGTTTTAACATACATCCATGTTTTGATGATCATGAAGATGTTGTTGATGTAAATCAATGTTTTGATGATGTTCAAGGTGTTGTTGATATAAATCAATGTTTTGATTATTTTCAAGGTGTTGTTGATATAAAGCAATGTTTTGATTATTTTGATGAGGAATGTATTGATTTTGTGATGGCATGATGTTTTGACCTTGATATTGATATTGTTGATGATTTTTTTGGATGATATGTTGTTGAGACCTATGAATGAATCCATCTCAAAGTTCCCCATGAATGGATTTAACATGTTCAAGTCCGATATGTTTATTTTTGGGATGTATTAGTCTTATGAACCAATGTTGTGATGAGATAGACTCGTGCTTGGATTTTTTGATTGGATATTGGTGTTTTGGAACCCTATCTTCATGCTTGTGTTTTGAACACCTAGACTTGTTGGATCTTGAACATTGTATAATGGATTGATGTATTGATTTGTGAAACTTGTTTGATCTACCATGTGACAAGATGTTCCAAAGTTTTGATTAGGAATACCCCTATTTGTTGTCATTGGAGTTTGTAAGATACAATGGAGTTGTAAAACTTCTAGTATCAAACTCTTGTATTCCAAGATTTTGTTGGTTTAGGTCACTCATTATAGATAAAATTTAGTTTTGTTCCATGTCTCTCTCGTGTTTTGATCTTGTTGCAAAAGTGAACCTCTAAGGTGTTTAGTACCAATGATATGAATGGATAATGAAAGTATATGTGATGTGGATGATAAAGAACTCTTGATTTTGGACAACACTAGACCTTAGGTTTGATGTTGGTATTTTTGATGAGGATGCTAATGAACTTGGTAAATCCTAAGAGAAGAGTTGTGACTTTAGGATAAACTTTGTTCAAAAGGATTTTTTCTAATCTAACTAAATGTATTAAAAATGATTCATTTCCAATCATGTACCTAAAATAGGTGATGGTTGATGAAACCTTAAGTCTAGGAGGTTGTGCCCAAAATTTAAAGTTGTTGGTGAGATGAGATGTCAAATGTTTTGATGTAAATGTGACGATTGATCCTAATTTTTGAACCTAAGAGAGACTTGTTTACAAGATCAAGGTGTTGAAAGACTTGTTTACCCTTGGAGTGATAAACCTAAGAAATCAATACTTGTTGGTTGGTAGAACTTTGATACAATGTTTTGGTATGCATTTCCATGTTTTCCCTTTGTTGATTTGGAAGTCTAGATGTTTGAAAATGTAACCAAGGTGTACATGCTTTGTGGGTTTAATTGATTTAAAATTTGATGCTTTTACCACATGGAATGTATTGATTATGTTTGACTCTAAATGTCTACAACTAAGCAAATTTCTTCCCACAAAGCTCAAAATTGTGAAAATTAAGATGCTAAAGTCATAGCCCCTTAGGTTAACTTTGGAATCATGTGAATTGATATATAAGCCCAAATATTATGAAGCCTCAAAGATATTGTTTTGAAAAAAACAAGATATCCTTAAGGAGATGCAATAATATAGAGCTTTTCAAAGGTATTCACACTAACCAAAGGGTTTGAAATTTTGATGACAATGTTCAATGTTTGTTTTGAGTTCTTTTTAAATCAAGCAATGTGTCAAACCAACTCAAAAGGTGATGGAGATATTTTGCAAGTCTTCTTATACAAGACTTACTAGTTTGGCTTAACAAAATTATGACTCACTTTAACAAGCTAGAGAAATGTAGGTATGCCACTTCTTAGTAGGCTTACCTCACCCCCGAAGGAATGATTTTAAATCCGAAATTATAGAGGGGTCAAATAGGCCATGTCAAGGAAATGTACCGTCTAATTGACACACCTAGCTTTGTACAAGAGGATGAACTCTTAAGCTTTATGCCTCAACTATAAATTGGACATGATAAGTAACTTCTGGGTGACCCCACAATAGTGGGTTACACTTTTTGGCCAAAATTGACATTGAGTTGAACTTTTCTAACTAAATCTTCACCTTCAGACACCTATAGTTGCTAAACCATGAGGAATTTGAAGATGATACAAACTAGTTATTTGTGACATTTTTTTTGTAGATTCTAAATATATATTTTTTAAAAAAAATTGGAATCAAATTGTATTTCATTTTCCATCTTCTTCGATAACTAGTTTTTAGTAGTAAACACCATTTTTAAAGAGTGATGTTTATTGTATAGCACGACTTTTTTTCTATGGAGGATAAAATTCTAATTTTTTTTTAATTTAGATTTGTAACTATGATATTTAGCTCCTTCATTTGGTTTCATAGTGTTTTATTGAATATTTTTTTCTTAGTTAAGTTTTGAAGTCAAACCAATTACAATTTAGACATAGGTTTACTATATAACACTTAATTTTTTTTGTATGTATCAAAATTCTTCTTTTTTTGTTGGATCAAGGACATCAATACCAAGAGCATAGATATTTTTAAGATTTGTTTTGGTAATCTACTATTTTTCCACATGTGTAGAACAAAGAGCTTGAATTTTGGTGAAAAACCTACATTTACAAGAAAAAAAGAATATATAATAAACAAATTAAATATATTTAAAATTATACTTTTTGGGAAGTTTATAATAAGGACTACATACTTACAAAACATAAATTTTAAATAAATTCATTTGATTCCTCAAAAGGTAAATCAAGCATTTTGATAGGTGTAGAGGAGACTCCATTATAGGCATGGTTTAAAACTAGCAGGGTTTTATCCAAGGGGGTTTGATCTAAGGGGGTTTGATCAAACTCTCTTCAATTAAAATCCTTTAAATGGAACCTTTCAAGGCTTAAATCATTATATTTCAGGATGTTTCAGAAAGTGTGACCCATTATTGTGGCATCACCCTTCTAGGAGCAGTGCGCCTCCCATGCACTACCTCAAATAACATTTTAGAAAACTTGGTTGGCCTCTAGAAATAGGTGTTTAATGACAACCGAGAATACAGGGGGTATTGACCATATATAAGCAACTTAAAGCTTTAGTCATTCCTGCCCAACTCATTACGTTTGAACAAGGATTAGGCATTGTCATGCTACCACACCTCTGACTTAAGTTACTTTCTTTCAATTTTGCAAACTTTATATAGCGCACTGGTAAACATGCTTTTAGGGTCACTTATGAGTTCTCCATTGTGGGATGTATCTCATATGTAGGCCCTTAAGTATCTAATATAAACAATAAAATGTTGTTTCTCTTCACCCAAGATCGCATGAAGTGCAAGGGGAGAGAATACGTAGAAAATTTGTGGGGTGACTCAAAAAGTTTGTAAACTTATAGTGTTTCTTTTCACCCAAGATCATACGAAGCACAAGGGGAGAGGATACATGTTAAAACATTACTCAAGAATAGCAAGCAAAGTAGACAATGGTTCTTTTTAAGTCCTCAAAAACAATGATGAATTCATTTTAGTTGCACCAAATGAAGTATGAATTTGTTTTGTTCATTTTTAATCCCAAAGTAAATGTGCTATTTGATTCAATTTTATCCAACTTTGGAATAACACATAGCATTGTAAGTTTTAGATCTAAATTGAAAGATTTTCTATGCTAGAGCATGAAATGAAAAAGCAAGTTAGATTATCCTTTCATCAAATGTTGAGAAACACTTTTAGAAAATCAAATCAAATGATGTCATTAGGAGTGTTGATGAACACCTTTTTCTTCAATCCTTGCTCCAAACGTTAGATGAAATTAAGAAAACAAGATGTTAGGGTTAGATAAATGATTAAACATCAAAACCCTATAACCTAGACCAAGTTGTAATGCGATTTGAATTTAGGTGCAAAAAATGGAAAATTTAACTCTACCAAAATTGAAAATCACTTGCATCATTATGAGGAGTATGAAATTCTACCCCATTTAAAAAAAAGCTCTGAAAAATACTACCGTATATGATTGTTTAAAGATGGAGTGCAAAACCAGGAAAACAAATGCATTGCTATTTTCAATAATGCCTCTACTTTGCAATAGCGCCTCTATATCATTACAATAGCGCCAGAGTTTTGCAATAGAGTTGCTCTATCAAAACAATAGCACAAGAGTTTCACAATAGCGTCGCTCTATAAAAAACAATAGCACCACTCTGGTAAATTTCAATAGCGTCGCTTTGCCTCAGAACCTAGAAATCACGAAAAACTCAAGCAAAATTCGTCAAATCTAGTTAGTTTAGCCCTCATTCTAGTGCCAAAATGTGAGCACGATCATAACCTAAGCTAAACCTACTAGATCCACACTAAATAAACCAAGATTTAGCTAGTTAAGTTAAACTCCCAATGAAATACTTGAAAACATCAAATAAAGAAGCCATTAAACATAAACAAACAAGAAATGCTTAAAGGAAACTAATCTAATGACTCAAACCTCATCCTATTGGGGGATTGGTGTTGCATTGATGTGGAATGTTAGCCCTTTCCCAACCCCTTAGTTAAAATAAGCTTTTAAATAGATTCCATGGATGAAGATTAATGAAAATGGATGAAATGTAAGCTAAAATGGATACAAAGCTAAGCTAAAATGATGCTAAATGCTAATGGAGATGACTCTAAAATTTAGTATAGTCTAGTTTCTCTAAATGGAAGTGGATCTATTTCTCATAGAAATGAGGATTATTTATAGGAAAAATGGTTGAATCAATGACCATGATTGATTTGATCAATCAATGGATAAGAAGCAATGAGAGGTGAAGGCATGGATCAAGGATTCTCATCAGTGGATGAGAATGCAAGTTGACAAGGATCGAGGATTTAATCAATGACTCATTGATTCAAAGAAGCACACTTCCTAAAAATTAGGAAGTTGTTAGGAAGTTTGTTACAAGAATATTCCATTTTGGAGGAGTTCAAATGGAGGAATATTCCATTGCAAGTGGAAGGGTGAGAAAAATTAGCCATTTAGATAATTAAAACAATGTTTTAATTGTGCAAGATGGAGGAAACTAGGATTATCATTAAATAATTAACTTATTTAATGAAGGGGGGGTTAATGACATTTAACTAAATAATAAAAATTATTTAATTATATGAGAAGACATAAGCAATTTAATTAAATAATTTGCATTACCTAATTAAATAAGATGAAAATTAGAGTGAAAAGGTATGAATTAGCTAAATAATATTGGTCATTTAATTCATAATAGAAAATGATAAATTTAGTTAAATAATGAAGATTATTTAATTAAACGGTCAAAAAGAAGTGATTCAAGATGAAATGGTGTTAGTAATCAAATTCAGATGTGCAATATGATTGGGACAATTTTAAGTTCTTACACTTACAAGCTTTGTGGTTTGAATATCTATATCATATTCTTGATTTTTATTTATCCACCTAGATATTTTGCTTGATGCTTCTTGTTGCTTCTTGTTGCATGAAAATATCTTTCATAGCTAGGTGTGGCACATATGTAATAATTTTTGAGATAGTCCAATTTTAGTAATCAACAAGCTCCTATCATCTTGCAATTGTGTAAGGGTAACTTTTTAACTATTCAAAATCATCATCAAGCCTCTCCTTAGAAATAGGAGGACCTTTTCTTATGCGAGAGACCAAAAAGTGTGGGGGGAAAGCCTCCCCACATCCCATCAAGAACTAAGATCCAAACACAACTAAAACAAAAACCTCCAAATCTATAAGATAATCAAGCTCCATTACCAACACCACCTCCCTACCTCTCTCTATCTTTATCTCCCCCTCTATCTCTCTATCTATTTCTCTCCTTTTGCCTCTATCTTCATCTCTACCTCTATTTTCCACTCTTTGTCTCCATCTCTAAATACCTCTCTCTCTCTCTATCCATCCTTCTCTCCTTCTCCCTCTTCCTAGATCTCTATGTCTATATCTCTATTTGTCTCTATCTCTCTCCCCTATCTCTATATCTCCATATTTTCCCTTCTATCTCTTCCTCTCTTTATTTCTATCTTCTTATCTCTCCACATCTCTTTACCCCCTCCCTCCCTCTCTCTATATATCACTCTATCTCTTCATCTATATCTCTCTTTATCTCCTCCATATCTCTCCCTCCCTCTATTCCTACCTCCATATCAATATATTTTCATCTCTCCCTTTACCTCTCTATATCTCTCTCCCCCTCTATCTTCATCTCTATCTCTATCTTCCTCTCTTCCTTTTTATCTCTAGATCTGTCTCCCTCTTTTTATCCATCCTTCTCTTTCCCTCTTTCTCCCTCCCTCTCTCTCTTCTTAGACCTTTATATCTATATCTCTATTTGTCTCTCTATCTCTCTCCCCTATCTATATCTCTCCATATTTCTCCTTCTATCTCTCCCTCTCTTTATCTGTATCTCTCTTTACCGTTATATATCTCCCTATCTCTATCTTTATATTTCTATCTCTTCATCTCTACCTCTCTCATTCTCTCCCTCTTTATATATTTATCTCTTCCATATCTCTCTATCCCTCTCTCTTCTAACTCTCTCTTTATCTCTCCCTTGCTTTGTATCTCCATCTTCATTTCCATCCCTATATCTATTTCCCTCTACATATCTGTCTCCCTATTGGTAATGGAGCTTGATTATATTTCTGATTCATTTTTTTGTTTCAGCTATGTTTGGATCTTAGTCCTTGATGGGGGCAGCTTTCCCCTCCCACTTCTATCACTGAGGGAGAGAAATAAAGACAAGAGAGATGAGAAATAAAGAGAGAGGCAGAGAGAGATAGGGATGAAGGGAGAGGTAGGTAGAGAGAGAGGGAGAGGGTAGTGTTGAGGGTGATTTTAGTCACACACAATGTGCTAAGCAATAATGGTTTATTGCTCCTCTTGAAAAGTAGCGAGACTACTCCAAGGTTCCTTCATGCTAGGTCATGACCATGTGGATAGCACAGTTGTAATATCAATGTAGTTTCACGAGGGGATTTGGATTTTAACTTCTTGGAAATAACATGTAACTTGAAATAATAGATCTAACAATTTAATAAATGCATTGCATGTTCAAATCTATAGCAGATTTACAATAATTCGATGCTCTTTCAATAATTCCAAACTTGATTTCAAATAAAATTCAAAAGATAGAAAGGGTAACAAGAAGTAATGTAAAGGAAATTTAAACTAATTGGACAATGACAAGAAACATTCCATTCATCATTTATGTGCATTTAAGCAAGATTTCCAAACCATCATTACAACAAATAGTATTTCACATATTTACCAACTATATCAATGCAATCTTCAAAGGAAATAAGTCACCACATATGATTTTTGGATTTCTTACAGTCAGAATGTTGTCAAGCATGTGTAGATATGAGACAAAATCCTACTTAAGTCCACAATTACTAATGGAATATTACTAATATGACAATTCATATTGAAATAAAATATTCATACCATCACCATGATACCAAATCAAGATGCATGCAACAGGAGTAACCCTTTGATTGAATCAACAATTCACAAAGCCAGTAGGCAATTCCATGTTGAGATTGTATTGTTTAATTGCAAAAAATTACACCAAAATTGGATCCTTTGGAATGATCCAAAATAAAATATATATAGAAAAATTAGTTCCTAAAACTTTGGATCTACTAAAAAGCTAACTGGAAGTACCTCCAATGCTTGAGTTTTTTAATTAAAGAAAACTGAAAATTAAATAAAAGCACAACTGAGTGCCCCAATTGGAGTCGAGTTCAACTTAAAAATAAAATAAGACTGAATTGGGTGTCCTAGTTGCAGTTGAGTCTTTTGCTAATATTAAGGAAAGCATGAAATAATTGCAAATCAAACTAAAGTGAACTAAAATCCATGAGAATCTCTTCAATTCCATCGCCCCTTTCCTTTAGCGCATGATTTATTCCTCATCATAATTATCACACATATCTTTGACATCTTCTAATCTAGTGTTGAACTAGAAAAAGAACTTGTTATCTTCAAGAGTGGTGCCCAAAAATTTTTAAACACCCATGATCCTACACAAGCAACAACCCCTATCTTGTCTCCAGTTTACTTAGCAAAGTTGTTAGACCATGTTGGCACTATCTCATTCATTCTTTCAATGGATGGTCCCTTATGAAATTGGATTTTGACCTTTTGGTCAAAAGTGACCCTTTCGATCTGTTGTTGTATCTCTGCAAAAGCCTTCAACTCCTCTTGAAGGGACTGGAGCTTTTCCTTCTTATTCATCACCTTATCAATCCATGCTTGTGTAACCCACCCTTGCATCTGATTTTGTAATTATGATAGCTTTCCGGAGATCCTCCATTGATGCTTCCTTTATTCTTTGTGAAATCCCTTGGTGGCACATCTCTTGCATATAAAAACATCACATGCCACCATTTACTTATATCAAAAGAAAGTAAGCTTTCAAAAACCAAGTTATATTAGTCTTGATCTCACATTGCAAAATAATAACTCATTTGAAAGAAGGTTAGAGATCACACAGATTTTTGGGAAGATTTTGACCTTTTGGTCAAAAGTGACCCTTTCGATTTGTTGTTGTATCTTTGCAAAAGCCTTCAAATCTTCTTGAAGAGACTGTAGCTTTTCCTTCTTATTCATCACCTTATCAATCCATGCTTATGTAACCAACCCTTGCATCTGATTCTGAAATTACGATAGCTTCCAGGAGGTCCTCCATTAATAATTCCTTTATTCTTTGTGAAATCCCTTGGTGACACATCTCCTACATATAGAAACATCACATGCCACCATTTACTTATATATAAAAAAGTAGGCTTTCAAAAACCAATTTATATTAGTCTTGATATATCTCGCATTGCAAAATAATAACTCGTTTGAAAGAAGGTTAGAGATCACACAAATTTTTGGGAATCAAGCCTCGGGCTTATCCCTTACAAGTCGTACCAAAGGATTAGAGCATTTTCCTTTAAGAATTTAATCTTCATACTTATGGTCCTTCGGGAAGTGGGGATTGGGCATCCCTCATCCCTCTTATGAAATCACTCAAATATCCTTAGCTATTTCATCTTGTCAGTTCTTTGGAGGTCGAGAGCCGAATCTACCCCATATCTCTTGTTTGTAGTGTTTCATCAAACCTTAGGAGGTATGTTTGATCCACGAAGTACAAAAGCTTTAAGGTTATCAGAGTTGGGCATCGAGCCTACTATTTATTAATTATTGTTAAGAGTTGGCATTTGGCAAGACAAATCCACGAAGCCCGATGTCCGAAAATCATCATACTTCCAAATTTGTTGATCTTTCAAATATCTTTTAAGAGCGTGCTTTCCAAAATCACTCATTCTATTAAGGCAAGGATGACTTTGTCATGGTTTTAGGGATTGAGGTTTGGAGATACCCCACACCTGATACATTCTTGTGATATTCTTTGCTTAAGCAATATTCCTGACATGCGAAGTACAAAAGATGTTTTAGAGTTCAGGGTTCAGGCTTTTGTTTTATCTTTTATTTGATATTTTCATTTAGAGTTAAGAGGTAAACCCAACTTGTGAAGTTTGAAATATTTCGAGGATCGAGGTTTAAAGATCTCGTTTACGAGTTATATAACATTTGAAGCATTGGTTAAGTTGAACCTCCGCAGCTCGAAACCTAATTTGTGCTTTTCCTACTCAACTTGGATTTTGAGAATGATTTAATAAAGGCATATTTATCACTTTCATTGTTTTGAATGAAATGTTTAACCATGATTTTAGACATCATAGGTCGAGGATTCATCATAATTCCTACCTCAATAAGAAAGCGTGTAATAGGTCCATTTGATACCCGAAGTCCGAAAGTGCATCTTGAAAACAAATATTTTGCTAAGTGTTCATACATTGTCAAGGGTTAGAGATCGGGGATACCTCTGACCTATTTCACCTCTATAAGAAATATGGTAAATGATATCTCCAATATATGAAACCCGAAGGTCTTAATAAGATTTCATAAAGCCATGAAAGAAGGGTTAGAGGTCGGAGATCGAAGTATCACTATACCTTATGTTGATTTTTTAGTGTAAAGGGTAAGTGAAATTTGCGACACTTGAAGTCCAACATGTGTTTCAAATTTCAAAAATACTAAGCCACAAAAGGAGGCAAACCTCGGTAAGCCCCAAGCCTGACGTTTGAAAGGGCAAAAGACAAAAAAGATACTAAGCACTGAAACATGGATTGTGGATTGAGCTTGATGATAAAGGTATACCAACACAAAGAAGCCCAAACTTCTAACACTTGAAAGGATACTCAAAAGAAAGAGAACAAGGAAAATAAAAAGAGAGAAGGGGAACAAGGAAGAGAGGGGGAAGGAAAGAAGAATGAGAGAGAAAAGTATTAAAGATGAACAACAACATGCAACAAGAAAAGAGGGAGTCCCAATTTTTCCAAAGACAAATGGGGCATGAGTGCAAAGGCACAATAGGTAGAGGGAGAGATATAGAGAGATATCTAGAGGGGTAGGAAGAGAGAGAGAGATGGAATAGAGGGAAGGGGAGAGAGAGTAAAGGGATAGATATAAAGAGATATCTAAGGAGAGGCTTGATGATGCTTTTGAATAGTTACAAAGTTATCCTTAGACAATTGCAAGATGATAGGAGCCTTCTCATTATAGAAATTTGATTGTTTGAGAAATTATAAGATTTTCCAAAACCTAAAATCTGCATTATAACTCGTAGAAATTTGAAACCATTCTCAAAAATATTGAAGCTATATACATAAAATATAACTTAAAGTATAATAAAGTAAATCTCCATATGTAAATTTCACTTATATTGAGAGTATGAGTTATATAAGGAGGTAGAGAGAGATGAGAAGAGAAAGAGATATATATTTTCTTCTTGAAAATGCAAGTGCATCATAGTGTGCTTGTGTTCTATAACACACTCACGTTCTATAGCATGCTCGTATTATTATTTTCTTTAGGTATTTCCAACCCTTAGGGTTGGATTTTCCTTGGGCATCCAACCCAAAGGATTGAACATACATGCCAACACTCATAGATGTGTTTTCTGTAAATTCTAAAAAATGACACAATTTTGAGTGTGCTCTCCATCAAATTTGCATGTCTTTCAATGTCAAGTTAAAAATAACATAGTAACATTGAGCTCTCTCTTAGCTTTCTAACCATGTAATTTTTTCTATGTTTCAAATATGTTAAGGTTTTAATCTTTAATATCTTTTGCTAGTGTCTCCACTTTTTTTCAAAAACCTACGTATAGTGTTTTTGACTTCATTTTTTACCCATTCATCAAAATTTGAAACAAATTCACTTTCCCAAAAACTAGACTCTATTCTATTCTTAGTAAAAATAATAATTTTTTATTAGTTTCCAAAAAATTAAGGGGGTGCATGCTCAATTTCTTGTTGTTTAGGAGTGTCTACTCTTAAAATTAGTTAAAAATCATATATTTATTAAAACATTAGCAAAAAAATCAAACATAAACTAAATGGTGTTAGATAAGTTTTCACCAAAGTGATTTTTGAAATACTAAAAAAAATTAAGATTATAGGGGAGCCATACCAAATGCTATGTTATGTTTTTTTATCAAAACATGAGCCCTTTGTGTGGCCATCTATTTGAACCTCTTAATCTCCACCATTTTCAAGAAAAAAAGTAGTTTAGAAAGTAGATTCAGAGCACTACACTCTTATTCTTGTCGCATCTTCAAATTTTGAACATAGTTATCTTCATTTTTCTCATCCAAGATCATTTTTTCCTAATTTCAAAAGAAAGTGGCCAGTTAATATCCCCTTTTGGCCCCCCATTTCCCTACATTTACTCACTACGGTGTTGTTCAACTTGTTACTTCATTCTATTTTGTATCATGACTAAATTCTTGTTGAATTGTGAAATTACCTATTGTTGATGATTCATGGGGTCTTCCAAAACTTGAGCTCTTCATGTCTCCTTCAATGATGATGTGATAGATAAGGGAAAGTATCCATATAATGCCATAAAATTAAAAAATATATAAGTATGTGAAAATTTGCATGTCCATGCCATTTCCCATTTAGTTTTTGACCCATTTTGATGGAATTTCTATATGTTTACATAACATATGGCATAATGTTTCACTAAGTTAGGCTCCTTCTCAAATCCCTATCCATCCTAGTTTACTCTCACATTCACACATTTCTAACATTTGACAAGTTGTCCTACCCTTTTTTACATATGTCCCCATACAACCATCTCATTTATTATCTCATACTTCCATATATTCATTATGATCCAAAGGCCTCACATTTTCTATCCTTGATAAATACTACAAAAATATAGGAGCAATATTGCATAATAGAGATCTAAATCAAAATTAAAACATTAAAATACAAATTGTTGACTCTTGTCCTTTCTGACTAATAGTTGGGAACTAACTCGATACACATTTGTGTGACTATTCATTACGTATTGAAATTTAAATAAATAGATTTGATAATTTATTTAATGAAATAAATTACACAAGAGAAGAATATAATAGGAAATATAATGCAAATACTTTATAATAATAATCCACTTTGAAGGGACTACCTCTGATAGTCTTCAATTAGAATATAATGCATAATATGATGATAAGAACTAACCTCTACCTCCTAAATATACCATACTTATGCCATGGATGCCACTCATGTTGACCTAACCACCCATATATGACTTTATAAATATCTATCTTATTTAAGGGTTATGATAGGCACAAGTTAGCTATGCATATCTCCATTTACACTATAGGTTAAGGATACTACATTCCCTTCCCCTTGAAAACACATCATCATCAATGTTGACAATCCTTGGATGCTTCTACAAGAATGCTTCATTTTACTATGTTACACTTTCCTAGGCCAAATTAGTTCATGTAATTAAATATCTTATAATCATCCTCATTTATAGCCTCCTAGTACATCTTTTAAGGATTCCTTTATGTTCCACAATGATTTCTATTTCCTCTTCAAGTTCTAGTAACTCTCTCTAGGTTGAAATTGTACACTAACTAGCTTGTTGCTTCATTATGTTCTATGTCATTGCCTTTTTCTCCTTAAGACTAGAGACTACCACTAATAGTGTTGAATGTGTTCCATTCCCATAATTTTTGGGTGCACCCTCAAGGAAGAGGTGATGGATGATGGATGGTGCCCTAGTATTAATAGAATTGAATGATCCCAAGATCTACTTTCGGAGGCAATTTGCTACACCCTAAATCTTATAGTGTGCATAGGGTTATGAGTAGTTTATTCATGACTACTTTAACTATTAATTAAGCTACATGATCATTATTATGTTCGTATTTAGATATTTAAGCCATTCAAGGTGTTGCACTTAGGTGTCTAAGTTGTCTTGATGACATCCAAGCCATAAGCAAGGTATATATACGAGCTAGTGGTTAGTTTATTATCATTAGATTACAATTTGTGTTCTTAGTAGAGGCTTTTGGAGGTTTACCCCCTTGATTTGGCTTATTACTTTCAAGTATTATAAAGTATGTGCATCATATTTCTCCTTTGTGTAATTTGCTTCATTACAAGTGGTATCAAAGAATGATCTTGGCATTATGGAGGCAAGAAACGAGGTTATTTTAAAAAAAATTTGGAGGTAATTTTGGGAGGAACATATCTCTCTAATTTTGGAAAAAAAAATCTTCATTTCAAAGGTTTGTTCAAAGTCATATTGAAGCTTTATACAATGTGGTTTTGAAGGAAATTGTAGTAGAATTCAAGGAATCATTACACAACTAGGGTTTTCATAAAATTTTCTCTTAGAATAATTTAAAAACCTAAAATTTTCGCACTTGGAAATCTCTAGGCAAGGATAATTTTAGAAATTGAGGAAATGGTTAGATTAATGATTTAAAGGATGAATTCATCAAGTTTAAGGAATCTATAAAGGTAGACATGACAACCATGAAGGAAGATATCAATGCATATCAAGGAAAGTGGATTCCCTTATGAGTGGTTTGAACTCTATGGGATAAAATCCACATAGTGAGAATTGGGTTGAATATTGTGCTTCAAAGAAGATGATGCTAGATGGTTTGAATTAGATCTCAAGATGGATCATCACTCAAATATCTCTACAACTAGGCACTTCACACCAAAGATGGATAGGCAAAATTTTGATGGAAAAGATCAATAAAAGTTTGTGATGGCATCCTTGTACTTGGATTGTGACCAATTCATCTTGTATTGTTGGTTATGTGAAGAGACGAAAAAGGAAGGGATGTGATGTTGCACATTATGCATGTTATAGGAGGAACTTACTACACATTATGGTGACAATATTATGGATATCTACTTCAACTAACTTATCAAGTTAAAGAAAAAATGTATGATCAAGGATTATATTCATCAATTGCAAACTTTGTCTTTAAAAGTGGAGAATGTTGTCTAGGAAAATTTAAATAAATTATTCCTAGGGGATTCAAAGGAACACATTGAATATGAGGTACAAATGTTCTATCCATATTCTATGTTACAAGAAATGCTTATGGCAAGGTAGGTACAACAAATTGTGTCGCCAATAGAAAGGAAAGTTTGGTAAACATAATGGATAAGATATTTCCTACATGGTCACTTCCTTAACCTACTAGGTTGACTCCATAACACATTGAAGAGAAGAGGAGAAAGGGTTATGTTTTAATCATGATAGGAAACACAATCATGGACATAATTGTACTAAAAACAAAGTGTTCTATATTAAAGGGTTGAGTGAGTAAGAAGAGAAGGAACCAATTTTAGATGGTGACAATGAGTGAGATGAGGAATCGAGCAATAGTCAACTAATAATCTCTTTCCATGTGCTTTCTAAACTGAGCACCCTGCACACTCTCAAAGTGTTTGGTTTCCTAAAGAAAGAGAGGATAACATTTCAATATTCAGGAAACACTCACAACTTCACTAACAAGAAATTAAATACTCATCTAAATTATTCTATATATCTTGTTCTAGAATTTTAGGTCTAAATTGGAAGTGGGGGTATTATCAATTATTCAATAAAAAATCAAAGAATTAAATTGACTATGGGAGAATATCAAATTGATTGCTTAATGTTTGTTATTCCCATGGGTCCAATAGATATAGTGTTGGGATTAGAGTGAAACACTATATTAGGAATAAATAAGATGAATTTCTAGTAGCTATTCATGAGATTTCATTCAAAAGGCAAGTTGATCAAACTAAGATGGTTCTGTGTAAAGTCCCCATAGATGGTAAGCTCTCACTAAATGCAAAATATTCTTAGCAAAGGGGTTAATGGATTTGTGGCCCAACTGTTTTTATTAACATCTATCATTCAAATGATCTAACCCAACAGGATTTGCAAGAATTTATAAATCATCACTCAATGATTTTTGGAGATATGCCTAAAAGAGTACCATATATATAAAGTAACATTAAGAAGATGGTTCACAAGATGCTAGAGGTAGGTATCATTAGGCATAGCCTTGAAGTGCTTACTCCTCTCATGTGGTGATGATAATAAGAATGACACATGACACATGTGTCAAGACTATAAAGAGTTCAAAAAGTGCACCATCAAAGATAAGTTTCCTATTCCAATCATTAATGATCTTCTAAATGAATTGAATGGAACTAATTTTTTTACAAAAAATGATCTTAGATCAAGTCATCACCAAATTAAAATTAAAGAAGAAGATATTCCCAATATAGCATTAAGGACTCATGAGGGTCATTATGAGTTTCTAGTGATGCCATTTGGTCTTACTAATGTTCCATTTACATTTTAAAGTTTAATTAATTCCATATTTTAAGCCATTTTTGAGGAATTTTGTATTAGTATTCTTTGATGATATATTGATTTATAATAAAACATGGTAAGAACATTTGTATCATGTAGATTATGCATTACAAATTGTTCTCAAACAAGACTAGCTTTAAATGATAAACCTTCCAAGTATTCTTTTGGTCTCAAAGAGGTGGAGTACTTAGGTCCCATAGTGTCTCACGAAGGATTACAGGTTGGTCCTAACAAAATCAAGGCTATGATGGAGTGACTAATTCCTTAAACCATTAAAAATTTGAGGGGCTTCCTAGACCTCATTAGATACTATATAATATTTGTGAAGAACTATGATCACATAACAACACCCTCCATAACTCTATTGAAGATATTTTTTAATGGAATGAGTTAGTTGATACAAAATTTGAGAGATAGAAGGAGGCTATGTGTACCACTCCATCACTCAGAACTCCATACTTCACTAATATCAAGTTATTATAGAGTGTGATGCTTCAAGAAATGGTATGAGTAGTTCATATGCAGGAAGGTAGGCCCACTACATTTAGAATTCATTAATTTAAGAATAAGAATCAACTCAAACACATTTATAAGAAGGAAGTGCTATCTATTCTTTATATAGTGAAATAATGGAGACCATATCTAATGGGTAGACACTTGAAAATTAAGACAAATTATGATAACCTAAAAAGATTTTATAAAGAGAAGCTTGTATTCTTAAGAGCAACAAAAATGGGTCACTAAGATGTTGGGTTATGAACTTGAGATTGTTTATGAGAAGAGAAGGAGAATATTATGGTCAATGCATTATCAAGGAAGGATGGTAATGATGAGGCATTATTGTGAACCATTTTAATTTAACAAGTATATTGGGTTGAAGAAGCCAAAGTAGAGTGCTAGAATGATGTTGCTATAATGAATCTCATTTATTAGTTGAAAAATGATCCTAATAGTTTATATAAGTTTTGTTGGAAGGGAGAATCTTTGTGGTATAAGGAGATATTGTACCTTTGCAAGAAATTTAATCCTCAAATATAAAATTCTCGAAGAGCTCCATGGTTCTCCAATTGGAAGACACATTGACAAAACAAGTATGCCTACTTTTGGGAAATGTTCAAATATATGTGGTAGAATATTTGGTATGTCAAATAAATAAAGGGGAGATATATAATTATAAATTAAATAAAATTAAATTTACAAGATACAAAAATTAAACACAATACATAATATATACATGGAGAAAATCCTCTCGGGTAAAAAGAAACCCATTTAAAGCATCATTTCATTATAAAACACTTACATAATGGTCTACTAAAACATAGAGTGAACTTGGGGAACCACTTCTTGGTTCCTTTGACACTTGATTCATTCATTTTAGTTTCCTAGTATATGTTTGTAATGCATATGTCAAATGCAAGAATATTAGGATTAATATTAAGTGTGTCAATCACCTTGTGAATCCTAAATCTTGATCAATTCTATTCAATTGTGTAGCTACTAAATAATCTATGATATTCAAACATTATGGAGTGGGAAACATGGTCCATGCCCATGTGAGGGTGGGGACATTATTCTTCAAGATAATTTGATTATTGTGTGAGAAGACGTTGAATAGGGAGGTTACTTGAAAAATATCAAATTTAGAGTTATAGTGGGTTGTCTCAATTTGAGTTTTATGTTGAGGCATTGATTTCTCTTATGGAGCACCTAGAATTGGTAAATCAATGAATATGACACCTATTCAATATAATCTATAATGTGCAAGAGTCTAAGAGATGTGCAAGAGGGTTGACCCTATATTCCAGGTTACTTGACCATTATCATGTGGTGTTGGATTTTTCCTAGTGGCTTGTTGTTTCAATTCCCATTTTTAGATACCACTTGGTGGTTTCTTGTTTCTATTTTCCTATATTATTGAGGCATGGGATATATATTTGCAAGGTTCTATTATAGGTATTGTTATGTTGTGAAATAATTTTCATTTAGAGAGAGAAGGATATTGTACCAATGTACTTTATTATTGAGATTGAGATTAAAACAAGCTTATGTCTATTTGGTGTTGGAGTTTTTTTCAACAAGGATTTCTTGACATATATCTAGTTTATCAATGGTTTATTCATGTGTATGACTCTCCATTGCTTCATTAATATTTGTTAGTGGCTTGTTGTTTCAACTCCCATTTTTTAGATATCACTTGGTGGTTTCTTGTTTCTATTTACTTATATAATTGAGGCATGAGATATATATTTGCAAGGTTGTACTGTAGCTATTATTATGTTGCAAAATAATTTTCATTTAGAGGGAGAAGGATATTGTATCAATGTACTTTATTATTTAGTTTGAGATTAAGACAAGCTTAGTTCTCTTTGGTGGTGGAGTTTTCTTCAACAAGGATTTCTCCACATATATCTAGTGTCTCAAAGGCTTGTTCATTTGTGCATGCTTCTCCATTGTTTAATTAATCTTTTATAGTTTATCACATGTTTAATTGGATTGAAGCACTTTATTATTAATATTATTATTGCATCATTTATCTTGTATTCAACACTTCATAATAGTTGATTATAATGCTCATTAGAACATGTAAATCACTAGGAGAACTAAAAATACCAACATATTTAAGCATAGATAATGTTTGAAACATCGTATCACCTAGGAGAAGCATCAATATGTGAACACATTATCGAGAGTGAGCTTAAAACTCCCCAACCAATGATTCTTGACAAATACATGTAAATGAATGTTATTTGAGACTGCAAATGAGCTCATGGTACACAAAATTCAAGCCTGACATCCATATTGTGCTTATAAATCCACAAAGAACTTGTTCTCTATCTTGTTGTTCCAAGTTCTAAATCAAATAGAAGGAAATCCCAAACATAGTAGGTCATGGACAATTTTCTCTTCTTACTTTAAACACTTTTCTCACTTTGAATGAGCAAATTTCACATGAATATTCACAAGGAATAGGAGGTACATTCTATATTAGTTACCTTACCTCCTTAAGATAAATTTACTAAATTGCCACTTCTCATAGATTGATAGTTACATAAGTATTGGGTTGAATACAAAATTGTAGGGGTGATTATGAAATTGACTCCTATTCAAATTAATGGTTTTGAAAAGGGTCGATGTAATTACAAAACCACCCATGTTGCAATTGATGATTTCATCACAAACTACAAAATACTATAATTCTTCATCTCTTCCTCCATTTTTCTATGTTCTTGATATGCTCTAGATCATCCCAAGATCATCTTCATCATTAAAGACTAATTATTGACTTTGATTTATTGTAACAAGAGATTTCAAATATTCAATATCTTTTAATCTAAGAGACAATTGACCATTATTTTAATTTATTAGATGATGAAGTCTCCTATTATTTAATACTAACAAAAACAAAAACATAAAAACAACTTTCTTGTCAATCATTAAACAAAAAGAAAGTGGGTTGTCATTAACTCACCTTTCACAAGATATGTCCCCTTCCTCGAACATGTGAGCTGTCTTCATCATTCCACCACTTGTGGCCTGCACACGCTATAATTTTGTCGTGTTGCTCATTTAATCCTTATCTTCTATGCCATCATATCTCTTCTTTACGGATTCAACTTTTTAAGTTACAACCATTTAGCGCATTTTGTTAATTCTTTATTTATTTTTTCAAATTTGTATTCTTATATATATTTATAGTAGTTGATTTACCAATTTTCGTGTTTATCTATTTTTTTCTTTATCTTTGTTTCGCTGGCTTAGAAAAGTAATATTTACACAATCTGTTTTTATAGATAAACACTGATATTTGATAACAATATTGTAAAAGGAGAATATTTTTCTTAATATAAATTTAGGTTAATTGCGTCAGTCAGCTTTTCTTTTAAGAAAGGGTGAGTGTTTTTAATGGTTATAGTAAAAAATTGATGGTTTGAAATATGTGAGATGGTTTGAAATATGTGAGATGTTTAATTATGGAAATTATCATGTTTTATTTATTCTATAGTTAATCAATGATTTCACCTTAATCAATGATCTTTCAATATAGTTTGCTAAATTTTATGTGAAGTTAAGGTTTTATTTTATTAAGTTACATTTGATTATTCATTTTTAAATACTTTTTATAGATATTGCGACAAAGTATTAGCTTTTGTTTTAGTTAGTTTGAAGTTCAACTCATTTGAAGGTAGTTATGGTGAATATTTGAGTTTCTTTAATTAGTCAATAGACAGCAATAATAACAATGATGTAGCTGTTATGAAGTTTGATATTAGAAATAATACTAACAAAAATTATTCAAATGATAATCATAATGAAATAGACGTGAATACAATAAAATCCATTAGTTGGGCTTCTATCATCCCTCACAACTTTGTGCTCGAGAATGCCTCTAATGTTGCTATATGAGTTGAATACGACAACAATAATATGAGTGTCTCCATCAACATGGGTAACATGCCAAATTTGTCAAATCCTATTATTTTCATCACCATTGATTTGTTAGAATGTCTACATGAAAATAATGTATTTTGGGTTCTCTACTTTGATAGAAAATGGAATTGAATTCATCTACATTCGATCCTTGAACCTCACGGTGGAAATCATCAATGGTTATGATGACATAGGGACTATTAGAGGTCTTATAATGGGGATGCCACGTGGAGTTCTTGTGATTTTGAGGCTTCTAATTTTAAGGTTTGTATAGCATAGAGGGCATCAAAATAGGAAGTATATACATCTTGTGGAGAAGACCTTAATAGATATAATTTGGGACCTCATAAGTTTAGGCAAAGAGAGATAGCAAAAGTTACACATAATTTTGACAAGAAACGCAAGTTGGGGAAGATGGGTTTGGGCTTGTTTATAAAGGTCTTTTGTCAAATAAAACCCCTATTGAGCTCAAAAAGGTTTTAGACAATTCACACCAAAGTAAGCAAAAGTTCATTGTAGAGGTCATGATTATTAATACGCTTAGGCATAAGAATCTTATGAGAATTTTAGGATGGTGTCCTGAAGATGGAGAATTGTTGTTGGTTTATGACTATAAGCATGATGTCCTTGATTGGGATTGCCAATATAGAATTATTTTCAAGGTTGTCTAGCTCTACTTTACTTGCATGAAGAATGTGAGTAAATATTTGAATGTTATTTACAAATAAATAACTATTTTAAATTAAACATGTTTATTTTAATTTATATAATGTCATTTTAGTGTAAAGGCTAATTGAGTTAGTTGCCCATTTTAATGCATTAAGGCTAAGTTAACCATTTTTGTTATTTGTCTCCTATACTATACACCCAAACATAACATAAATATTACCTTAGAACATAATACTTAAAATATGTTAGTGAGTTCCCTTGAACAATAAGAGAACATAATACTTAGAAAATAGGTGAGTTCCCTTGAATAAAAAGTGCATTGCTAAGCATGTTATTGTCAACTTGGGAGAATGAGAAAAAATGACACTTGTTCCAATAGGCTTTGAATTGTAAACTAGGTAAAATTTTTTTGACTCTCATGAGTTCCCACATAACCAACATATTTGGATTGTTCTCATTATATAGAGAATGAGTAAAAAGGACTTATTGGATTTAGGTAGCTTAAAGACTAGGCACCTAATCACTTTTATTATTTCTTACAGTTTCATCTTTTGTAATCTATTTTCCAATAGGGTAAAATGGGTTTTAAAAGGGACCTAACCCTTAAACAAAATCGTGACACTAATGGGCAACAAATGATAGAAGGCTAAAACTATGCCAAAATAAATCATCTTGACAATACTAAAGACTCCAACTAAGATGGTATTCCACCACCTAACCAATCCACAAGAGCTACTTAAGAGAGCATACATAGTTCCTAACCTACCTCAATAGACCTTCCATCCCCTTCTTGGGAATGAGGAATTAGACTAGATTTAGGAAGGAGTTTCCTTCTTTTTTTATAATAGTAAAAGAACAAATGGTCATGCACAAGAAGAGGGCTAGAAAGTAGAGAAGAAGACAATCCATATATGCAATTTCCTTCATAGAAACAAGAGCACTCACTAGGCATATTAGCAATATACACAAATTGAAGTCAATCTCAAGAGTTATTATTGGACTAGGAGAGACCACCGTTTGGGAGGTAAGCTCGACATCATTAAAGGAATCATCCAGATCACTCAAAGAACCATCATCATTAGGAGCCTCAATAGTGAAATGATGTGGGAGAACATCCCACCACCCAAGAAATGTTGATATTGGTTGTACACTTGGGCTATAGGCAATCTAACATCACGATCAATGGAAAAACATCTATGGTAATTTAGAATGAAATAAATTCAAAGTCAAGGGATTGAACTTAAGGGTGATCTACCACTTGAAAGATGAAATCTAGTGGTAGTGCCTTGGAGATGTCCAAATCCATCAAAATTTGAGCACAAAGCCATATGAGCAAATGTAATAGTAGCATCTAATCGATTTGAAGAAACCTCCCCAAAGTATTGTCAATAGTAGCAAAGCAAGATTATTTCCAAATTGAATGAGGTTGGGTAATCAAACACACATTAGTTGGATATTAAGAGGTTTAATCACCATATTGAAGGAGGGCAACTAGGGCTTAAACACAAAAGAGTGCTTGCTCCACATCTAAGCCCCTCTTCAAGCACAACATCATTTTCATTAGAATTTAAGTCAAAACAACAATAAGAAGTCCCTTAGTGCAAGGTTAAATCTCAACATTGCTAAAGATAATGGGGCACCAAATTTTGGAAACCCATTCATGAATTTCAAGGAAGTTTGACTTTAGTTGGTTAAACAAATAAATCATACCTCAACTAATAAAATAATTATTAAATTTGAAGCACTTCCTTACTAAAATATAAAAATGGATATCATGGAACACAAGGAAAAGGCAAGTGCTTCCCATGCAAGGTAAGGTGATAGTAAGCAATTGTAATAATTTTATTAGAGGAAGTCGCCACAACATTAGAAGAGCATGTGGAATGGAAACTAGTGGCAACAAAAGATTTCATAGCAAGAGAAGCACCTTTATCATCCTTGATCTAGTAGTCAAGCTTCTTAGGAGTTGTACAAAGTTACAAACACACCAAGTAGAGATGTCCTGAAGAAATTATGATTGGTCTAAAACTAAGATTAATGCAACTATGATTGAGTGTTCCTTTTGTGATATGATATGAATTATTTATGATCCTAGTGAATTACCATATGCCCTTAAATATATGTTTCTAGACATACAATTCAAGAATTTTGGTGTGGAGTAACATATTATCAATTAACTTCATAAAATAAAGTGTATGGTAGGATTTTATAATTTAAAAGAGGTGGACTAGGCCACACCTAGTCCAAGGATTGGATTGTGCCATGTGGGCACAGTTCCATGTGAGGAAATATTGAGAATGGTGATTGGTTTGAACCATGAGGATTTATAATAGTAATTGGCTAGAGGATTCTAGCATTTTAAATAAATCAAATTGAGTGAGTAGAATATTTATACATTTATAGAATCTATGTAAAGTGGCATGAAATGAAGGGATATAGGTATGGGGTATACATTGTTATACTTTATAGTGATAAAATTTAAGATTAAAAAATATTCTAAAACTACATAATTAATTCAAAAATATACACAATCTAACATTATAAATATAAATATATATTTAATTGCAAATAATATTGTTATACATTTAAAAATGAAACTTGTTTTATAAATTATATTTAAATTTCATTGCGTATAGATATTATATTTTAAAAATGATTTTTAGATAACATATGAATTTAGGAGTTCCTAGCTCAAACATTATTTTGACTCAAATATGAGGTGATTAATATTATTCTAAAAAGGTTGTTACATTGTTTAGACATTGTAGGTAGAATTTAGGGGACAATAATTTAAGGTTGTCTTCCTTTATTTATAACTAGAGGGGTTATCTTGGGACTTAATTGTTCTAGCAATTATTATACACAGGTTCATATCATTGATTTTACTTTTATATAGGTAATTTGTTCATTTTGAACACTAATTTATTTTTTGGTGATTGTTTATATGAACATTTGGGAGAGGTATTAGTGGAGATATAATGCTTCCCCTATTGAACAAATTTCCCCTTTCACTCAACTTATTTGCATATAAGTTCACTAGGTCTTGGATTTCAAATATCTAATGCTTTTAGTTCTTACACTCAACATTGACTAACATATCATTTTTATTCAATTTCTCTAATCCTTACACAACACATTCATTTACGAACACTAAAAATATATATGTATATATATGTATGTGGACATTATATATATATATATATATATATATATATATATATATACATATATACACATACATCTATATACACATACATACACATACATACATATGCATACATATATACATACATACATATATACATATAATATGCATACATATATACACTTATATATGTATATGTATACATATACACAAATATATACATGTATATGTGTGTATATACATGTACAAATGTGTATATACATGTATATGTATATATATACATACATATACACATATACATGTATACATATACACACATATGTATACATGTATACATATATGCACACATATATATAAATGTAAATATATGTGTATAAGTGTATGTGTATAAGTGTATATATATGCATACATACATACATACATACATACATACATACATACATACATATATATATATATGTATTAGTTGTGTGTGTATGTATGTATGTATGTATGTATACATACATACATATATACACATAAATATATGCATATATACATGTATATACACATGTATACATATATAACTATCTTAAACATTAATTTATATAAAATGCATTGAGATATATCATTTTTGAGGCGTATATTTTTTTTTGTTTTTTGAAACAAAATATTAACATTAAAAAATATACATTCAATGAGGTTACGATTAGGAACTCAACATTTAACATAATATATGTATAAGCATGATTCCAAAAAAAATACATTCAATATGTTAATATCGTATTATATTATTATTAAATTATATGATATTATTATTTTAAATCGAAGGAAGAGATAATTTATACATATAATTATTATAAATGACAACATTTTAAAATAATTTTATGTAAAATATGTTTATAAATATCCTTTTCAAGCTACCTATTCCATTTATATGTCATAAATTCTTTAAAAAAAAGCATCGATAGAAGGATATCTCTAGAAACAAAAATATGTTTTAATATTCATGAAAATGTGCTATACATACTAGAAAAAATGAGAAGCGATGCATCAGTTCATATTCATTGAAACATATTTGTAAGAAGTGCATCACATTATTTATTTAGTTATCAAGTTGTTTTCCTTACTTCATCTTTTTATAGAAATCATTTAAATGGTTACATTATTCTTAGTCCCTTCTAATGCCTTTATATGAGATATAGTGATAAATGTCAACCTCTCCTTTCTTTTTGTCCTATACAATAATGAGTTTTGAAAGATGAATCTTGATTTATTTATTCTCAATATTCAAATTAAACATAAGGGTATCTTGAATAGTGACATTATTTTTAGTCCTTTCTAACGACTTCATATTAGATATAGACACAAATGTTAACCTCCTTTCTTTTTGTCCTATGTCAATACTGGGTTGTGAAACAATCAAACTTTAATTTATATATTGCCAATGTCCAAATGAAATGTAAAGGTATTTGGATTGTGTAGTCTCTTTCTAGTAGTATAATTAAAAATGTATGTAGAATTTTATTTTTTTCGAAGAATATCAATAACATACCTACAAAATAATTAGTAAATGCATAATGTGATGGTTAAGTGGTGTTGTGATTCTTGCCACCAAAATTCAAATTTCTAAGGATGATATTGTTGAGTATTGAAGTTGGGGATGAGGTCCCCCACATGTGACCTCATGACTCATAACTCCATGCAAAAGTGTTTACCCCTAAAAAATTACATCCAAAATAAATCTATTTATCTATTATTCATGTATCCAATACCACCCAAAAATAAAACTAGATTATATATATATATATATATCCTCAATCACTCAATTAAAAAATGCATTATTTATATACCTAATAATAAAATTAAAATAAAGACTATTCAATCTTTATTTTTCATTCAAATACAATAGTCAGAAATCATAATTGTTTTTCCAATTAAAAAGACAAAACTTGTGGGATAATACCGGGGTAAAGCGCGAAAACGAAAACCACGGGAGAACTTTTTATAAGCACGGTTAAGATTGTGTTTAGAAGACTTTTTTGCTTTTAAATCCCTGTCACTATCATACTCGATTCAGCGGGTAGAACATCGAGGCCAATGAATGAATTCTATTTTAGCCTTTTAAACGTGCTAAATCAACGTATTATGAAGCAGGAATTTCCCGTTACAGGCCAAATCAAAATCTAAACAGGCCAAATCAAAATCTAAATGCGGAGGATAATAGTTGTCCGTCAAAGATTCCCGACCGATGCAGGATATATACATAAAATATATACCATTTGCAACGTGTAGAAAAATACAGACAATGTTCCGTGATGAAGCTTGCCAGTGCAAAGATTTGTTTCAATCTACTTCGCATTGATTTGCTTTCATTTATGACGTTTCGGAAAAGCCCAGGATAGATTTGGAGGCAAATAAATTGTATATTCTTTCGATTGCTCAGATCCACTAAAAAGAGGCGGCGGAAGTCTTTCAGGTGAATATTTGGTTTTGTTTATTATTGGCGATGTTATTTGGTTTATGGATTTAATGCTGAGATCGTTCAGGGCAAAATTTATTTAGTATAGCATTTAATGTTGCTCAATTCAAGCGTCAGAATTTTTAATATTGTTTGTTTTATCAGTGCTTGCATTTGATTGTTACGATGATTAGTCTTTTTCATTGGAACTGCTTTTAAGAATTACATCAAGATTGGCACTCACAGTTTGAAGAATGGTCTTGTTAAGCCACCTTTCACACCTACATATTGGAATTAGAGCTGCAGTGTTAATGATTAAGCTGTTCTGTGCCGCACCAGTTATTGAAGGTTTGCATATAAGATTCTTATTTCTCTATCCAGCTCTGACGCCCACCAAGGATCGAATCTAATTCTTGTTGCAGTGAGCCTCTGGGCTTTTCGCTCCACACAGCGTTTACTCCCACCAGGTTTTGAATCTAGGTCTCGTTGCAGTGAGCTTGCTTTTCACTCCACACAGCCCTGACACCCACCAAGATTTGAATCTCAGTCCCAATGCTGTAAGTACCCTGACTTTTGGTTCCACCTAGCCATAACACACACCAAGATTTGAATCTAGGTCTTGCTGCAGTCAGTCCTCCGACTTTTCACTCCACCCACACTTAAAAACCAAGGACTCATTGCAGTAAGTACCCTGACCTTTTGCTGCACCCAGACTTGACACACACCAAGGTTTGAATCTAGTTCTCGTTGCAGCAAGCACTCTGACATATTGCTCCATCCAGCCCCAGTGGAGGAACAGCTTGTTTTTGATGCAGCAATTCTTTTCTTTTTTCCTTTGGGTAATCACTCATTTTATTGCATGGAGGGAGCGAAGAGGTTCCAGTTGAGGTTGAACAACTTTTTTCCTTTGAGAGGATTCTCTTCTACTTTTCTGGCCTTAAGCACTTGGGTTGAACCTGGTCCTTTTATATGTCGATGCCCTGTTTCGAATAGTCAACTTAATGTGACAGGTCCTGACATTATACAGTTAATCAGGGTATAAGGTTCTATGAGCCCAGATTTGTATTTTATAATTTTTTCTACTTCTCTTGTTTTGGCATTCAATTTGAATCCTTCAGAGCCTTTGTAAGGGTGTTTCAGTGGGAATTGGTCATCAAGCCATTATGTACGAGAACTCGAAAGCTTTGAGATGTTTTCAGTGCGTACTTTTTATGATATGCTTCCTGCATTAATCCATATTAATGCTTTTAGATACGCTTAGGAGATTGCCGTCAATTTTGATTTTATCTTGTCGTTGGCTCTGATCATTCCTTCTAGAGCAGTTAATTTGCTTGCTGTATAGTGCATTGTTTGCCTCATGCTCTTGAAAATTTTATCTCTTTTATTCATACTCTATTTTGTTTTGTTATAAGCTGCATGATATATTCTAGGTAACCCTCATCATTGAAACCATATCCTGCCCTTCAAATCGGATCCCCTGTTTCATTCCTGATTTTTTGATTTTGAGCTGGTGAGGCTCAGGTATCAAACATACATACTCGTTTTCAAGCTTGACAGGTGGATTTCTTCAACAAGGGGATACATATCACCTAATTCGCAGGTGATTCCATGACCTGGGGATTTCAACTAATTGCAGGACGAATTATTTTAGCCTTGTGAATGCTTATAGCTCATCAGTCTTACCTCTGCATACCTGGCAACAGTGTATGCCCTACTGAAATGGGTGCTGGATAAAATATTCCAAACAATATTACTGTCCACACATCATTCTTTTTTGACTAAAGGTTTTGAAGAATAATTCTTCGCAGCTTGTGTCATTTTTCTTAACCATTACATTATAACATTACTACATTCATATTGGTTATGAATTTATGATTAGGACAATTATCGTCATTCTGGTATGGATACACGCCATCTGCACATTCCTTGCAACTTATTTGAACAATCTCAGGAAAAATCCTAAACGAAGAGTCACAAACAGAACTAAGCATATTTTAATCCTCTCCTTATCATTTATGCTTATCATTCTCATCATAATTTAGATCTGACTGCTATTAACTGTTTTACATCAGTTAATTAAACTTCAAATTAATGTAGGGTGTATTTATTTCCCTACATATTTGTGAAATTGATGTGAATCAAACATGCATCCTTCTGATTCTATGTTCTGATTTCTGATCTGATTTTTCTGATTCTACCCACCTTTTTGTCAGATGTGAAATCTGTGAGCTTTATTTGTCCTTTTCTCTTTCTTTGGTCAATCACATATTAGGGTTGTATGCTAAAGCATCTTCCCATTAGGTGTAGTCCTAGACTCAAGCCCTCTGTTGCTATAGATCACTTTGAGGTTTGTATTTATTAATTTTGAATACATCTATGTACCTCAATGAGGAGTAGCTCTTTGATGATGATGCTCATTTCAAACATGTTGACAATCAAAGAAAATGGATATGGCCAACAAATTGCAACTTCTTAAGGAGGATATTGGTAAGCTTGATGATGATTTTAACCCTTTTGCATTAGTGCTGCGCTCCATAGTTTGGTCATGACAAGATCTCATGCGATGGAAGTACTTAAAAGGTTTTGGCTGATTAGTTGGCAGATTTCCCCTCCCCTCACATTCTCAAGCTTCTTTTTCCATTTTTCTTTCCCGTTTCTCACTTTTTGTGTTTTAATTTGCACCTTTTATTGCACACAAAACAAAATAGATGTGCAATAAAACCGCCTTTTTAACTAGATGGGGAAGCTCCCTATAAATTGAAAACTAACTTGAAACTGGACAATATGTATTTATAATTTACAAATTTTTACACTAATTTTTGGGGTGGTTCATGTTTATCTCGAATAAAATGTAAATGTGTATTTTTTGGGTTTGCCTTAAACAAGATGAAGTATTTTATGCTTTTTGACCAAAAACAAATTCTATGACTACATGTTTACATAGTTCAATTAAAAACAAAGACCGAGTAGGGTAAGTACATATAGAGTTGAATAGGCTAACACATAAATACAAACACTATGGTTGAGTTAAATGTAAGACGTGGTACAAAGCCATGAGCTACCCCTTCGAGTTCACCTACAATACAAAGCTTGTAAATTTGCTGAAATGATTTAACCTTTAGCATACATAATGAGACATCTCAATAAACATTTATTAGCAAGATAGACATAATAAATGTTAAGGAGTGAATAACACAATCTCAATAACATTGAACATTTGATGAACAACTTCTTTAGCAATATGTTGGAGTGAAAATTACCATTGATGAAACTAAATGCAAAAAGAAATTTGTATTGTTTGTGAAATTACTACATGAAAGTAAATAAAAAACTAATTGCTACTTCTAAATTTTTTTTGAATGCTTACATGATATACAAACTTTATTGCAAAATTCTATCCTCTAATACATAAACTAAAACTACGCAACCTCTAATTAAGCTGTAGATTGAAGTTATTACAAACTATGACTTAATGTTTACATCTCTCGCATGGCAAGAGATTTAAACTCCAAACTATAAAATACTAAATGCTAAAAATAGTAGATGGTTGAAAATAGCATGGGCTCCTTGCACTAAAAATAGAGACTACCAAAAATAGCATGGGCTATAAATAGTTTTGGCTAAAAATAGCAAATCCTAGAAAATGCTTTTCTTTTTGAAAGTGGTGACGACCTAAAATGACACGAGTTATTATTTGTGTGGGATAAAAATGTGCTTTTGGATAGGTGGCTTTAGATGACTTTGATGATTTTGCAACTCTTCTTCTGAACATGGCTAATCCTCTGAAAGAGCTTAAAATATACCTTGACCTTTTGAATCCCTTTGATAGGTGTGCACTTATACATTTTCTCATGTGTCTGAAAACTTCTATAAGCGCACCTCTATGCCTTGATGTGTGCTTGTACATTGACTAGAAAATGTTTGAATGAATGGTTTGCTTTGCATTGGCATGTGTGTATGTTTAGGTGCATGCTTGAACACTGAAATCAAACATTATAAAAAAATTGCTTTCTTTGTCGAAGCATGCATCTCTGCTGTCACACACTTCTATAGTTTATTTTGAAGTGTGATTTGACTCGCACGTGTGCTAAACATTCTTCACATATGTTTCCTTCTTTAATTGCTTAAAACTTTTGAACAAGTGATAAGTAGGAGGTATTCTCCATAGTGTGTCAAATTGTGATATTGCTATCAGGATTCAACCATGTAGTTTTACAAGTCAAAGTCAAACTTTTGAACTAGGTTCTCTTTGTGTTGGTGTGTACCTAAGACTAGGTGCACCCTTGTATACTAGCTTCAAATTTTCCAAAATTTTTTGCTCTTTAATGTGGCATGCTTCAATTCTTCAATTCTTGTGTATGTATTCTTAGAGTATTTTGAGGAGACCTTTGTATTGGCATGCATCTAAGCCTAGGTGTGCATTTGAACACTATGCAAAAGGACAACAAAATTTCTTCTTCTTTACTATTACACGTGCCTAAGTTGTCAAATGCATCTAAATATTGGATGATCAAAAATTTACATTGAAGACTTGTTATCAAATCACTAACGCGTCCTCATTCATTTTGGCACGCTTGTTGTAATCTTTGTGTATAGACGCATTGTTGGTTGGGTGCATGCTTGAACACTGGATAATGAAAATGTAACTCAAAGATTTGTTTGTATTAGCACATGCCAAAGTTCAGGTGTGTGCCAAAACATTCGATTTAGTTTCTTCTACATTTTCACTTATGTATAGAAATGTGCCTCTCCTCTCACATGCATGCTTGCCCTTTGGATGGGAAATTTCAAAATTTAAGCAAATTTGCTATGATGCATGCTTCCTTTCCCAAATGTGTGCCCTCAATTTCTTCACAGTTCATTGTAGTGTGTTTGTCTGTTGTCATATGCTAATGATTAGGGCAAGAAAATTTGACATCTCCTCTTTACCTTGGCATGTTAGAACACTAGATTGAACACACTTGAATTGTAGGCTGTTGATGGTGTTTTCAACACATCTACTTTGTATTGGCATGTGCCTAGACCCAAGCACATGCCTATAAATTAGACTAGAATTTTTTTAATTTTTACAACCCTTATTGAAGCACATGTCTACCTTATGAACAATCATGTGTATCGGTGTATTTACTATCTCAAGTGCATGTCACTACTTTGAAGCTAGTTTTCATAAGGAAACAATCTCTTTATGAGGCACATGGCAATGTCTAGGCACACACCAATACACTAGTTTTTTACATTTTTAAAATTTTGCTTCGTTTTACATCATTGCGCCTCTAATTTTCTAGGCACACTTGAATATTGAAAATTACCTTGCCTTTTATTGTAGTGTGCACTATTGATCACTAAAATAATGGATAAAGAGGATTTGATCTAAGCAAGCAAATGAATGTCTTTGTATGGTGTGCCTTTTAGCTCTAAGCATGTGCTTGAATGACATTTTGAAACCTATTGAAAGGTCCTTTGGTAAAATGTGTCTTTAATTCTTAGGTGTGAACCTTCTTTGTGTGCATGTACACTTGCACTTGGAGCATGTACTTGTCATTATTACCTTAATCAATTTCTAGATTTGAAAGCCTCCATTTTTATCAAGATGAGTCTCTTCAAGAGCCCTTCTCCATAATCCCACGAACATTAGAACACGAATAAAAGATGACAAGATGAGGTAGATTGTTCAAGACTTGATCTTGACTTTATGAGAAAATGACAAACTTTAGTTTAAAAACTTTACACAATGTGAAATTATCATATGGACACAACACCCATTCCATGCATGTCCTCCACTTCTAATACTATTGAATTCCTCACCCTCTCATGCTTGTCTTGTCTATATCCCCCATTCTTATTCCCACATCCCGTATCCACCATTCTACCATTATCCCTTTACAACTTCTTTTCCAATCACCATATATTATCCCTTTACTATTCCACCCCAATCAACATCTATCTAGCCTTGTAATATCCTCAACAAATTTTAATATAAAATATTTATCAATTTCTGATCACCTAGATCCCATGAGGGCAAGGTGAGAGCATATGATGGATGGATTATGTATATATGTGTGTGTGTGTGTGTGTGTGTGTGTGTGTGTATGTTTTTTGATATTAACAATGCCCCAAAAAATGTACCAATTTTTGATCATTTAGATCCCATGAGGGCGAGGTGAGAGCATATATATATATATACATACATACTATTTCATATATTAATAGTACCCCAAAAAATGTAGCAATGGATTGCAAAAGATAATATAGGTATGTTGATTCTTCAAAGAATAACACATAAATATGATTACAACTTCCTCCACATTAAAATATTTGCTTGGACAATGTTTACAAAATATATGCTTACACATATGCTAAATCTTTAGAAATATAGTACTTGGTGAAATCGACCAAGTAATATATATGTTGAAATCCAAATAAAGCTTTGAAGTACAAATAAACCTTTGTGTGAGATTGTCCTTAGGAAATCAAAGGGCTTTCATCTTTCAATCTCTAGGAAACAAAAGGGGTTTCAATCTTTGATCTTCAAGATCCAACGATTTTTGTTAGTGGATTCTATAGTAGGCTCAAACCATGAGGGAAAGGATTGAAAAAATTGGCCAGTGTCTCAAATGCCAACAAGCTCTTCAATATATATTACCAACAAGCCTCATTTTCCCTCTCAAAGATAGCAATTTAAAATATTAACGAGATTCTCTTTGAAAAATGGCCCCAGTTTGTTTTTGACTCATTAATTTTGTGTCAGAGAATTTATCATGAAGTTGTCAAGTGTCCTAGGGGTTACAACAACCTTTTATGGAAACCCACACCCCAATTCATTTATTATTATTTTATTTGTTGCTTCTAAACCATGGCCCCTTCATCCATGTAAGGTAATTAATTAAAAAGAGACATTTTAAGTTTGCCATTCCTAAAATTGCTTGCCCACAACTCCAAAGCAATGCAGAGTTGGGTGCTCAAGAATCTCCAGCCCCTCCCATGTAGCATCTTTTGCAAGTGAGTTCCTCCAACAAACCAAGTATTCTTTGATTGTTTGGTTTCTTAGCTTTTTCTCTCATGTATCAATGATGGCTTATAGCATCAAAATGAGCTTCCCTTCATCATCTATTCGTTGCAATTCTATTGATAGTATAATACATTGTCCAAAATAATCAAATGTCTTTTTAGGCAAGATACATGGAAAACATGTGAATTTTGTTGTCTGTTGGCAATTCCACGCCATAAGCAACTTCACCTATCCTTTTGACAACTTTGTAAGGTCCATAGAAGCAAGGTTTGAGCTTTCAAGTTCCATGTTGCTTAATGGAATTCTACCTATAAGGCAACCATGTCTCCAACCTCAAATGACCTCTCAATTTGGTGTTGATCTGCATAAAATATTTGTTGATTTTGAGCTGCTTGTAGGTGATCCTAGAGGGACCTCTTGTAGGTGATCCTAGAGGGACCTCAAAATATTATGGCAATGTCCTACCAAGTCAGTAGTTGTTGGTACCACGGTTGAAAAACTCTGCAAGTGCTTAATAGGAACCTCAATTCCTTGCTCACGATTGACCAAGACCATGCTCGTTGTAGCCATGTCTAGAAACCTTTCTAAAGCAATGACCATAACAACATTCTATTTTGGCAAAGGAGATCTCTACCAACATTGTCAAAGGCTTGAATGGAGACACTAGATGGTTGGAGACATTGAATGGAGCCATTGTTGATCAATATACACTTGATTGACCAATATACTATAATAAGAAGAGGTAAGTTTTTGAGCTAGATAGAATAAGGAGGAAGCTTAGAAGGGAAAAAAGTATTTTCTATAGTGTTTGGAGACATTGAATGGAGCCATTGTTGATTGTAGAGGCTATTTTTGTTGGCCTCAAAGAAGATGGAACAAGGATCTTCAATAATGCTTGTTGAAGAATCTCTATCGGAAGGAGAAGCCTAGATAATATCACAAAGGGAAATCTTAGTTTGCGTAGATAAAAGTTTTTCTAAGAGATTACGCTCCTTAGTGTTCATAGAAGGAAGACAAGAAGTAGATGGTAGAATAGGTGGGGAAACATTAATAGGGTTGTTTTAGTTCTATCTAGTGTCACGCATGGTTCATTGTGTGAAAATTAGTGGCAAGTGGAGCCTTTTGTATAGCAATTGTAGAAGTAGGTAGAATATGAGAGAACAATGGGGGGAGGAGAAATTGAGGGTTTAGGAAGACCTTGAACAAAAATAGAAGGTTGAAAAGGCGGGGCTGGAGGAGAATGCTCATTCACAAAAAATCAAGGGAAAGAAGATGTAGGGATGTGTTGATGTGTTTTTCATGACCGCACCAACGCAGAATAAAGTCGCCAACGACTACCCTATTCTCTCTTGATCAAAGTATTCTGCATGCTAAGATTGCAAGAAAGTTCATGCGTTCAACTCCAAGGTTCTTTTAATGCGAATAGGCTTAGTTGGCTCAATGTGATTTGTTGGTATTTCAAGGGGACTTACGGAATTGTTCAGTAGCAGAGGAAGGGGGTTTCCACAATTCAACAGATTTATCAATGAAGCACAGATTTCCTATTTTAACTAGAAAGTACTGAATTGAAAGTGGCTGCAGGGTTAAGAAAGCTCTAATCTACTCTAAGGCGTAGGACATGGTGATCAATTCTCACAAGCTTCAACCAGGCTCTGCTTTGCCTCGCTTCAGACAGCCTCCACAAAACCGGTGCAATCTTCAGAGGAGTAGTTCAAGGTGTTCAGATCACAACTTAGCATGAAAATACCATCACAATGATGCATATAGACATACAAATCATGATCGAAGTTAAGTACATGATATTCCAGTTGACCACACAAGGCGCATTCACCATCAGCAAATACACTAGTGGTATGGATAGACGAAGTTGCTTAGATCAAACACCACATTCCACAGCTAACATCTACTTGCATGGAATGAAAATTATACTACTTAACTATTTTACGCTACCATTTGAATCGGAAGGACGAAGAAACCTTGCTAGCTACTCACAACAAAGACGAAATTCACCATCAATGAAAAACTCTTTTATTGAGAGAGTGTTCACAACAATTTCTTACAAAGTTTTCAAAGGGAAAACTTTCCCTCTTCTTCAAACTACACTATCAATCTATACTAAGTTACTCTAAGCTACCGCCTAGCTGTCTCTCTATTCTAATCTCTACTGTCTAACTTTTACTTCTAATTTCTAATGAATACAAATGAGGGGGACTCCCCCTTTTATAGCTGGCCAAGTCCAACGGACGACTCAGATTACAATCGGCTGGATGGCCAGGATCGCGCCACCTCAGCCCTAAACAAGATTCACCCTAAAAACTGCCACAATGGAGAGTGGGGCAATAAATGAGCAATTAATGGCCACCATCCTTCTAGAAGATTCCAGCCTTGAAACGCGTTTACACTGCTCTTGATCTTCTTCTTGACGTCGTTCTTCAACTTTGCTAGAGCTTCCATTCTTTTCTCCATCTTGAGTTTTGAAAATGTTTCTTCTCTGTCACTAAGTCTCAACACTTAGCCATTTTCTTGCAACTTTTTCTTCCTTTGTGATTCATCATCTTGGACTATTTGCTTCATCACTTTAAGTCGTCATCATTTGGTCTCGACGTTCCTCCTGCAAAACAAGCAAGGAGAAAAGCATTAGAACACTTCATAATATAAACTTGACTTACTTACCTGATTTTCACGCTCTAACTTCCAAGCGTTCATCGTCCTCACTAGCCAACTTTGCATTCAAATTCTTCATGCCTTAGCCAAATTTCCAACCCATCTTGTATTTTGCTTGGCGTACTTCACTCTGATCTTTCATCCAACTTAGACCCGAGAAAAATGCTTTCATCAGGAACTCGATCAAAAATCATCTAGGCGATCATTTTCAAATTATTCATCAATCCTATGCCCGTCCAAAAATCTCCAACTTGAAGGCCTCGGCAAAGTGTGGAAGATTTTAAAATCCATTCCTCATTGCAAACGTCCAGTACCCAGAAGAAAATTTTCTTCAGAATGCGTCGAACTCATGGGTACACGACGAACGGGTTCATTTAATTTTTTGAATTTTCCACCTTGGAAAAATAACTTTTAGCAAATTTATTCAAGCTCCTCACCCCTGTGAGTACTTTGTTGTATTGACTTGAAAATTCTTTATCAACCTCGCGAAGTAGGCACCTTCTGACTTCACCTCCATTCCTAGAAAATTCATTCGTGCTTCAAGAAGAATTGTATCACCCTCAAGGTCTAGGCGTAATTTCTTAAGGAAGAAAAATACCTTGCCTTAGAAATTTTTTTGAATCACTTTGCATTTTTGAAAATTTTGCCTTGGTGAGAAAAAAGATCATCAACTTTACTCAGAAAATCTTCCTGCAGGCACATCACACTTAAATTCCAACGCCTGGCATGTTTCATTTTATTCACCACCTTATATACTTCAGGCACATTTAGCTTATTACCTAGGATTTAAATTCCACGCCTAGCACATTTAAAACTCCCCCTTAGGCGCATTTCACACTTCACCACCCTACATACCTCTTAGTGCATTTGACATTTGAAGGTGAATATTCAACTATGCCATGCCTAGCAACATTTCACTTTCCACTCACCACCTTTCTTATTTGGGCGCATATCACATGTAGAGGAGAATAACACATTTCTAACGCCTAGCATCACTTATATCGCCTTGCATTTACTTCACCACCCTAGGCGCATATCACATTTGAAGGAGAATAAAACCACGCCTTGTATTTTATTCACCCTTTACCCACTTCAATCTTGGGTGCATTTCCCATAGATAGAAGAATTTTACACTTTCAACGCCTTGTCTTCTTCCTTCTCCTTACATGGATACTGTCTTTTTCCTCCTTTGCATGAATTCGAATTTCTTTAACTCATTTTGCCTGTACATAACGCCTTGAATACTTTTGTCCTTTTCCTCTTTTGCATGAATACCAACTTTGCATGGGCATTTGTCTTTTTTGCATGTTTTGCATGTATACCTACTTTGCATGGGCGCATTTGGGTTAGGCAAGAGGATGAACTAACTACGCCTTGACTTTCCTTTTTGACTTCCTTCTAAACTTCTTAGCATGGGTGCATTTTGGGGTGAGAGGAGGATGGAACACTTTGACTTGTTGACTTTCTTGGGTGCATTCTTGCCTTGATGAAGGATGGGCGCAAATGGAGGTTGGTGGAGGACGAGTTCTTGCCTTAGAATTTTTTTAAAAATCAATCCTCAAGGTGGGCGCATTTTGCTATATGTGGAGGATGAAACACTGACTTCCTTGACTTTTTCTTGAACTTGGGCGCATTTTGGCATGGGAGAAGGACGAAATTCTACACTTAGAATTTTTTTTAGCATTTTGCTTGCATGTGAGGGGGCGCATTTCACCCCTTGAGCAGGACGAAACTTAACACTTAGAAATTTTTTAAACTTTCTCCAGCTTTTCCTTGGGTGCATTTTGGCATAGGAGGAGGATGAAATTCTACACTTAGAAACTTTTGCTTCTACCACCTTGAGGGCGCATTTGGCATGTTGAGGAGGAAGTTTTCATGCCTTAGAAAATTTTTCATCAATCTCCTGTCATGAGGGCGCATTTTGGGGTAGCTGTAGGATGAAGCTCAAGACCTAAACATTTTTGACTTCCAGCTGAAGATGGGCGCATTTCACATGTGCTGGAGGATATCTTTCAGACTTAGAATTTTTTTTATGTCTCTTCATCCTTGAGGGCGCATTTTCAAGTTCCTGCAGGAAGTTCAACATTTTGGCATTTTTCTCAAAGTCTCCAGCTGAAGTGGGCGCATTTTGATGGTGGTGAAGGATAAAGTTCCAGACTTAGTCACTTTTTCTTCGTCTTTGCCAGTCTCTCCATGCCTGCTATTTATAGTAAGTCCTTCAATTCTTGCATCTCTGAAGCTCATAATGATTTGAAATTTTTGAATGCTGGATCCTCACGACTTCATCAACTTGTTGACATTGCTATTTTGGGTTGGCTTGCTATTTTTAGCCCATTTCTGAAGGTGGTTTGCTATTTATAGAAATTGCTCGTTTCTGATATCTTCACAACTCCGTTTAATTTGAAATTTGAAAGAGGTGCTTCTCACCACGTGACCTGCCTGCTGACATTGGCGCATGCAACTGATTTGCTATTTTTAGCCTGTTTCCAAAATGACTTACTATAAATAGTAAGTGCTCCGTTTGTCTTCAAATTTTACCAGCAGATAGCCTGAAGGATGCTGATCGCGGTGGTATACCTCGGTTGTCAAAAATTCTGACTTTTTATCCCTCTTTTCAGGCTCCGAAGCTAGAAACCCTAATTTGTTTTGCATGCATATCAAATGATCTCCGTTTGTTCTCGTTTCTGTTGCATAGCGATCAGCTCGTGCTTCTGAAGTGCTGGGAGGCGGCTGCTGGGATGTACCTACTAAAAATAGTAAGTTCCTAAATGAGTGATTATCTCCATTTGCATGTCACATCACTGCGTAGCTCTCGAAAAACCCATAAAGAATATGCAGACATGCAAAGGAAACCCTGACATGCAAACCCTAAAAATAGCCTCTGAAGGCTGAACTCTGAAAGTTGTCGTCTCACTTTGCATGTCACACCATCGCGAATGTCTTTGAAAACCCAAAATGAATATGCAGACATGCGTTGAAAAACTCTGCATCTAAGCCCTGAAATTTGCTCCGGAAGCTGGACTGCTAAAAATAGCAAGTTGTCTGTTTCAGCTCAAATTTTGCATACGAGCAGCTTGATGTGTTCTGAATGCAGTGTGACTATCGAAATTTCAAAAATGTTGACGGAATGCCCTGAATTTCACACTTACTAAAAATAGTAAGTTGTCAGAATCTGATAAAATTTCAGTGGAAACCTGCTGGAAGCATATTGACAGCAATGTTAATCTCTGTTTTCAATTTATTCACCTCATTCGACCTTAGACTGACCAGGAAAGTACAAACCCTAATTTTCAGACTTGGCCAAATTCACGTTTAAACTCAATGACGGGTACAATCCCGAAAAGACAGATAGTAGAAAATGGAGACAACAACAAAACGACTGAAAAGCAAAGCCAAAATTAGGGGGTCCCCATTTGCAATGGGGCGATGTGTGAAAAAGGTCACAACATTAGCCCCAACCTTAATAAATGTTCCTGAACATTTCAAAGACAAAATCCATTCCATACTCAAAACCCTTGGATAATTCTTTCAAAACCTATCAATTGACTAGGGGATATACTTAAAAGGGAAGAAAAATCCTAAATTGGATCAAGGCACCTCATCTTTTGATTATGAGTGTGTGCATATGTGTTCATTCCAGGTCAAAAGACTGTTGAAGCTCCTAGGATCCGTTGTAGCAAGTTATATAAATATCTTAACTTCAAAAGCATCCTGGACATTGCCTCGCTGCCAGTTAGGCGTCCATAGCCCCGACGAGGTTGTCGCTACAATTCTCACGAGTATTGCTCCACTGCCTACTAGGCGTCCATAGCCCCGGTGGAGTTACTCGTATGTTCCCAAAACCAATATTTCATAATATTTTCTTTCACTTTTCATTCTTTTTCTTTTTGATATTTATTTTAAGCACATTTTCTTTTCTTCATTTGATTTCTCCGTCAATTCCTCAATTGGCTGGCAGGCAATGAAGCCTCCAATGGGTTTGAGAATTGTAGTGGCGCTGAAGCAAGACGTAAGATTTTCACTTGCCAAAACCTTTTCCAAGAAACCTCAATGACTTAGAGCAATTAATTATGTGAGTAAAATATAGTAATCGTGAGACTTGGTGTCAAGACACAATAAATGATTCCCTTCCGAGTCAAGTACAAATCCTAACCAAATGATAAGACTTGAAAGAACAACCTCTGATTCTAAAGCACTTCTTGGATGACTATCCAAGAAATGGACTAACATTGTGTCAACATTGTGGCGAAAACAACACAACACCCCCCCACAAATGGGATCCCTTTATTGAAAGCAAACTAAAATACGAAAGCAAGACAACCTATCTAAACCAAAACAAAAACTTTAAGCGAACAACAATCAAAAGACCCAAGTACATACAACCCCTAGCATGATTTCTCAGGATGTTCAGCAGCGACAAAACAACGGTGATGGTGCGGAGCCTAGCAAATTTGTCTTTGAACTCAGAAAAGTAATCTTTCACAATACAAATCTCAAACTAAAGCAAAACTTCAGGAAAGATTAGCAATTGAGGCAACTCATCCGGACCATGATTAATCCATAAACAAGTGGTCTTTCCTAAACCTCCATAATCAAAATGATATTCTTCGTAGCCAATAGTAGGGAAAGATACAACCTGGTGGTCCTCATTTGCTGGCATGCATTCTTGCCTGTCGTCCATTGCTTCATCAGGAGGTCGAAGTTGATGGTGAACCAAACCTCTTGCTTCTAAAACGATTAGATGATCCGAACTGGGAGGAGTGGGGCGGGAAATCAATTCAAAAGGGTATTTGGAAACTTGGATTATTTCATGCGCTAGCTCTTTCTGAATCCCTAACAATGGATCAAGCCCCAACCTGAATTGTTCTTCATTTTCTATCTCTTCATCAAGCAGTGTTTCATTTGTTTCAATTTCATCAAGCAATTCTTCCATGATTGTGAATAATGGATCAAGTGTTGATGCAAAATGCATTTCATATTCTGCCTCCATCTTGGGAACCCATTGATCATCAAACACGTCATCTTGACTTAAGCCGCTTATCATTTCTTCCATCTTGTTCACACATAGCTGAACCCTTTCATCAAGGAGCATTCCTTCTTGAAGCGTACTGGAATCGCTTCCTTCTTCACGTTCCCCTCCTTGAGAGAATGAACATCAAAAATTTCTCACACCATCTGTACTTTGAGCTAAGTCCTTCGTTCTTGGTTCTTGATGATCTTCAATAACTTGTAATCTTGTACATTCATTCACTTCTATATGCTGACAACTGCCTTGGGTGTTTCCTCTCGCTTGGATGTATCCCATCGCATCTTTGATCTTCGCTCCAATAGCCTCTTGTTCTAGTGTGATGTAGGAACAATCTTCATCTGCTTGCTCCCTAAGCTCAGTCACATCATCCTGTTGTGACTCATTCTCCTTGTTGTTGGGTGATGTTGGGGTATCATCTTCATTTGGTGCCAAAAATGTTTGTGTGGCATATTCAATCCATCCTTTGTCTTTGACGAATCCATTTGGTAGTACTGGTAATCCGAGGAGACATCTGGCGAAGTTGATGGCTCCTTCACATGTTGTGCAAGTGAATTCTGGATGAGGTGCGTTGTGAATCCGGCACCAACGAGGGAGCAAAACACCTTTCAAACAAACGTTGCCAAGTTCCATCTGACTTTGGATCCTAAGTATGAATCTCGTGAAGGCCTCATCCACAACTTCTGGAAGGCTATAATCATCGGGTTCTACATCCAATACTCTTGGCTTGGGGACATCCCAAAAGAAAATTTTCTCTTGGAGAACAAGCTCTATCCTTGAGAGGAATGTTAAGCAACTGATTTCTTCGTGTTGAGAGGTCTCATGAATTCGACATCTTCCTGGCAAAGCAAACTTGGAGAAATTCTTGGGCCACAGTTGTGCATTCAATCTTTCATGAATCCGAGCAATGTCTGTAAGACTGTCCTGAGAGCACGAAATGTGCCCATCCATTAAGAAATCTCTTTTTTGATTTTCTTGAATTTTTCAACTTTTCAATTTTTTTGGATTTTTTGACATAAGAGAGATCTAACATATCTTCGATTTGGAACTTCAAAGCTCATACTGGTTCCTTCCAGCTTCTAGAACAATTCAATGCAAGCCCTCCTTCTAGCGCCAATTCTGTTGAGCACTTGGAGGAGGGTAAAAGAGTCTTTAAGATCGTCTCCACAGATAATAAAATTTGATAAAATCTGGAGTTCAACTGCTCGGTGGTTCGCGTTCGACCCTCCTTCTAGCGCTAATTTTGTTGATGTTTGGAGGAGGGTAAAAGAGTCTTTAAGATAGATAATAAAATTTGATAGAATCTGGAGTTCAACTGCTCTGTTGTTCACGTTCAGCCCTCCTTCTAGTGCCAATTCTGTTGATGTGTTTTTCATGACCGCACCAACGCAGAATAAAGTCGCCAACGACTACCCTATTCTCTCTTGATCAAAGTATTCCGCATGCTAATATTGCAAGAAAGTTCATGCGTTCAACTCCAAGGTTCTTTTAATGCGAATAGGCTCAGTTGGCTCAATGTGATTTGCTGGTATTTCAAGGGGACTTACGGAATTGTTCAGCAGCAGAGGAAGGGGGTTTCCACAATTCGACAGATTTATCAATGAAGCACAAATTTCCTATTTTAACCAGAAAGTACTGAATTGAAAGTGGCTGTAGGGTTAAGAAAGCTCTAATCTACTCTAAGGCGTAGGACATGGCGATCAATCTTCACAAGCTTCAACCAAGCTCTGCTTTGCCTCGCTTCGAACAGCCTCCACGGAACAGGTGCAATCTTCAAAGGAGTAGTTCAAGGTGTTCAGATCATAATTCAACGCGAAGACATCGTCACAACGACGCATACCAACGTGTGAATCATAAATGAAGTTAAGTCAATGATGTTCTAGTTGACCACGCAAGGCGAACTCACCACCAGCGAGCCCACTAGTGGTATGGATAGACGAAGTTTGCTCAAATTGAAGACCACATTCCACAACTAACATCTACTTGCATAAAAATGAAATTACACTACTCTACGCTACTTGAAGTAGAAGGGATGAAGAAACCTCGCTATCCATAACAAAGACGAATTTCACCATCAATGAAAAGATCTTTTATTATGAAAGTTTTACACAACAATCTCTTGCAAAAGTTTTCAAAGGAAAACTTTCCTTCTTCTTCAACTACACTATCAATCTACACTAAGTTACTCTAAGCTATCACCTAGCTGTCTCTCTATTCTAATCTCTACTGTCTAACTTCTACTTCTAATGAGATACAAATGAGGGGGACTCCCCCTTTTATAGATGGCCAAGTCCAACAGACGGCTCATACTACAATCGGCTGGATGGCCAAGATTGTGCCACCTCAGCCCTAAACAAGATTCGCCCTAAAAATTGCCATAATGGAGTGGGGCACTAAATGAGCAATTAATGGCCACCATCTTCTAGAAGATTCCCATTTGTAGACGCATTCACACTGTTCTCGATCTTCTTCTTGACGTTGTTCTTCGACTTCTTCTGCTTGATGATTTTCAACACTTGGGTCTTCATCTTTTCTTTTATCCTTGACTTAGAAATATTTTCTTGTCTTGAACTTAAACATTTCTTCTCTGCCACTTGAGCTGGGCACATACGAAGTTTCAACACTTAGCCATTTTCTTGCAACTTTTCTTCCTTCGTAATTTACCATCTTGAACTACTTTTTTCATCACCACTTGGTCTTGACGCTTCTCCTACAAAACAAGCAAGGAGAAGAGCATTAGAACACTTCATAATATAAACTCAACTTACTTACCAGATTCTCACGTTTTAACTTCCAAGAGTTCATCTTTCACCAGCCAACTTTGCGTTCCAATTCTTCATGCCTTAGCCAAATTTCCAACCTATCTTGCATTCTGCTCGGCGTACTTCACTCTGATATTTTATCCAACTCAGGCTCGAGAAAAATGCCTTCATCAAAAATTTGATTAAAAAATTATCTAGGCACCCAATTTCAAATTCATCCGCCAAGGCATTTTATCTTCACAAACATTTCTTTTCTTGCCTTAGAAAATTTCACCAACTTTCCTTAGAAGATTCATCAACCTGGTGCCCATCAAAAACTTTCATCCTGAAGGCCTTAGCGAACTGTGGAAGACTTTGAAATCTATTCCTTGTCGAAGATCTTCAATACCCAGAAGAAAATTTTCTTCAGAACTTGTCAAATTCATGGGTATACAACGAACGGGTTCATTTAATTTCTTGAATTTTGAACCTTGGAAAAACAAATTTATTTCTGTTCTTCACATCTATGAGCATATCTTGTTGCTCTGACTTGAAAATATTTTTGTCAATCTGTGCAGCTGGCATCTTCTAACTTATTCTCTGGCAATTTTATTCATGTCCTAGGAAATTTCATCACTATTTCAACTTGGGCGTATTTCTCCTAAGGAAAATTTCTTTGCCTTAGAAAATTTTAAATCACTTTGAAGATTTTGCCTTGGAAAATTTTATTCAACTTTGTTCACTTTTCCTGTGAGAAAATTTTATCCATTCATCTCAGAAAATTTTCTATGGAGGCGCCTAGCACATTTTATTTTTCATTCACCACTTTGCATTTTATTTCACGCTTGAAAGATATTTTCATTTGAAACTCCAACGCCTTAGCAATATTATTATTCATCTTCACTCAACACCTTGGGCACAAATGACACATGCTGAAGGATATTCATCACCACGCCTAGCAATATTCCATTTCTTATTTACCACCTTAGGCGCATATCACAATTGAAGGTGAAAATTCAACACGCCTAGCATATTTCACTTCAACTTCAACACCTTTTATTGACTTCAGCTTGGGTGCATATCACACCTCATGCAGGATGACCCTTGGACTTCCCTATTTTGTCTTCACATGCCCTCATTTGGGCGCATTTAGGCATGGGAGGAGGATAAAACATTTGACTTTCTTTGACTTGAGAGGTGGGCGCATTTCAAAGGGGGTGGAGGATAAAACATGTTAGAGACTTTTTGCAACTACCTTGCTTGGCTTGAGGTGAGGGCACATTTTCAAGGTGGAGGTGGATGAAGTTTGTTGACTTTCCTTTGACTCATTTGCTGCATGGGCGCATTTTGATGGGTGAGGAGGATAACTTCAACACTTAGAATTTTTTTTAACTTTCTCCTTGAGGGTGGGTGCATTTTGCCTGGGCAGGTGGATGAAGTTTATACTTAGAATTTTTTTTGCTTCTTCATCAACTTAGGTGCATTTTCTGGTAGCTGCAGGATGAAGTCCAATACTTAGCCGTTTTTCTTGACCTCTGCCAGCTTATCCATGCCTGCTATTTATAGTAAGTCCTTCAATTCTTGCATCTTTGAAACTCATAATGGTTTGAAATTTTGAATGTTGGATCCTCATGACCTTGTTGGCATGTTGACACTGCCTGCTCGGGTTGGCCTGCTATTTTTAGCCCATTTTGTAATGTCCCCGTTTTTAGCACTGCACTTCTCAGTGATTGATGGCCTATCCCCAGGGTGCTGTCGGCTAGTCAGAGGCAGAATTAGGGTTTTCGACTGTTTGGCGGGTTCTCTTGAAGATTCAGGGTTTTGTTTGTTGGAGTTTGGGTGTTCGGATTCTGGATTCCTTCTGGGTTTTCAGAGAGCTTCGCAATGGTGGCACATGCATTGCATTCCGAGCAACTTTCCGAATTTACTATTTTTAGTAAATTCTATTTTTGGCAGTGGTCCAGTCAGCACCAGCTCAGTCAACTTTCCTCTTTTGGCAGTTCATTGGGTAATTCTGAATTTTGGCGTAAGGGGTTCATTTTGGAGGAATAAGTATTTTAAAGACAATAATGTTTTATTTTATAAAATAACCCCTTGTCCTAGTATTATGACTTTAAGTTGTTTTAAAGAAGGGGACCTTGAGGGGTATTGTCTCATGAAAGAAATAAAGTCAAAAAATATTACTTGGAGAAAAGGACGCCTTTTTATGAAGGAAAATATTTTAAAATAAAGAAATATTAACTTCATGAAAGGGGGCGCCCAAATTGGAGGGAAAAGAAGACAGTTCAAATTTGAAAGTTAGGGTTTCTAGAAGCTTCTGGAAAAGTCATCACAAGTTTATAAAAAGGAGGTCTTGGTCTTCATTTTCATAATCTGATATCTTGAGTATTGTTATGCTGCCGAAATGGTTGCTGGATTGCTTCGAGGAATGAATGCCTTCTAGCTTGGGCTCGACTTCGTGCTTGAGAGATAGCACCTAGTAGAGAGGTTTGCTTGTTTTGAGTGTCATTTTGTAGTGAGGTTCGCATTGTAGCTTGACATTTTGCTTTGTAGTTCAGTTTATTGCATTTTATGTCATTTTCTGGAGTTGCTGATAACAGGGCTGAATCTGTAGTTTCACTCATAAATCAAAAAATACAAAAAGAGTTGTTCTGGGTATTGTCTCATTGGTTTTCTCTGTTGGAAGAGACCCTTCATGAATATTTGCAGATTTTAATATGAAGTTTCTGATTTTATAAAGCAAATTCGTCATTCCTTGAAAGCCCTACATTCTGGAGTGCTTTGGAATCCGTGCCATTAATTAATAGCCACTTTTAGCTGCCCTTTCTCATTACTAAACTAGGCGCCATCATTTTGAGGGTCTATTGCATCAGATTTGAAGTCATTTGGGTCAGTTTTGAGTGAGTTGTGAGCATTTTAGTGGATTCTAGGGTTGCTGGTTATGCATTTCAAGTTGCTGTTCTGTCATATCAGATTTTGGAAAGTGCATTTTTGGTGAAGGTTTGGTGTTAGGAAGTCTTACTAAGCTTGGTGGAGGTCACATTTTCTATTGCAGCAATTGAAGAGCTTCTAATCCTTGTTCTTGCAGGCATTCTCTATATTATTGTAAGCTGAACAGTAGTACTGTCAGCATTTCTCTCAACCTTGCTTATCATGTTTGTAATTGCCCACTGAATAAGTGGAAGAGGCTGGCTTGCCGCCTATTTACTTTGATTTGCATTGTAATATCGTACATCTCCGCCCTATGGTAGCTCCATTCCCACTCCGGGTTTGAAAGCACATTCTGGGTGTTGAGTTTATTTGAAGTTGCATTTGTATTTCTTTCAATCTCCACCATATGGTCGCCTCATTCCATTCTGGTTTGGGTAGCACATACTTGGTGTTGAGTTACTTTCAGTTGCAGTTCTGATTTTTTGTACTGACGATCCTCTTGCCATATGACAGCCTCTCTCATGTTGAGATTGAGTGCGCATTCTTGGCAAAGAGTTATATTGTAACTGCTGGTTTGATTTATCTAACCCTAACGGGTGTGTTGCATTGCTGATTGTAATTCAAAAAAAATGAAAAATTTGGTCCGGTTCATTACACATTTTTGGAGGTGGTTTGCTATAAATAGTAACTGCTCATTTATGATATCTCCACAGCTCTGTTTGACTTGAAATTTGAATGACGTGCTTCTCACCACGTGACCTGCCTGTTGACATCGATGCATGCAACTGATTTGCTATTTTTAGCCTGTTTCCAAAATGACTTACTATAAATAGTAAGTGCTCCGTTTGTCTTCAAATTTTACCAGCAGATAGCTTGAAGGATGCTGATCGCGGTGGTTTACACCGGTTTTCGAAAATTCTGACTTTTTATCCCTCTTTTCAGGTCCTGAAGCTAGAAACCCTAATTTGCTTTGCATGCATATCAGATGACCTCCGTTTGTCCTCGTTTCTGTTGCATTGCGATCAGTTCGTGATTCTGAAGTGCTGGGAGGCGGCCGCCGGAATGTATCTGCTAAAAATAGTAAGTTCCTCACTGAGTGATTATCTCTGTTTGCATGTCACATCACTGCGAAGCTCTCGAAAAACCCATAAGGAATATGCAGACATGCAAAGAAAACCTTGACATGCAAACCCTAAAAATAGCCTCAGAAGGCTGAACTCTGAAAGTCGTTAGCTCACTTTGCATGTTATACTGTTGCGAAGGTCTCGAAAAACCCAGAAGGAATATGTAGACATGCGTTGAAAAATTCTTCGTTTAAGCCTTGAAATCTGCTCCGAAAGCTGGACTGCTAAAAATAGTAAGTTGTTCGTTTTCGCTCAAATTTTGCATGTGAGTAACTTGATGTGCTCTGAATGCAATGTGACTGTTGGAATTTCAAAAATGCTGAAGGATTTCCTGTAATTGCACACTTACTAAAAATAGTAAGTAGCCGGAATTTGATGAAATTTCAGTGGAAGCCTGCTGGAAGCACACTGACCACAGTGTTAGTCTTTATTTTCAATTTATTCACCTCGTTTGACCTCAAACTGACCAGGAAGTACAAACCCTAATTTTCAGACTTGGCCAACATTCACGTTTAAGCTCAAAGGCGGAGAAATCTCGGAAAGAAAGACAGTAGAAAAGAGAGACAACGACAAAACAAACTAAAATCAAGCCAAAAGTTCGAAACAAAGCAAAAATTAGGGGGTCCCCATTTGCAATGGGGCGATGTGTGAAAAAGGTCACAACAGGATGGAACTAGGCAACATGGGAGAAGCAATGTGTTGTTGCTTAACATCTATGGGTTGGTTATTAGCTCCTATGATAACATGTCTAGTAAGTTGAGGCATAAAGGAAAATGAGTGGTAAGAAGGGAAGGTGTGTGAGGATTCCTAGGAGGATTACAATAATGAAACCAACCAAAGACATATTGTTTAAGGACACCTATAAGAGAGGCTACAAAAGTGCTATATCATAAACCCAACTAGAAAAATAGGAAAAGTAATCAAATTACCCAGAAAGAGAGATAAGGGACTCTTCTAAGGGAAGAGGAATACCAAATCTAACTATAAATGTAACATGTTCATGGAAACATAAAGATAGAAGGGAGATGAGATACATGCAACATATTTTATTTCAAATAAGAAAGTGCATAAGAGAGCATTTATCTATTTATAATAGGTTGTTGACATGAAAAAGAAAAGGAGAGTACATTACATCACTTTCATCTACACTAGAAGAAGAGAAGAGTATGCAATATTTTATTATGCCGAACAAAGAGCAAGAGAAGGGGAGGAAACATGTTCATATGATGGAACAAGTATGCTAGCATGAGAAAAAGAAAGAGTATCCTTGATTTTTGTAAATACATATGAGATAGAGAAAGGAGATGGATCGAGTGTAATATTTTCAGCATTGAGAATAATAGGGAAAAAAATTGAGTTCTTATCTAAAACATTGCAAGCAAGAGAAGGAAAATAAGAAAAATCACTAGATATCTTATAGGTTGCAAGTTGTAACAAAGGAGCATAAGGTAGAGGGTAAGGAGTAGAAAGGATCTCCACTAAATCAAACCATATGCCATCATACATGCAAGAATAGGAAGACATAAAATCTACGTCTAAACAAGAAGGTATTATCCACAAACCGTTTTGAAAGATCCACGATTAGGGTTTAGACTCGTGGTAGAGTTTTTTTTTTTGGGTTGTCATTTTGTCTAAGCCCATGGCTAGCGCACATAAAACCAACACGGTTAGGGCACAAATTTGACCATTTTGTAAGTTTTTTTAAACAATGGCTAGGGCATAAGGTTTCACCATTTGCTTTGTTGGACTATTTGTGAAAGATTTTCTATCAAGGGTTTTTGTGAGCTGTTTGGTGCTTCACATTGGTATCACATGCATAAAGTTTTGTGGGTGAGTTGGGTTTTGTAGGAACACATGCACACATTAGGGATGATCCAACTTTGAAGCCTATCCTTGAGGAGATTGAGACTGGAGGTCAAGCTGCAATGATGAATTATTGGAATGTTTCAAACATTTTTCAGGTTATGGGTGTTGGGATTCCAGGTGATGGTGCTACTTTTCCAATTAAGGTAGTAGAAACATTAACTCTAATAATTGCATTCAATGTCCTTTTTGTTGGAGCTTCTCTAAATGACCGGCACAATGAAGATGAAATTGAATAATAGTAATGGTACAAATATAAATGTAAGCCTTTTGTCCATCATGTAGCTAGTGTTAGTAATGTTGAGGGATTTAAGAATGTCCTCTTACTTGATGTAGACAAAGATGGAGCATACTTATAAGGTTGGACAGCCATGCACTTTGCCTATGTTCTTGAAGCTAATGTTGACACACTTTGTCGCCATGTTGAAGATCCTCTAGCTGCATTGTCAGGAGAGCCTAGCAAGATTACTATGCTAAGATGAATGATGAATTGCACATATTTGAAGAAGCCCACACTTTTAAGATGAATAGAAATCCAATATAGACTAAGTTCAAAATGGATGGTTGCCTAGTTAGCTTGGGAGTCTATGGATCTTGGCAATCGTAACCTTATGAGGGTTATGAAACAACTTGATGGAGCTTTGTGAGTGTAGCTTAGCATGGATTTGTGTCCAATGGTCTGGGAGTTAGTGATTTGGGAGTTTGGGGAGGTGGTAATCCAAGAACTTAGGAATTCAGCTTGGGAGCTACACCTTTATGAGGGTTCGAGGCAGCTTGGGCAGGTCTACTTGGTGTATATTCTGTTTTCAATGTAAAGCTTTTGAAGAATGGCAAATTCATGGTTTAGGGTGTTTTTAGTTTAATATGCTTGTGTTAGTTTGCTTTGGTTTTCAGTGTAGTAAGCCTTCAGAGGGGGTATTAGAATAATATTAAACAATTATTAGAAGATAAGGCTTACTTGTGTAATAAAGTCAAATTAGTGACTAAATTTAGACTAATTTATTTTTATTATTAGTTTATTATTGTTAGAATATTTAACATTCATTTGCCATGCATTGTGTTTATCTCACTCCAAAATCTATATAAAGAGGTGAATGTCTTTGTAATCATTGATCCAATCTAATAGAATAATTTTGTGTTATATTTGTTTTTACAACATAGTAAGAATGGATGATTTTGTTGGGATGGTAACTTGAATGGTCAACTAGTCTAAGGTGCAAACCCTTAAAGTAGTACGTGTTAGATTTGTTTTCTTGTACCATCAAAGTACCACAATGGTAGAACTAAGATACAAGAGCTGACATCTATGGCAACACAACCAGGGTTGAGAGAAGACAACTATGGGGGCATAAGTAGAGGAAAATCATTCTCTTTAAGTGTAGCTTGTTCCTACTCACTCCCAGGTGATCATTGAAACCATACAAATTTGGCTTGCTCACAAATAAGCTTATCACTGTTCTAAGATGATAGAAGTCAAGGAGTGTTCTTTGGCTATAGAAATAATTGGCCATATCATAGATAACCAATTTTTACCAATAGCATGTAGGTGATGGGTGTCGGGAACTTCCCACTTTTATAGGGTATAGACATGCTTTCGCTAGTGACATGCAGGCAATGGGTGCCATGTCTACCCATCTCAAGAGTTCAATTTAGGAACTGGTGTATCAAAAGGAATGTGTGTGCTACTAATGTTGTGTGGTGTGGAAGGTATGGTTCTTGATGTTTCAGTTGTTAAGTTAGTTCAAGTGATTGATAGTGCAACCACTTGTCTAAGGTGCAGTAAAACAATAAGATGCTTTGATTTATGTTTATTTGGCTATAAAATGACTCCAAATGTGTGAATCGAGTCTAATCTAGGTGTATATGATAGATGCTAGGAGCTAACTACCATATGTGAGGGTTTAGTTGACTTTCACCAGAAACATGTAGGTGATAGATGCGAGTAGCTACCCCATACTTGTGTAGATCAACTTTGGTAGCAACATGTAGAGAAAAATGTAAAGATCCATTGACTTGAATTAGCGAGTTGTGGAATTATTATTAATGGCCACATGTGTGTTGTTACATGTATGCCCTTGCTGATGATGACAATAGTATGGAATGCTTGTCTCATCATCACAATTGGTTGTAAAATAGGATAAGGATGGACCCACGATGTAGTATGAGATGCACTAGTTTTCCTCTTCCTTGTTGTCACTTTATTAGAAAGGGCTTTTGTGTTAGTAAACTAGGGAACAAGGAGATGCCTGCAATATGGTCACATCCACTTCTTATCGCCATTTGGTCATTGTGTAAATGCGATGTATGTATGAATTGGTCACTATGTATGTATGTTTCTACATTTTGACTTTATACTAACTTTTATTTGAGATATGCTTGTCATCATGTTATCGTATGTGGGTTATAATGGAAGTATAAACTTAATTAATGGTTGTGGTTCAAAAGAGTGGTCAAGGTTGTGAGGATGACATCTTTCTATTATTGTGTGTGGACTACAAAACCTTTGATTCTCTTAAAGTGATACATAGGCTGAGCCAAATAATTGGTTCCCTGAGGAATAGGTCTAGGTCCAGGGATATATCATGACATAGAGAGTTTACTCTATTTATTGCATGAATGTAAGTTTGTGGCATACAATTGCTACCAATTGCCATGGTTTGGTAAGGTTATGAAGTTAGCCCATCTAAATTTTAATAAGTTATTAAGTTATAGAAATATTTAGTACCGCAATTCAAAGTGGACAAACATCAATAGGAAAGTTAAGAACTAGAACATGCTAAGTAGTTTGGTCATTTTATTTGCATTCCATGAAGTAGACAGATTATCGAGATATGTGATGTGTTATGCTTTAATAATAAAACTATAATCTGAATGAAGAAAAAATGATTTGGTAGTAATGAAGGGTGGTTATTACAAGAAACTGAATGATACCAAGTGAACAGTCTAAATGTAATATATGGCTGGAGTAATTTAGTGTGTAGCTTAGAATATATAATGAAAATAATGACTATATAATGATACTTAAATCTTAAATGCACATGGTTGCTATTTATCATGCTTTATGCAAGGCTTGCCTTACTGACACAGTTGCTTTTTATCATGTTATATGCAAGACTTGTTGATATGTATAATACTTTATACAAGATTTGTACTTGCTGCAGAATTCTGAAACAAAGTGGGGTGAGGGGCTCTGTTTTATTGTAGAACCATTTGAAGATATTTATATACATAAAACTTGGTTTGTTTCCTAATAAGATTTAGGTTAATTTGGTTTCATTCTTGGCTATTGCATTCAAGTTATGAGGACTTATTTTTAAGTGATATATCTGCTAAATTTTTTTCTTTTTATGTCAACTGCACCATTCATTCTATACAACACAAATCTCCCATATCTGCTGTCTGAAGAATAATATTTGCTAATTATTTATAAAATATGGTTTTATGTATACATCGGGTTTTGGTAGTTCTTTTCTCATGTGGATGGCTATATTTAGGAACATGAAAATGCAGGGACTTAAATTTTGCTTCACTTACTGGCACATATCTCCCTCTGTAATCATCATGATATATGCTTCAAGGATACTGATGTGCAATTTATATGTTTGGTACAGCAGGTCCAGCAAGATGATTATAGTGGAAGACATGCCTTTGGCAATCATACTGATGCTTCTATCCCTATTTTGCCTGGGCTCATGGCCCCTATATTTTAATATCTTGGAGCGACGTGGAAGGTTACCACAACATACATACCTTGATTATGCTGCAACAAATTTTATTGTTGGATCTGTGTTTGCAATATTTCTAGGACAACTTGGAGAGGAACCTCCAAACATGCCTAACTTCATCACCCAGTTACAGCAAGTATGGAAAATATATTCTTCTTTGTTATTTAACTAAGCTTATCTCTCTGTTAACCTTTTCGAATTTCCTTTCTGTGTTGATTTTGTTGATTCATAGAAAATTATGAATCAAATTTGGGAACAGGGTTTTGGAGTTACATAATTTGGCAGACTATTCTTTCATAATTTACAAATTTAACATAGTGAGCTCTGTAGATGTGGTTCATTTCAAAGAGAGAATTTTTTTATTTAGATACTCAGGCTAATAATGCTTGAGTTGTCAGTTCATTCTTACTGGACCAACTTGACCAACATAGGACACAGGTGGCTTTCAATTGTTATTGACGGTAGAAGGCAGAAAATGGAGATTTGGCTCTACAGAAAATGACTTGAAAGCCAAAAGAAGTTAATGAAAATGTTTAAATACTGGGGCCAACATGACTGTGTCATCTTCCAACTCAATTATGAGAGAGGGAGAAAACTCAACCATATACTAAAGAGAAAGGGCTTCCCAAGCCAGCTGACAGCTAACAAGAAACAGCATAGGGATTTGTTTACAACAGGATAAAAAGCCTTCATGCCCTATTTTTCTCTATCCAAAAAATCAGATTCAACTCTCTGCAAAAAAGAATAGGTATCCAACATAACAAACTCTATTACAAGACTTTTACTGAATACTGCTTCAAGACTCAATTAAGATTCTTTTCGTAGACAAACCATCATCTTACTCACATCCAATATGAATTTGTCTGTATCAGAATTAAAAATGAACTTCTTTACATGGTAAATAGACTGATCTAGTCCAGGTTCTTGTCTAGGTCCTATAATTCTGCTACAAGAGTGTTAAGGAAAGAATCACCCTTCACTTCTCCTTCATCAGAAGTTACTTGTAAGCCAAACATGTACTGAATTTCCATGTTCTAAAACATTAGGATCTAACTAGAGGACCTTTATGAGTCGGCCTTATTGTCCTCTTGACCATTGACATTTATTTTGTTTTACACCCCAAACTTGCTTGCACTTTAGTAGTGGTATTTGTTTCACTTCTTTGGATAATGCTTCTTTTAGAGGATGCAATTTCTCTGGGCTGACTTGCCACCACCAAAACTTGTAAGCAAGTCATCAGATGGGTTGAAGATCAATATCTCAATCTTTTCTGCCTAGCTCTTCTTTTGGCTTGTACTCATTGTCTAATATTTCTGGAGCATATTGTGCTATGCTGTCGATCCAAAGTGCCAATGACCACCATGATCAAACAAATTCTAAGTCTAATAATGTGAAAGATCCATCATCATCTTGAACATCAAATAATTGACCGTAGCATTATTTGAATTGATTTTAAGAGGCCTAGCTTGACTTTCAAATTTGAAATCACATCTTTGATTTTTTGAATGAATCTCTTCCCATAAAGTGCAACCCCAATCCTTTGCTCCTTTCTATTAGTTTGTGGAGCTTGATCATACTCTGATGTTAAATTTTTAGTGACTTTGCCAACCCGGTTTCCCCCCAAATTAATTAACGGGGGCTGTAGGGGCCGCCCCTCTTGCAGGGTCCGGGTGCAGCACCACCCTGGTGGGGGCCTAGGGGTGAAGCCCACAGTGGGGCTCTGGAGGCAGCGCCCTTGAAGCAAAAATTCCTTATAAATAAAGAAATTGTTGACCATTTTCATTAAAAACGGTTTTCATAATTGCCAAAATTGTAGCAATTTCTTGCTTCAAATTCAAAAGGCCAAGAGGCGCGGGCACCTGAGGAAGTTGAGCGCATGTGTGAGGCAGATTGAGCGTTGTGTATAAGTAACACGTAGTAGCGCGAAATAGTTATTGGCAGTTTTGAGTAGAGAGCACGCAACAACAGGTTTTGTTGTGCACAGAGAAAAAAGTGAAGGTGTTTAAGTTGCACGTAACAGGGGATATTGCTGGTGGTTGTTGTAATCTATATCTTGTTGGAGATTTAATAAAATTGGACTGCTGTTTGTGGATATAGCCCACATTGGGTGAACCACATTAAATTTTTTTTTGTCTGTGTAATTCTTTCTGTTCTTTAATTCTGCGATCTGCATTGGTTAATTGATTAATTTATTGCTCCATCCTGCCTGAAAATCCAAACGCTTTCATTGACTTTCCTCATTACAAAGAGACTTGGAAGTTTGGAACATAAATCTCCTTAGGTACCAGGGTGTTTTTACCTTGCATGCAGTGAAAGTGGGAATGATTAGTATCAACCTTGTAAGACATTGTAAAAAGCCATAGTGTTTTATTTGCTCAATCCTTAAATTCAGTTCCATGTTTGATGCAGGATATTCACTAAGACTTTATCAAATAACTTTGCCAGTAGGCTAGCTCTTTGGTTGATATTAAATTTCTTTTCAATGATTGGTCATGAACTCTTGTTAAATGTTAGAGCCTTTACTTGTCACTGATTGTTTGAAAGAGACAACTAAACTTGGTGATTATATGCTCATAGATTTATAGAGAAACCTAGTTGTAATTGGTGCTGAATTATCTGAAAATGCTTTGCATCCACTCGCTTTGTCAAACACCTAGTAGCCACAATGATATACGAACATCTTCTTCTTGTGCATTATAATGTTCCAATGTAGACCAATCCCCTTGATTCCAACACTTCTAACATCAAATGTGGAGACATAATATCCTTTTGCTATGGTTTCCTCTTCTTTTGTCAATAATTTTCCTTGCATCATGAAATTGTGTATGATTCTCCCACCTTATCTTTCATTGAATGATTGTAATAAGCACCTTTTTTTTTGAAATTTTCAACTGAATTGAAACTAGAATGCAATGCCTTTTTCACCTTTTGATCACCCAGTTCTTGATATGGGAAAGGTGAGGGCATACAGTGTATAGGACCACACCTAATTACCTAAAATGTAGCAACACGAAGTGATCAAATTAAGTAAGTGACACAATTCAACAAACCATCTTTACCTATGCTTATTTAGTGGAGTGTGATTGATGCAAGAACTGAAAAGAAACACTTCTACATTTATTTAGTGGAGTGTACAATTACAATAAACACAATCACTTCTTGCTTATTCAGTGGAGTGCAATTACAATAAGCACAGACACTCCTTGCTTATTCAACAGAGTACAATTACAATAAGCACAGACACTTTTCACTTATTTAATGGAGCGCAATTACAATAAGCACAAGCACTTCTCGCTTATTTAGTGGAGTGCAATTATAATAAGCATATTATAATAAGCATAGGCACTTTTCGCTTATTTAGCAGAGTGCAATTACACTAAAGCAAGTATGAAACCACTGCAATATGAGCTGATATAAAGATCTGATCACAAAACTCAACTACTGCAACATTCAAACTGAAGCCATATATCATAGGTAAATAATGTATTTGTTACGACCCAATTCTGCGTAAATTAAAAACTTTCCAATTCTCACTTAAAACGTGTAAAAGTAACATATGACAAAGATATTACAATAAATTTCTTCCTTTCTTTATTGATAAACATGTACAAGTTACAATATGTATCCTCTTGAATTTCATTTTCATTGCAAATATAAATCAGAGTTAAAAAGGAATACATTACATACATAGCTAGTAAGCTTTTGCACAAATAGAAGTAAGAAGGTCCAGGAGTCCGTCCTTTCAAATCTTGGTACATCGGCCGCTCGCTGTGGAGGAGAAACATCACTCGGGCGCTTTTCCGCCAACCATGGACTTATAATGCGGTCCCCCGCACGATCATTTTGCAATGAACGGCCCTCCCTTCGAAGAAGAGATTGGTAGGGTATCCTTTAATGATTACCAACTGAGCATAGTGTTGTGTCCTACTCAACTAGAACCTTGCTATTTCACAATCTCGATCTAGTACTCGGATCACAATGAACTGACAGTGTAGTCTCAACTATCTCACAACTAGGTGGATGTTGTACCTTTCACTACTTTGGCCAAAGTATTCTCATTCAGTACTTCGAATGAAGGTCATCTATCATAAACACTACTCAGGGCGATTTGACTTAAGGCTTCCTTACTCTACGCATAGGTTTGTCCTTCAATGGGTGAATCCGTCATCCCAGACATCCTACAATCATACGAACCTACTAGAAATGAAACAGTGTTCAAGAGTCTTGTATCAATTCCTCCTAACTAGGAATTCTTTATCCTAGGAGTACTAAACTTGTCTCAGTTATCCTAATAACTTAAGCTAAAAGACTTCACTTGTTTCTGCCATCATTTCGATCCTAGTAGATAATAAGTATGACTACGTATTCCCACATATAGAGATCATACACATCACGCAATACCCATTTAAAATGCAAGTAAATCCTTCCCTTTTACCTTTTTCTATTATTTCTTCTTAATGCAAGATAAATAATCTAATCCTTTAAACTCTTAACCCAAATAATCCCTTTTTCACAATTTATCATAATCATTGAATCCTTTACACATTTTCTCCTTTAATGCATTGCTTTATTCATCGAATTGGTTCTTTCCTATTAAGCTAATTGAAAGCAATGAACACAAGACGCAAAATATAAACAACACTTTAACAAAAGTTGTATAATAGGAAGACTCTTGCCTGATTTTAAAGCTCCAACACAGCTCTCCCCGAGTCTTCTTCAGCAACTTCCAGATTTCCAAATTAAATGGCTATTACGGAGAGCTTTCAAAACAATCCTCAAAATTTTCACTCCTCTAATTAAAGATTAATTCGTCTATGGCTTCACTCCACTCAAATCTTAAAAAGAAGACTTAACACAGTAATTAAACTGGTAAAAGCTCACTGAACTTATTTCACTCAGCATACAGGAAATGCAGCAAATAGAGAATACACAGCAACTTAAATGAATTGAAATGGGAGCTCTCAAAATGTTGTGAAACTCGTTTTTAGCAAGAGGTGAGTTGAGAAGAGTGAAAGGGCGTCATTATATAGGGCCCGAATTGCAACTGATTCCCACTTATGAAGGCATGTTCATTGACAGCAATGTGCTTAGAAACAGTCAAAAGGACATTTGGCGGATTCCTTAACCCTAAGTCATCAAACATGAAGGTGATTCGACCTCTTTAGAGCCAGCAGATGAAGAATAAGTCAATTTACATGGCGGATTTTAACAGCACAAGGCGTTTTCATTTTTTTTTAGGGTTTTATTGAGGCAAAAGACCCGTTCTAGATGAAACGTTGATACAGCAACTCATCACGTCGCCCTTTTACTCGCCTAAAGAACAACATTCAAACATTTATCAATGACCAGTTCTTTGCCCCGCGTTTCTGGCGTGTTTCTCATCCTGTGCGTGGCTTTTTCACGCGATTTTCATGATCTGCGCGATTTCCTTCAGGCAGTTTTCATGAGTTTTACATAATATTACGTTTTAACTTCTTTTTCAAATGTTCACTTCAAAATAATTCGACTTCTCTTTAATTTGTTATCTCCAGCAAAAGAATTCGATTTCTATGTTTAAGTTTATTATTTTCTATAGTTAATTTCGAAATGTTTTACCATTTAAATCCTTTTCCCATTTAAATCCTTAATATTTCATATTCTATTGAATTTGAAATTGTTTTAATAACTTCTATTTAAAAAGAAATGATTTAAGGCTTTAATAATAATAATTGATTTTAACTACGCAAAGTAGAAATTGTTTTCCCAAATTACTCCTGGTAATAAGTTAATTTCCATAAATTAAGAAGTTAAAATATAATTTCATTATATATATTTTATTATATAAATATCGTTATAGTTCTTTTAAATATTAAACATATAAATATTTAAATACCCAAGTATTTAATATACTTATATATTTTAATATAACTATAATAATATTATATATAATCTTTAATATATAATTACTTATATATAACTATATTTATATTTAACAAATATAAATATATATACATTTACATATTTATCGCCAAATATATATTTTGCCCGTCGGTCCACGTACTTTCAATATATATATATATATATATTTTAAGGCAAATATTATAGTAATATTATTTATCCATAGATAACAGATAGTGTATATATATCTCAGTATACTATATACATGTATATACACACCTACTTAACCTATTCGCATAGACCCATTCACGTTATGAACATAATACTGTAAGTCTGATAAACAAACAATCATCTCTCAAGCACAAAGAAGGAAACTAGACTCCAAACCTAAGGATGACTTACCGTTGTCTCGACAAACAGACTTGGCTTACTCAATCTATAGAACGTGTGTGTATGCTCATTTTGGTATTCGTTACTGTTTACCCGACCAAGTTCCTCCCCGAATGATGTCTCTCCTCTGTCCGGAGGTACAGTCTTCATACCTGCATATCACGACATGACACCGGCAGTCATATGCTCACAACAAGGCAGTTTGCATAAAACATTATAAAAAGTTAGATTAACATTATTCCATAACTGTATGCAACATTTAATCAAAACTAAATCATTTAGAAGTAACAATCAAATGAAATCATCATTTAAACAAAACTCATTCATTTATTAACGAGATCAACCGTGTTTTATTCATCATCAAGCATTACAATTAATTGCCCTATACAATAGTAGCTATAATATCGGGATGTAACAGTATTCAAGTACGGACAAGTATACCTCTAATAGATGACACAAGAAACTGATGTAAGACTGATGTAACTCTGTAACTGCTGTTTGTCCTTAAAAGTCAGAATTGAAATCTCTGTCAACATGCTACAAACACTGTCTAGAAGCACACCAAAACCACCCAATTGCAAACTACTGAAACCACCCCTCCAAAACTCCTCTACACACACCCAAGCACACTGGAAACAATAGATTATCAAATTGTTAATGAAAAACAGGCATCAGCAGGTCTGTAACAGCTTAGTGAGTTGCTGATAATGCATAAACAATAGATACAAAAACCAACAAAGCTCACCAATGACCAGTAAGTTGACCTGGTAAACATTTGGCATCAAATAACCAACCATAGGTGCCTCCAAACTGAAACAAATTAACATCAAAAGTGAGTTTCACTTCCAACTTCCCATGCCTCATCCATAGCTGGTACGATCCAGGCAGCAATGGAATGACTCACTTTGGAGGTAGTACGACCTCCTAATGATGCCACAAACTCCTCTACTCTTGGTACAGCTGGGAGAAGTAGATTACAAGGTTAAAACAACGGAAAATATATATCAATAAATTCATCCTTATACCTGCAATTGTGAATGGTATGGCTAGGCAAGAAGTACGACCTGCTTAAGGATGTACTACCAGCATCAAATGATCTCCCAATTGCTGTTCAAACACCGTAAACACCACTAGTAAAATCTAGAAAACAACAACACATCAAAACTATCCATTTCTGCAACAACTGAAAAATTCACTTTGCAACTTGCTAATGATTGCTGGATGAAATCACTCTAACCAGCTGGGTGGGGTTTTCATCGTTGAAATCAGTATTTTTGAGAGGGTTTTCGTCCTCAAGAAAATTTGAGATGAAATAGTGTAAAGTCACCTCAAAATTTTTATGATTTTTCCCAGTTTGACAATGCAAGCATTTTGTCAAACAATTTACTTTAATTGCTGTTCTGAGTTGATTTCAGATGGTTTTAAATAGAAATGGTATACAATAATTTATCACATGAATTACTCACTAATTTCCATAATCTAGAAAATATATTTATCAATTGCCAGCACAATAGAAATATAGAGTTAACAACAGCAATATATTTCTGATTATGATATTCATATTCCAGAATGAACACTATTTAATAACATATTTCCAGAATTCATGAACAATGATTAATGATTAATCTCTGACTTGGAAATCGATTCAGCAGCCTTCCAAATTACAATTTGGGAATATTAATAAGCAATATAGTTGCCTCTGGGAAATGAGGCGGCACCTTAGCAAATGCCACGACTATCATGAAATATCCATGACTCAGTTAAAAGCTGGTGCCTATGTTAACAGGCCGATAGTCTCCAAGAAATGCCGATATGCTCCTTTGATTGGTGCTGACCTCCACGTAGGAGTCTCACACCCATACAAACTCCAACACCTCTTATGGCAGATCTGCGACAGACAGGAAAAACAGCGATTGAATTAAAAGGCTCACGACCTCCTTGTTTAGCTTCATGCCTAGCTTTGATGCATATGGCTCAAATAGAATGCCATCCTCCATACAATAAAAATATCTCTATGCATTGAATCACGCCCCCAAACTCTGAATGATATCTAATATAATCAACCAGCAAATTTGAGGAAGGGTTTGCATTTGATTTGAACTGGAAATATCGTTGATACTGCAAATTTGTCTCCAAAGGAGACTCACAAATTTGGAATTCAATCAGTAATCCATAGGTATTAAATATATTAAATAATGTAATATTAATGGTCATCTTAGTCATCTTTAGTTAGTTTAGATAGTTTCTAAATTTGTCTTCAGTCTACGATCGTTTCTTTTAGAAACATCGTCTCTTGTAAATCTATATAAGGAACTTCCGTTCCTCTGTTTAATACAACATCAAATATTTTATCATGGTATCAGAGCGGGTCGATGGGCTTCTATAAGATTTGGCGAATATTTTAAGAAAAAAAATTCGTAGCCCTTTTACTGGAATTTTTTCCAGAAATTTTTTGAATCGTTTTTTACGAAAAAAAGTGGATTTCAATTTCAAAGGTTTTTCTGATCGTTTTTTCCAGAAAAATCGAAGTAGTGTAATGCTATTCATGGGTTTGCTTGCGACTTGGACCCAACCTTGGGTTCTCTGTTTTTGTGATGCCTTTGTTGTCGTTTCAAGAAGTTCGTGGATATTTTCTTAATGGAATTGCGAGGATTTCTTGGCGCCGTGAAATCTCTGTTGTGGGCGACATTTTCTGAATGCGACTTGTGTTGTTCTGGCGCGCCTTTGTTTGTTCATGGACGAGGGTTTTTTGTTCGCGATTTTTTTTTCTTTGGTTTGAGGACGTGCGGCTAGGGTTTACTCACGGCCAGCAGAAATTCGCGCGACTTGTATAAATCGCGTGACGCGTCTGTGGACATGCGTGAAGGTTTTAGCACGCGTGAAAGGTTTCTTTCTTTGCCTCTTGATGGCGCGCGACGGTCTAAGAAAGGTTTCATAAAGCTCTGTCAGATTTCGTGACTTTTTTTGAGCATCCCGTGGTTTTGGCGGACGATCATTTGAAGATTCGTGGCTGTAGAAAGTCGCAGCTATTTTTTTGTTTATGGATTTTGTCTTCCTCGCTCTGCGGGCGGTTCTTTAAAGTTTCCTGTAAGAACTGTTTCTACTAGGGCTATTTCAACCCTTTATGGATCGCTAAGCTGGGCTCTTTTTCTCATGAAAATCTTCAATTTGTGATGTTT
>VDFB02271358.1:751229973-751250530 GCA_007258455.2 Sequoia sempervirens
TTTTACCGTTTTTCCTTAAAAACAGTGTTTTGTATGTTGATCTGTGTCTCAGATTTTGTACTGGGTTCTGTAATTCGCATATTTGTGTGGGATTCCTTTGTGGGTTTTTACCGTTTTTTCCTAAAAAACGATGCTTTGTAAACTTCAAATTCAGGGTTTTGCGATTTTGTCCTAAAAAAATCGTGGTTTCTTGCAGTCTGTTTTGGAGCGTTGTGCTCATTTGCAAAAGTTTGGAGGGTTTGCCGATTTTTCCTCAAAATCGTGGTAGTTTTTTCTTGGAGTCTTTGGCTACAAGGAGGGACAACTTTGTTACCCAACATCAGGTTGGATGTTTTGTGATCAGTTCTGGTTATTTTCAGAAGTTCTGCAGTTTTTGAGAGAGTTAGTGGCAGACTCATCTCAAGTGGCAGAGTCAGTGGCAGGCTCTTATCTTTTGTGACAGAACGTTCTTTGTTTCTGTGGGTAGTTATGTTGTGACCTTTTCACACATTGCCCCATTCAAGATGGGGACCCCTAATTTTTGCTCTATTTTGGTCTTTTGGCTTTGGTTTTTGTCTCTCTCTCTCTCTGTCTCTTTTCTGATGTTTGCCTTCTGGGGACGTTCCCGTCTGCAAGCTTAAACGTGAAATTTGGCAAAGTCTGAAAATTAGGGTTTCCATCTTCCTGGTCAATCCGAAATCAAATGAAGTGAATAATTTGAAAACAGGGATTAACATTGAGGTCAGTATGCTTCCAGCGAGCTTCCACTGAAATTTCATCAAATTCTGACTACTTACTATTTTTAGTAATTGTGTAATTCCAGGCGTTTCTTCAGCATTTTTGAAGTTTTAACAGTCACACTGCATCTAGAACACATCAAGCTGCTCGTGTGCAAAATTTGAGCTGAAACGAACAACTTAGTATTTTTAGCAGTCTAGCTTCTGGAGCAAATTTCAGGGTCTATATGCAGAGTTTTTCAACGCATGTCTAGAGATTCCTTCTGGGTTTTCAGAGGCCTTCGTGATGGTGTAACATGCAAATGAGATAACGGCTTTCAGAGTTCAGCCTTCAGAGGCTATTTTTAGGGTTTGCATGTCAGGGTTTTCTTTGCATGTCTGCATATTCCTTGTGGGTTTTTTGAGAGCTTTGCAGTGACGTGACATGCAAACGGAGATGGTCACTCATTTAGGAACTTACTATTTTTAGCAGGTGCATCCCGGTAGCCGCCTCCCAACACTTCAGAATCACAAACTGATCGCAATGCAACAAAAACGAAGACAAACGGAGATCATTTGATATGCATGTAGAACAAATTAGGGTTTCCAGCTTCGGGGCTCGAAAAGAGGGGTAAAAAGTCAGAATTTTCGAAAACCAGTGTATACCACCGCGATTAGCATCTTCCAAGCTATCCGCTAATAAAATTTGAGGGCAAACAGAGCACTTACTATTTATATTAAGTCATTTTGGAATCAGGCTAAAAATAGCAAATCGGCAACATGCGCCGATGTCAACAGGCAGGTCATGTGGTGAGGAGCGCATCATTCGAATTGCAAATCAAACGGAGTTGTGGAGGTATCAGAAGTAGGCAGTTACTATAAATAGCAAACCACCTTCAGAAATGGGCTAAAAATAGCAAGACAACTCGAAATAGCAGTGTCAACAGGTTGATGAAGTCTTGAGGATCCAGTGTTCAAAATTTCAAAGCAATCTGAGCTTCTGAGATATGAAAATTAAAGGACTTACTATTTATAGTAAGGCATAGAGAGGCTGGCGAAGACAGGGAAAAAAATGGCTAAGTTTGAGACTTCATCTAGTACCACCATGAATATGCGCCCTCAAGAAGAATGGAAGTGTTTGAAATCTTCAAGTCTGAGAAAATCTTGCAGCTACCTCCAAATGCGCCCTCAAGGATGAAGAGACATAAAAAATTTCTAAGTTTGAAAGATATCCTCTAGCACAGGTGAAATGCGCCCACTCTAGCATGAGACAAGAGAAAAATTTTCTAAGGCAAAAGTTCATCCTGCTCCTATGGCAAAATGTGCCCTCATGCAAGGTCTCATGTTTGAAAATTTTTCTAAGTATAAAACTTCATCCTCCTCCTATGGCAAAATGCGCCCATGCAACAAGAAGGTCAAAGAATTCAAAGAAGTCAACAATTTTCATCCTTCATACATGGCAAAATGCGCCCAAGTAAGGGCATGTAAAGACAAAAATAGGGAGATGAAAGGTCACAAGAAGGCGTGGTAAATGTCATTTCTCCTACACATGTGATATGCACCATGCAAAAGGTGGGTGTAGAGTGAAACGTGGTAAAGTTAATGAGTGAAAAGAATTATGGCGTTGAAGTGTGAAGTATTCTCTCATGAAGTATGGGATGCGCCTAGACTTGAGGGATGATATTGCTAAGTGATGAACAATAAAGAGTAAGCTAGGCGTTGGATTTTTTTTTAACAAAGTGTCCTTCATGAAGTCTAATATGCGCCCAAGTTGATGAATAAAATAAAGCATGATGTGCTTTAAAAGAAAATTTTCTAAGATGAATTGACAAAAGTTTCCACCACTAGCAGATGAAGGAAGATTAATAAAATTTCCTATGGCAAAATTTTCAAAAGTGCTAAATGATTCGAAATTTTTCGAAGGCACAAGTATTTTCTTCCTTAAGAAAATACGCCTAGACTCTGAAGGTGATGAATTGAAATTTTTCTTGGAGCATGAATGAATTTCCAGTGACGGAGTCAGAATGTTGGCATTGCAGTATGAACTAAAATTTCTTGAGTCAGAGCAACAAGAGATACTCACAGGAATGAAGAGCAGGAATAAATTTGATGTGGAATTATTTTTCCAAGGTTCAAAATTCAAAAAAATTAAATGAACCCGTTCGTTGTATACCCATGGATTCGACAAATTCTGAAGAAAATTTTCTTCTGGGTATTGAAGATCTCCGATGAGAAGTTGATTTTAAAGTTTTCCATAGTTCGTCGAGGCCTTCAGGATGGAGATTTTTGATGGGCACAAAATTGATGAGTTTTCCTAAGGGAAAATTTTAAAATTTTCTAAGGCAAAGTGAAGAAAATGTGTTTTCAAGGTAAAATCCTCCAGACGATGAATTTGAAAGGAAGTGCCTAGGTGAATTTTCTCAAATTCTTCGTGAAGATAATCTTCCTGAGCCGGAGATGAATGAAATCAAAATTGTCAAGGCTTTAGCTGGTGGAATAAATTTCTTGAGGAAGATACAGTTGAAGTTAACACCTTCAAAAGATGATCTTAAAGTACATCTTTTAAATACGCCCTTGAGGAGGTTGAAATTTGGCAAGAGTAACACTATTGACATTAGATCAAAAAGTCTCATCGACAAACCAAGTCACCCCGATCACCTCATCGGTAGGAGTCACACCGATGTCTAGACTTGTCGGCAAGAGTAACACCATCGACAATAGTTTTAAATGTCAAATTGATAGTTCAAGTCACCCTGACACGTCCATCGACAAGAGTCTCCTTGATGATCTCCTTCGGCCAGACATCTACCATCGGAACGAGTTTGGAATCTCACTCCGACAGTTCAAGTCATACTGATGACTTCCGTCAGCAAGACAGGTCCAAGGTCACACTGATTTGATCAAAGAAGGAACTTCACAAGGAGAACTCAAATCGGGCTTAGTCACACCGATCTCACAGACAGTTCAAGATCACTATGCATATCGGCTAGACATCTCAGCGGTCACACCGAAATCGCTCTCTCAGAGGTTTAGGCCAGTGGGATTGACGCACACAATTCCAACAATTACCACCATTGCAACAGTCGGATTATTGTTGCAGCCACATTTGGAGAAATCTACTTGCAGCAGCTAAGGTATTGTTGCAAGCTTCAACTCGATTAAGGAGGAAATCTATCGTTGCCAAATTTAATGGCCTTTGGCCAAATTTGGGTTTTGCTGAGTAAATCGATTTAATGAGATTATCAGTTGCTTTCTTTGAAGAGGTTAATTTATTTTGAAGATCACTACAAAATCGTGGCATCTTGTGGTCAAAATCTCAGTCAAGAGGAAAATACAATTTCAATTCATTTTCCTATTTGAAAATCGTATTTGGGACAATTATATTGGGAACACAAAGGCAACATTTTTCAGACTGGACGAATTTGGGAAGGACCAAGTCAATAATCGATTTGTAGATAAGACAAACAATAAGGTGTTAGAATTTGGATCTTAATTTGACTGCTAAAAGACAAATCTATTGCGAAGTCAACAAACAGGACGAAGTCATCTCTTCTATTGGCATCAAATTCGTCAGGGAGAAACATACGGGAGGTACTTAAAAAGACAGAAGAGGATTGGTATTGATCCAAAAATTCTTATCGAGTCTTCAAAGGCTATCGACTCATTGTGGAAGGTGTGTCAAAGTCAAATGTTGATGGTGATATGGCTATAAGAGACAAATCACAATCTTGTCTACAGGCATATTTCAAGACAAAGCAATATCGAATTTTATTTTGCTGTCATAAGGTGATCAATTACTTGTAAGGTGAACCGAATAAGATAAATTGTGGTCAACATGAGTCAATGATCGGGAGTTGCTAAGTTAGACGACAGATAAAGGCCAAGTAATAGAAGATGTGGGTCGTAGGAAAGTGAGTCGTGTCATCTGGTAGGGTCGTGGACTCACCTTCAATCTCCAGGTTCTAAATACAACGGTCATTTTGTATAAATTGCAAATCGATTAGAGGAATCATTGGATTGCTGTCTTGTATTTGCATTTCAAAGTCATATTTACATTGTATTTAATTGTTTTGCTATCTAGCTTGTATTGGCTGAGTGCATATTTTACACCATCCATGAATAAGCAATCTGCATTGATGAGTGTTCTTCCATTGTGTTTAGTTGCATTGCATTCATGTTGTTGCTGGGTTGTAATAGATTCAGAAGTATTTGCATAAACAATATTCTGTAGTTGCATGACATTGATTTAGTCTGCTTAAGTCATTTGCTGCCCAACAGATTGAATATGAACATCATATGGCAAACAAAGTATTCATTGCATTTCATTTGGCATATTAGATGTATGTTAGTCTGTCAAAAGATCCCTGTCATATAGAGGCAGACACAACATTGCTAGCATATAAAAATTAAGGAATTTGGAGGATGCAATTGAACTATTTGACATAATGTGCTTTGCTATGTAATTGATTAGCTGCATCTCATTGTATTGCATTCTCATTGAACATATCTAGAATAAGTCTTTCATGACTTGTAACATCATTCAAGAAGGGAACCTCAAACAAAAAACCACAAACAACAGTGAATGAAGCTTGCAGTAAAAGTGTTTGACGAAATGTCCAAGAGCCAAAACGGAAAAATTACACCAAAACTAGCAAGGGACATATTTTATTGGAATAACTTAATAAATAATTAATTTAATATATCTCCAATTCGGGTTCATGACAGACTTTAGGATGAATAATATTAAATAATTAATAATCGATTCCCTTAATTAAAAATAGCCCACGGGAATCATATAGGCTATTCAACCTTAGGAGCTGCTAGTTGAAAGGGGACATTACAAATAGGTTCTCTTTGAAGTAGAAAAAAATATCATAACGTGGCTAACCTCAACAATGAGCTCTCAATCTCCTATAACATTTTGGAGGTAATAAAATAATAATTTAATTTTTTCCTCGAGAAATTCAATTTTCAAACTAAATAATTCATTACGTGTAAACACTCCCTTGTGCCTAGGTGTCTCCCTGAAAGCACAACTTAAAACACTTTTAAATAAATAATTATACCCTAGTTGCCTTTCTAATATTTCCTCCTTAGGACAACTTAAGTTATAATTATTTAATAATTCAATAAATCACCCATGTTGTGGAAAGCATCAAAATGAGATAAATGTGAATTTTTGACCATACCATAATATCATTGAGGACTTAGGCTGATGAACCGAAGCAACTTGGAGCATGCTTCTCTAAGAAGTTTGGAGAGCTCCCAAAAGGAGGGAATTGCATTTTGAAAGCATCATGAGGCTCACCAAGATCACCCGAACTCAGTGCCATGAACAAAACCATTGCTTGATCAATCTTGTGCCCTCCAAGAAAATTGGAGTTCTCTCTTGCTCACCAATTAGTCTTCTAGAAAACTTGGAAATAGGCTAATTGTTCAGAAATTGATTATACTTGAGGAGGGGACATTGCAGTCCTCCCTCCCCAGAATTGGATGTCCTCAAGCAATTGCAAGTCTAGACGTTTCAAAATTTGCTCATTGTAATGTCCCCATTTTTAGCACTACACTTTTCAGTGATTGTTAGCCTATTTCTAGATGCCCGTAGGCTAGTTAGAGGCAAAATTAGGGTTTCCAACTGCTCGAAGGATTCTTTTGTGGATTCAGGGGTTTGCATGTTGGAGTTTTGTAGTTTGGATTATGGATTCATTCTGGGTTTTTAGAGAGCTTCGCAGTGGTGTGACATGCAACTAAAACATGTAACTTTTCCGGACTTACTATTTTTAGTAAGTTGCGATGGTTGCTCAAAATGTGGTTAAAATGCATTTGGACACACTATTTTTAGAAGTATGCTATTTATAGCAAGTGCTATTTTTAGCAAGGTTTCAGCAAGCCAGTTCAGAGGCTATTTCAGACAGGTCAGTTTGAGTAGTTTAGTCTCCCACACTCTTGGAGCTTATTTTGGTAAATTTAGTATTTCGGTGAGATAATTGGCTAAGGCATGGAGGACGCCTAGCTAGGTGAGATAATGTATTTAAAGTGAAAATGTTTCCTTTGCAAAAGTGGACGACTTCATAAAAGGGTATTATTTAAGTTGTTTATAATGTTTATTTTCACTTATTATTTTGGATGCCTGCATTATACGTTATTTGCATTTTAATAAAGTATACTGCCTTCTTGAAAATGGATGACTTGGAGAGATGGTCAAATGAAATGCAAATGACAAAAGGTGAATGTGAATGTGAATGTCATGTGGGTGCCCTAATTGGAGGGAAACAAATTTGAATTGGTGGGGAAGCTTATAAATAAGAGTGTTGGTATCCATGAAAAATATAACGAAGTGTTGCCGAAATGGTGACTCAGTCGCTTCGAGGAATGCATACCTCCTAGCAAACTTAGTTTCTTGCTTGAAAGATAGCAACTAGCTAAGATAATGACTATTCTTTACGTTGAAGAGCAAATTGAGCTTATTAAGATGATGTTATTTGAAGTTTTCTGAAGTTTTGTATTGCTGGTTCTTATATGGTTGTAGGTTGTTTTCAATCATAACTCATTGGAGGAATTTTTGCTGGTTTTGGGTATTGTTCCTATGTGATAGTCTACCTTGGGCGCTTCATTTTGCTAAGTTACAAGATTTTTGGTGAAGTCCTTGATTTTATCTTGTTGGTCACCCCTCCTTGATGGCTGTATCTTGCCTGCCAGTACCTTGGAATGCGTGCATAAAATAATGGTGGGTGTTTGATTTTGTTTCATTGTCTAGACTTGGGCGCCTACCTCCTAGGCTTCAATTGCATTCAGTTTCACGTCATTCAGAGGTGCATTGATGGAGTTATGAGCATTTTGGTGTGTTCTAGGCTTGCTGGTTTTTCATATCAGTTTGCTAGAAGTTCTAATTTTTGGCTTGAATTTCATAGTTGAGAGTTTGAGAAGTTTGGAGAACCATATAATAACATTTTGCAGTGATTGGGCAGCTGTATCTCATTGTAATTTGCAGATTATATCATATTGTAAGACCGTTATCAGTAGTACTGATTCAATCATCTTATTTCTGCAACTTTACTTTTGTAATTCCCACAATTGTGGAAGAGGCCTCACCATCTTTACTTTTAGCATTTCCTTTCTGTACTGCCTGTTGAACAAGCAGAAGGGGTCGGCAAGCCGCCCTTTACTTTACTTTCAGTACTTTGTAATCATTCATCATGCTGATCGGCTGAGCCATCAAACTACTCCCATTGAATAAGTTGTTGAGTTGCATATGCGTTGTATTTTCCAGGAATTTCAGTTTTGTTGTGACCTTTTCACACATCGCCCCATTCAAAATGGGGACCCCCTAATTTTTGCTCCATTTTGGTCTTTTGGCTTGGGTTTTTCTCTCTCTCTTTCTCTGTCTCTTTTCTGATGTCTGCCTTTTGAAGGATTGTGCTCGCCACTGAGTTTAAGCATAGATTTGGCCAAGTCTGAAAATTAGGGTTTCATCTTCCCTGGTCAGTCCGGGGTCGAATAAGGTGAATAAATTGAAAATTGAGCTTAACATTGATGTTAGCATGCTTCCAGCAGGCTCTCAGCAAATTTTCATCAGATTTTGAAGTACTTACTATTTTTAGTAAGTCTGCAATTACAGGCAATTTGTCAACATTTTTGAGATTCCGACAGTCACACGGCATTCAGAGCACATCAAGCTATTTGTGTGCAAAATTTGAGCAAAAACAGGCAACTTTCTATTTTTAGCAGTCCAGCTTCTGAAGCAAATTTTAGGGCTTAAACACAGAGTTTTTCTTTGCATGTCTGGATATTCCTTTTGGGTTTTTCGAGACCTTTGCGATGGTGTAACATGCAAAACGAGACAACTTTCAGAATTCAGTCTTCCGAGGTGTTGACGTGGTTTTTGAGACGGCACCAACACAGAATAAAGTCTCCCAACGGACGCTCTATCCTCTCTTGAACAAAGTATTCAGCATGCTAAGATTGCGAGTAAGATCATGCTTTCAACTCCAAGGTTCCTTAAGTGCGAATAGGCTCAGTTTGGCTCGATGTGATATTGCTGGTATGTCAAGGGGACTTACACAATTGTTCGGCGGTTGACAGCAGACAGCGGACTAAGGGTTTTCATGTAATTCAAATGATTTGGCAGGTGAGCACGGGATTCCTAATACTAATCGGAAATGAACGGAAAGTAAAAGGGGGTAGGGCCTAAGAAGTTTATGTTCTATTCTAAATGCAGGATATGTGGAGCTTCGTTTCAATAGACTTCAACCAGATTTCACCTAGCCTCCGTCGGACAGCCTCAGCAAAATCGGTGCAATCTTCAAAGGGGATAGCGAAAGGTGTTCAAGTTATAGATTAACATACGTACACCATCAGAACAACGCATATAAGTATGTAAACCACAACCGAAGTTAAGACATGTAAGATACCGTCCAATGACGCGACTTATCATCAACAAGCCGCTAGTGGTATGGAATAAAGCGAAGCTATCTCAATAAAACACCACACACCAAAGTAAGCTACTTGCATGAATTTAATCTACTTGGATACGAAAGGAAGAAGAAACCTTGCTAGCATTTCATGACAAGACGAATTCCATCATCAATGAAAAGATCTATTATCATAAAATGTGTTACACAACAATCTCCTCAAAAGTTTTCAAAGGGAAAACTTTCTTTCTTCTCCAAATGATGCAAAAATGCTCTACAATGCTACACTATCTAGCTCTAATGCTCTCTCAATGTCTACTCTGATTCTAACTTTCTAATCTCTAATGAATTACAAATGAGGGGACTCCTTTATATAGCTAGCCAAGTCCCAAAGACGGCTAGGGTTACAATCAATAGAGTGGCGAGAATCGTGCCACCCTCGACCCTAAATAATATTGCCCTAAAAACCGCCACAGAGGAGAGTGGGGTAATAAATGCGCCATAATGTCCACCATCATCCTTCTAGAAGATTCCATTTGTAGACGCGTTCACACTGTTCTTGATCTTCTTTCTTGGCGTTGTTCTTTGATTTCTTCCACTTGAGGGCCTTCATCTTCGTCACTTCGAGTTATACTAAGTCTTAACACTTAGCCATTTTCTTGCAAATTTTCCTCCTTTGAGATTGTAACTCATCTTCATCGTGCTTCCACTTCAAGTCATCGTGCTCTTGCCTCAACATTTCTCCTGCAAAACAAGTAAGGAGAGGGTATCAGAATACTTCATGATATAAACTTAACTCACTCACCTGATTTTAGCACTTTGATCATCAAGGGCTCATCGTTTGTCCTAGCCAACTTTTGCCTTCTTCATGATTCTTCATGCCTTAGCCAAATTTTAATCCATCCTCTTCAAGGGCGTATCATCTTTGAGAAATTCATTCACCTGCTGGAGCTCTGATAACATCTCTGGCTCAAGAAAACTATCTTCACGAAGGATTTGAGCAAATTCACCTAGGCAGTTTCTTTCAAATTTATCGTCTGGAGGATTTCACCTTGAAATCACATTTTCTTCATTTTGCCTTAGAAAATTTTCAAATTTCCCTTAGGAAATTCATCAACTTGGTGCCCACTTAAAATCTTCATCCCAAAATTCTCGACAAGCTGTGGAAGACCTTAAAATCAACTCCTCATCGACAATCTTCGATACCCAGAAGAAAATTTCCTCCAGAACGCGTCGAATCTATGGGTACCCAACGAACGGGTTCATTTAATTTTGTGGAATTTTGAACCTTGGAAAAATAATTTTCAACAATTTAGTTCTTGTTCTTCGATCCCCTCTGAGAATTTTGCTCTGACTTGGAAAATTTTTATTAATCCTGTGTAGCTGGCATTCACTGACTTCACCTCAGGCGACTCATCTGTGCTTCAAGAAAAATTCCATCACCTCTCCAGACTTGGGCGTTTTTCCCAAGGAAGAAAATATTTTGTGCCTTAGAAATTTTTTTTTTTGAATCACTTCGAAAATTTTGCCTTAGAAAATTTTTATATCCAACTCGATCAACTTGGCCTGTGAAAATACCAACCTCACTTAGAAATTTTTTTTATGAAGGCGCCTAGCACATTTTATTCTCTAACACCACCACCTTGCATTTTACTTCACATTTGGAAAAATATTTATGAAGCTCAAACGCCTTAGCAATATTTTCTTTTTCTCCACTTAACATCTTAGGCGCATAGTACTTGGAGAAAAATATCACCACGCCCAATACTCATCTTCACCAACACACACGCCTAGCAGAAATTCTCTAAGGCTCACCACCACACTTACTCTTTACTTGGCGCATAGCACACTTGAAGAGAACTTGAAATCACGCCTAGTACTTTGTTTTCACCCCACACGCCTTAGGAAATTATCTTCATACTTCACACGTCTTAGAAAAAATTTCTAACACCTTATAACTCCCATCACCCTTGGCGCCTACCACTTTGGAGAATAACGCCTATCATTTGCCTTGTGTTTACCACGCCATGAAGTGTCTTTCACTTACCTTTTACTCCACTTACCACTTTGCATTTACCTCTACCATCTAAACTTGGCGCATTTTGACATGCAAGGAGGATGACTCTTCATATTCCATTGTTTTGTCTTCACTTGACTCATTTGGGCGCATTTCCACCTAGGTGAGGGATAAAAATTGTTGACTTGTTGACCCACTTCTCCCTTGGGCGCATTTTGGCCTTGCTGGTGGATGAAACTTATTGACCACTTTGACTTATTCCTTTTAGGCGCGTTTCAGCTTGCTGGAAGATGGAATCTTCTCCAACGCATTAGCTTTTGTCCTTACATGCCCTGATTTGGGCGCATTTAGTCTAGGGTGGAGGACGAGTTTGTTTGACTGCTTTGACCTATTGCAATTTGGGCGCATTTCTTGCCTTGAGGAGGATGGAATTTGAAGTATGGGCGCATTTGGGCAAGGGTGAAGGATAAGCTCTCATACTTAGAATTTTTTGGCATCTTGCTAGCATGTGGGCGCATTTTAGATAGTGTGAAGGATAAAGCACTTTGACTTTCCTTGACTTTCTTGTGAGTGGGCGGATTTTAGTAGTGGAGGAGGATAAAGTTTTATACTTAGAACAATTTTGCTATCAACCCTCTTCCTTGGGCGCATTTCATCATAGGAGGAGGATGAAATCTTTCATGCCTTAGAAAATATTTTAACCTTCTTGAGCTTCTCTTGAGGGCGCATTTTACCCCTGCTACAGGATAAACTTCATACTTAGAATTTTTTATGCCTCCTCACTAGCTGGGCGCATTTTGCCATGGCTGCAGGACGAAGTTCTGGACTTAGAAAATTTTCCTCGTTTTTGCCAACTTTCACGCCTTGCCATTTATAGTAAGCCCTCTCAATTTTGTACCTCTGAAGCTCGGAATGACTTGAAATTTTGCGCACTGCATCCTCACTGGCTTATCAACCTGTCGGCACTGCCATTTTTAGTTGACCTGCTATTTTTAGCATGTTTCAAGGTGGTTTACTATAAATAGTAAGCTCTTGTTTCTGAGTAGCTCCCAAGTCTAGCTGATCGAAGTTGAAATTTAACGAGGCTTATCCTCACCACGGACTCGCTATCACATTGGTGCATGCAAATTGATTTACTATTTTAGCACGCTTCCAATTTGACTTACTATAAAAGTAAGTGTCTGCTTGACCTCGGAATTTCACCAGATAGCCCTCAAGAACGATCATATGTTTACATCGGATTTTGAAGATTTTGACTTTCGATGCCATTTTTAGGTTCAAGCCGGAAACCCTAATTTGCTTTGCATGTGCAACAAAAGATCTCTGCTTGCCTTCGCTTTTGGAACACCGCGATCACCGTGAATCAATCGGGTGGTACGCTCGACACCACCCTGCTAAAAATAGCAAGTTCCTTATGAGTGGAATTCCTCGTTTGCATGTCACACCATCGCGAAGCTCTCAAAACCCATCAGGAATCACCTGACATGCAAAAGAAACCCCGACATGCAAACCCTAAAAATAGCCTCGGAAGGCTGAATCCTGAAAGTGATCATCTCGACTTGCATGTTACGTCGTCACGAAGGTCTCGAAAAACCCAGAAGGAATATCCAGACATGCAAAGAAAATCCTGCATCTGGACCCTGAAATTCGGCCTGGAAGCCGGACTGCTAAAAATAGTAAGTTGTCCATTTTTGCTCAAATTTGGCATGCAAGCCCTGATATAATCTCGAAAGTGTGCGACCGTCTAACTTCAAAAATGTTGACGAATCGCCTAATCTCACACACTTACTAAAAATAGTAAGTACCTTGGAATCTGATGAAAATTTGTGGAAACCTGCTGGCAACATGCTAACACAACGTTAAGCTCAATTTTCAAGTTATTCACTTTATTCGACCCCTGTACTGACCAAGAAGACAAAACCCTAATTTTCAGACTTGGCCAGAATTTTTGCATTTTAAGCTCAACGGCAGAGGAATCCCGGGAAGTAGACCATAGAACAGAGACAGACGGAGAGAGAGACCAAAAACCAAAGCCAAAAGACCGTAATGGAGCAAAAATTAGGGTCCCCATCTTGAATGGGCGACGTGTGAAAAGGTCACAACAACTTAAAACGTGTCTTCATGGTAGCTCTCTTGAAGAATCAGAAAATCAAGGTTTTTCTCATGCTCATTCTCATCTTTCAGCTGCTATAAAACTCGTTCAATCTATTCTACCTGCTACCCTAGTTGATTATGCTCATCCACCTCTTCTAACAAGTTTGATTTGTCATTTAATTTTGAACCAAATACTTCAAGATCATCCCAAAATAGGTCATCTTCAACCACCTCTTTGCCTCTCTGTATGAGAGGACTTATTTTTACTTCATGAACCCACCTTTCCTCATGCTCTTCCTCTTCTTTCTGCTGCTCCAAAACTTGTGATGATTTTGAAGTTTGTATATTTTCTTCATCCTACTCAATGGAAGAAGGGAGTTCATCAAATAAGAACATGAAATCATTGTTCTCATTACCTTTTTCAAGCTTATCAAACTATTGTCTTGATTGACCATGCTCATCAACTTCCCGATGCAAGTCTGATTTTTTCTCTTCCATCTCATGTTCAAGCATATTCACTGCAAAAAAATCCTCTTGCTTCTCTCCAAATACTTCTTTTTTCTGCTCACTAAACCAACTGCTTTGATAAACAATGGGTCCATCTTTGTGAAGGCGAATTGTGATAGGACAAGAAGGCTGATTATTGAAGTCTTGTTGACCTTCTTGAGGTTGTATAAATTGTGGAGATGTCTGCCCTTGAGGTATAATAGGCTGCTCCTGATTATATTCTAGATCTTGCAAAAGGTGAAGACTCCTAAAACTTGGAATTTCATACTCAAGAGACTAATTTGAAGACTTAAGAGGTTTACCTTGCTTGAAACTTGGAATTTCATGCTTGGGAAGCTCTTCTTTTGTAGGAATTGAGTCAAGAAATAACCTCATTTACTCTTGTTTGATAACAAGCTCTTTTGCAAGGTACTCTTCATACTGCTTCCCTTGCATCTATTCCTCTTGTTGGTATTGATAATCAAAGCGAGTCAACTCTTCTTGCTGTAAATTATACTCTTGATCTTCTTCATACCCTTTATTTCCTTCAATCTCACTCAACTGCCTTTGAAAGTTCAACATTATATCCTTGATGCTCATGTTATCAACATTTTGAGTTTGATTAGGAGAATAGCTATGCTGATTGGGAACAAAATGGGCTTCTTGGAGCTGATTTTGAGCATATATAGGCTGCAAGGAAGATTGAGTAGGGGTGGGTGGGTGGAAAGCATATTGAACATGTTGATTTATTTGTGTAGCAAAGGAATTTGAGGTAAAACCAGCTGCATGCTTAGCTTGATATGGCTGATAGTAAGGTGTATAACCAGGATTTTCATGAAATGGAGGTGGAAAGAAATTTCTCCCATGAAAACTTGACATGTTAAAGCATTCGAAACTTGGAAATTGCTTAGAAATAAAAGCAAATCAAGTTTTTTTCTTCAAAAAATGAACATGCCAGCACTTTAGTCTACTTGAAACTAGTAGATTGAAACTTCAAGGCACTAGGTGTGAAAATTTTGCCTCCAAAGGCAAAATTTGCTGATGTACACACCAAAAACCAACAATGAAAGGACAAGCTTTGCACTATGAAAGTTCAAAGAGTCCCACCGGGCGTGCCAGGGATACCACAAACCAAAATCCATTGTAACTTTCAGATATTTGAATATCCTTTTCATTGCTTTGGCATGAGTTTCCTTAGGTGTTGCCTAAAATCTAGCCACCATTCCAACTACCTGCATTATGTCAGGTCTAGATGTAGTTACATACAACAAACTACCAAGTATGGACCTATACAAGGTTTGGTCTATTGGAGAAGATTCATCATCCTTACTCAACTTACATCTGGTAACCATAGGAGTACTTACCGTTTGAAATTCTTCCATCTTGAACTTGCTTAACATTTCATTTATGTACTTGTTCTGAGAAATGAATGTCTTTATTTGATTAAGAAATTTGTAAACCGAGAAAGAAAGACAACTCACCCAACATTGATATTTCAAACTCACTCTATATTTCCAAAACTCCTTGCACATATCATCAATGTTTCCACTAAAGATAATGTCATCAACATAGACAACAAAAAACTTATCACCTTTCATTTTTATGTACAAATTACTATCTGCACTACCTCTTCGGAACCCCTACTATTACAGATACTTATCTTATCCAACCTAGAATACCAAGCTCTAGGAGCCTATTTAAGTCCATAAAGAGATTTCTTCAATTTGCACACATAATCTAGATTGTTTGAACATCGAAACCCCTTTGGTTGCTCAATGTAGACTTCTTCTTCTAACTGTCCATTCAAAAAAGCTGACTTCACATCCATCTGATATACCTTGAAGCTCTTGAATGCTAACAAAACCAAAAACATTATGATTGCTTCCAATCTTATTCCTAGAGCAAATGTCTCCTCAAAATCAATTCATTCAACTTGAGCATATCCTTTACACACAAGTCTGGCCTTGTTTTGAATAACCTCTCCATTTTCATTCATCTTGTTTCTAAAGACACATGTAGTAGCAATGACATTCTTTCCTTTAGGTCTTGGAACCAATTCCCAAGTTTCATTTTTCTTTATCTAAGATAATTCTTCCTTCATAGAATCTACCCATCCTTTCTCTTCCTTGTCTCTTTATAAGAACTTGGTCCAATCTCTGATAGTAGAGAAAAATGTACCTATTCATTTTCTCTCTCAATTCTCCTCTAGGTTTGAACTCCACTATCCTTATCTCCTATAATCTGATCTTCAGAATGATTTTTCTATACATACCTTGCCAGAGTCTTTACATAGTAGTGTTCTCAAAATCCACTTCTGAGTCTTCATCAGTCCTATGGATTGGACCTTCATCATCTTCAACTTTTGGAGTATTAGTAGACTGAATTGCTTCATCAACTCTCACATTTTCACTTTCCACAATTCTCTTCAGTCTCTTGTTGTAACATTTGTATGCTTTGTTATTCATAGAATAACCAAGAAAAATACCTTCATCAGATCTGGAATCAAACTTACCCAAGTTTTCTTCATCCCTTTTTATATAGCATTTCCTTCTAAATATCCTGAGATATCTGACTGAAGCCTCTCTTTCTTTTCATAACTCATATGGTGTTTTCTCAAACTTGTGCATGATCTGAGCTCTGTTTAGAATGTACATTGCAGTCTAAATTTCTTCTCTCCAGTACATATCTGGTAGATTTGCTCGACTCAACATTGTTCTTTCCATCTCTTGCACAATCTAGTTTTTCCTTTTTGCAACTCCATTCTATTATAGAATCCTAGGAGCAGAGAATTGCCTTTGAATCCCATGCTTTTCATAAAATTCATCATACTGATCAGAAGTGAACTCTCCACCTCTATCTGATCTCAAAACTTTGATTGTCCTTATTTCATTCTCAATTAATGTTTTGAATGCTTTAAACTTATCAAATGCTTTTGATTTTTTTTAGAAAAGTAATCCAAGTCATTCTAGTGTAATCATCAATCAACATCATAAAATACCTATCACCTTATAGACTCTTTGTCCTCATTTGTCCACATAGATTTGTATGTATCAAATCCAATGGATTTGATGTAGAATATTCCTTAGTAGGGAATTTGGACTTTTTCTGTTTTCCCTCTTGACATGGTTTGCAGCTTGTAAACTAAGGTTTCTTGATTTTTGGCATGTCTCAAACCATTCCTTTTGAGCTGATCTTCACAATGTCATCAAAATTGATGTGTCCCAATCCTCTATGCCAAAGCCAACTCTCTTCTCTTTGTATAGGAAGACAGTTTTGTCCATTCAGCTCATTGAGATGATATATATCACCATCAATCACAGTTCCTTCCACAATCAACTCTACGATACCGGCCTTCTGAATCTCAAAACCTTTAACACTAAATAAAAGCTGGTAACCTTTGTCACACATTCGATTGACACTCAAAAGATTATGCTTTAATCTTTCTACATACAAGACATCATGAGTTTTTGTCCTACCACCATCAAGACTTAAACTGCCCTTATTGGTAATCTTGGCAATAGAATTGTTTCCAAGAGTTACAAAACCTCTATCAAACTTTTTGAAATTCATGAACTTACTTTTGTCTCCAATCATGTAACTTGAACATCCACTATCTATAATCCACAAATTCTTCTCCTTTTGAGCATGTAGAGCAGTCTGAGCTATCATCAATTTCTCTGATCTTTTCTCTTCCCGTATCTTCTTTCATACTTTATTTGGTTCATGACTTCGACATTCTAACCCTTTTCCTCTTGTTTCTGGTAGAGGACTCAAGAAATTGCTTCTACAATTTCTAGCAATATGTCCATAATTATTGCACTTCTAACAAATGATGTTAAAATTATACAAATATGCAAATGCATTACTATTAACAAAGTTATTTCTTCTTACCGAAGCTCTTCTACAATCCACAACCTTATGACCAAAATGATTGCAAGAAAAACAATAACCAAAAAAGAATGATTAAACCTAGTAAATGTATACTTGTCCTCTTGTAACTTGTGTTCCAGATCTTTTGTTCCTCCTTTGTACTTGAATAAAACCATCACTTTGCACATTTCTATCATTGGTTGCAGCACTTTGTTCAAACGGTGAACTTCCGGAACCAATCTCTTTTGGATTCTCCTTAGCAGGCTTCACTAGCTACTTTGTCACTTTGTTCTTTGGTTCATTAAAACCAATACTGGTTTTCATATGCGGTGATCTCTGACTATCAATTATTTATTCCAAGATCTCAGTGCTCTTACCAAACTTCATCTTTAGCTGATGATTTACTTTGTCTAGATCTTTCCTTAGTGACACAATTTATGCTTCAAGCTTCTCACAGTCCTTCTCTTTTGATAGTAGTCTTTCAATCAAAAATTCTTCAATCCTTTTTGCTTCTTTTGCTTGAACCTTCAGATCAATGACCATCTTTTCCGCATTCTCAAGCTTCTAAGATAAACTGTCTTTAGTCTTCACTTCTTCAACAATTCTTTTCTTCAGTCTCTTGATCTCCTTTTCGGTACAGAGGAAGTCTTCCACAAGATCTACTTCTTTATCATCATTTCCGGAATTCATTTTTGCAACATCTTTAGTAGTTTCCATGACCATGAATACAACATTCTCTTTTTCATCTACGGAGATATCTTCACATTCTTCATTGGTAGTGTAGCCTTCCTCATTCATGAAGAAACTCTTTTGCTTCCTTTGACCAAATTTCCCTTTTTGAAATGATTTATTTTCATACTTTTGCTCAACATTGTTAGAGTCTTCATGACGACACTTAGCCATAAAATGTCCTACTTCACCACAATTAAAGCATTTGAAAGGTAACTTACCTTTGCACTTTTTGAAACCTCTTTGTAATTTTCTGACAAAGTTTGCTTCCTCTGGATCTGATCCAACATCAGAATTTAGATCAACTTGCTCCTTGGATGCTTTGAATGCAACCTCTTTCCTTATTGAGTTGTCACTATCAAACCTCATTTCATAGGAAGTCAAGACTCCATGTAATTCAATCATTTTTAGAGAATTCAGATCTTTAGCTTATTCAACAACAAAAACTTTAGAGTCAAACCTTCTAGGAAGAGATCTGAGTACCTTTTTCACAATTATGCATTCTTTCAATTCCTCACCAAGACCTTTGATAGAGTTGACAACTTCATCAACCTAGAGTAGGAATGTGGCAATGCTTTATGCTTCCTTAATTTTCAGATTTTCAAATTGAGCTCTATGAGTTTGAAGCTTTGCTTCTGTCACTTTGTCATCACCTTCATAGATTGTGTGAAATTTATCCCATACTTCCTTTGTTGTCCTGCACTACATGACCTTCACAAATTCAGAGTTAGACAAACCACATAAAATAGCATTCCTTTCCTTAGCATTATTTTCAAAGCCTTCTTTCTAACCTGATCCCTTGGAGGGTTTTTAGGAATTTCATATCCCTTTACAACTAATAGCCAAATTTCAAGACCTATGGCCATCAAGTATGCTTCCATCCTTACTTTCCAAAATGCATAATTGGATCCATCAAAGAGTGGTGCCTTATTTATAAACAATCTTTCTAAGGCCACTGAGTGTGCCATCCCAGATCTACCTCAAGTTGTTAAGCTTCTTCAAAGGAACTTGGCTCTGATACCAATTGAAGGGCACACAATCTCCTAAGCGGTGGGGGGGGGAGTGAATCAGTAGATCAAATCCATATAAAACTCTAACTTCAACTCATATATTAGAACATGAAACTTGAAACAACACTATTACTAATCAAGCTACAGTCATGAGCAGACATTCATACAAGAGAACACCTGATATACATGGAAACCCGAGATTGGAAAAACCATGATGAAAATAGCTGCTTAGATCTACTATCTAAATCCAGCCTCACAAAGTAGAAATATAATAAGTGAATTTACAATATGAAGTAGGCACCCACCTACCAGAGACACCAATCCCCAAATGTATTTGTAGGCACCAACCTATTGGAGACACCAATCCCCAATACAATTATCAACTCAAAGATTAGAATACTAGTCCTACTGGATTAGAAAGATAAAGCTTGTGGATCTTCAATGCTGATCACTCACCTTACAAATAATTTGAACTTGATTCAGACACTCTACTACACTCCTTAAGATCTTCTGATAATGGTGCACTTGCTTGCACACTTATAGATTCACTCACAACCTTCTCTTCATGTAACTTTGTTCATGTTTTGTGATCATTTGTTTTATGAGCACTAACACTTGCATGACTTCAATCAATTAAATCCATTTCTCCTTGAAAGTGATCAGTACAAGACTTTAGTCCATCAAGGAGTGGTGAGTTGCAATAGTTTGTCAATTCATTACTTATTATCATTTAGCCTTTGCACAACCGAGGGTAAGCTCTCTTTTATACATCATCATAGCCATTGTGGAGGTAGAAATACCAAAATGGGGTTTGACTTAGGCAAGCCCCTATACAACACAACCCTTCCCCCTCTTCTTAAAACTCTTACCTTTAATAATGTATCTTATCTCTTGGATAGGTGAAATAACGGCTCTATTGGGAGCTACAATGGCTCTCGCTCAAAAAGATCTTAAAAGAGGCTTGGCTTATTCTATTATGTCTCAATTAGGTTACATGATGTTAGCTCTAGGGATAGATTCCTATCGAATCGCTCAATTCCATTTGATTACACATGCTTATTCCAAGGAATTATTGTTCCTAGAATCCAAATTAGTGATCCATTCCATGGAACCCATTGTGGGATATTGCCCTAGTAAAAGTCAAAATATACCTCTTATGGGTGGTTCAAGAAATATATGCCAATTACAAGAATCACTTTTCTTTTAGGAACACTTTATCTTTCTAGTATTCCACTTTTTGCTAGT
>VDFB02271358.1:751250630-751582963 GCA_007258455.2 Sequoia sempervirens
GTTTCATAACAGCATTAACATTAATTCGAACATGATTTCCCGAAAGTACATGACATTATTATTCTTTACTAATCTATAGTTTTATTTAGCAATTGGCCGACTACGACCAAGGCCGACTACAAAGTAAAATATGCTGCTAACAATTTGCACATGAAATTATTATAGAATAAGACTAGAGATGGTCAACCAAGGATCAAAGTCGAGCCAACTAGATCATAGTGCTTTCCTTGACGATACACAATCTATTTAAAGGACTTGGTAGTTGCTAAGAAGAACACAACTGTCAACCAACCTATGCTTATAACTACCCGATGCCGACAAACAATTAATACATAGTCGGATAACCAATATTATCAAAACATAATAATAGACATTGTACATTGACTACATCATCCACCCAAAAGAAAAAGTCATCTTCTAGACAACAAGTAATCATCAAGTAACATTAGGGGAGACTTTCCAAACTAATGATGATATTGTAGACAAGGACCTATAAATAGACTTGGAAGTGTACTTGATAAATCAAATGAGTCTGATGGGTGTTTGGGGGCAATGCCTCCAATAGGGTCAATGGGCAACGCTCCTTGCAGGGGTCTAAGGGCAACACCCCCAAGAGGGGTAGTGCCCCTCATGGGGCACCAAGCTCAATTTAAGACCTTCAAAACCACACAAAACTTCATGTTGTACATCATTTTCATGATTGTTATGAGACAAAACAATGCTAGCAAAGCCAAAAAATAGAGATTTTGGAGTGATTAACCAACATATGATGGCAATTGGGGAGGGAAGTTGCTGTATGATGGTTGATGGCTGTATGACGTCAACCACCAAAACATCGTGATTCTGAATTGCTAGCTGTACCATGGGGATGCAGAGTGATCGTCGCTTGGGGAAGGGCATACGACTACTAGCAAAAAAGTATCGTACAGTATGTTTCACCCTCAACCGTACTAGACGATGTTGTGCAATACAAGGATAGAATGGCCACTATACAATGTGGGCAAAGAGTGACTATATGATGCATGGGAGTGCGCCAACTGAAGGGTGCTTTTGTACTATGCAAGCTGACTGTACATTGTAGATAGAGGTTTCATGACAAAGAGTGAATATTGTACAATGGAAACCAGGAATGAATGTCGTACGATGTGAGAGGGTGAATGCCGTATGGTTTGAGCAGATGAATGTCATATGATGTGAACAAGGAATGAGTGTCATACGATATGAATAGGTGAGGAGTGCTATACCTTCCAAGTTGATGAAGATCATATGGTGTGAACACCACACACGCACCATACATTGCAATTTGTTGGAGTTCGTATGGTATGCTCAATGAATGAATGTTTTGGCTGTACGATTTGAATTATAAAGGTTGCTTTATACCATATGTTATAATTTGAGGGACACTGTACGGTTGGAAGATCACACACTTGTATGATGTGCCCAAGGTTATGTTATGTTCCCTTTGTCAAGTGAAGTCATACTTGATGTTGCCATAGTAGATGACAATATAATGTTGGCCATATGTTATAATTGGCCCCTTTATTATTTTCACTAGTCAAATTTATTTTTTAATATAATATTTTTACCTTTTTTGTTCTAATCTTTCCTTATTTTCTAATTTTCTTTTTCTTTTCTTGTAAATTTTTTGTGAAGTTGATTTGCCTTGACAAGTATTTGTACGCTCCATATTAAAATTTTTGCTCTTAGTACTTTGAGATGTACTGTCAATAATTTTGCATTCTTCTACAAAGTCAGATACCTTTGTTGCACTTGTCTTCTTTTACCAACCATGGATTGCATCTCGCACACATTAACTGTCCAACTTTTCAAAATCATTTTTCATTGGTTGCTCTTCACTAAGAGTTGTAGCTTTGAGAAAATTACAAGTCGATGGAAATACCCCATAGTCCTCCATTGCTAGTGAAATAGGTTGCGGAGGGGATTTGTTTCATCCTCTGAGCACGATTGCAATTCTAGAATCCCTTTGTCATTCGACTCTATTAGACCTAGATCTTGCTTCTCTATCCATTCTTCTTTGGATTTTGAATTTGATGAATCGAAGGAAGTTGATTCCTCACTTACAGCTTGGTTCTTTAAATCAATTACATATTTTCGACCCTTGTTCTCAATGGAGATTGTATTCTTTTTCCAGTCGTGATTGACTTTGGCTGCTATCAACCAACCCTAACCTTACAATGTATCTTATGCTTTCTTCCTTAATGAAATGATCACAAAGTTAACAAAAATGCTTGGGTTTCGATAATTACCTTTTGTCCCATTAAAACTCTAAGTACCCTAATACATTGCTGATTTGTACTCACTTGTTGAAAAGTTGGGGGCCAAATAGTCGGCTTGCCCAAGCTTCTCCAAGTGTCTTCTGAAAGTACGTTCACACTTGTAGCGCTCGGAAAATTAAGAGTGTTTTCAATCCGTTCAAATCAGTATAAAAGGGAATAAAAAGGGAAATTAAGAGTATTTTCAATTTATTCAATTTATTCAAATCAGTATAAAAGATTTCCAAGTAATCGACATTGTTCATAACACTTCCAAATGAGCTTAATAAAAGAGAATTTAAATTGCATTTCATGTATAATAATAATATCAATGTAATGTATCAAGTTTATACAAAGCATAAGTATTTCAATGACTTTTCTCCTATACATATATTCAACCATACTTGGAAGAATCAACAATTCCAATAGAAACATCTTTTCTATGCTAAGTCATAAAACTTTAATTCCTCAAATCAATGTTACATTAGATACTTTCAAATCATACTTCTATTTCAAAGTTTCAACAAAGAATGTCAAATACATATACATTTACAATGGGCTTCACAAGCCAATCCTGAATAATACACAAGTACATCAATAGCAAATAAAACTCGGAACCACCAACCGCCGTGACACCATCGGTCTGCTTGCGAGCTGGGGCCAAGAATGTGATTTAGGCGCCTTTTCCGCCCAACCACGAAGTCCATGACTTCCCCGGGTCCCTTCCTAACTCGAAGGAATCCCCGGCCCTGCATAAAGGAGCCTAGCAACCCGAAACAGTAAAACAGGAGGGAACTCTCGATGCGTGCCTGATGCCTATATGCATTTCTAACATGAGAAATAAACACATTTCTTGCAACAGGAGGTGGCAGAGACTCAAATACATATATGTTTCTAGGCTTTTAAAACAAACCCATCTATTTCAATGGTACAAGTGCTTGGCCAAGCAAAAATAATACAAGTAAATGGTAGTTTAGAAAAGGTAATACTACCGTCTCTGTTGGTCCACCTTCGGCACCCTGTCCCGGAAGTTACCACAAGTAAAGTATGGATAAATACCAAAGCAGAAAGTTATGCATTTTCTGACATGTTTCATACATTCAATTAATTCTAAAAGAATTTTCAAATGTGAATTTCAGAACATCCTTTGAAAGAAAAATTGTAAATTCAGTAGTAAGATTTCGTTTACTCTTTTGTAAGTAATCCTTTTCTGATTGGATAAAGGCTCTGTTTTTAAAGAAGAACATGTATGTCTTAATACTTTTCAGTGCACTATTAGAAAGGAGGAACAGTGTTTTCTGTTTTCAGTATGTATTTCTATTCTTTCCAAGCTCAGGCTGACTGATAGTGTAATTCCCAATTTCAATACAGGTTTCAGAGTAATAATAATATACTGAAACAGTGCAATTTATTCAGAAATTCAGAGGTTTGAAAGATAATCTTGCATTCAAATTTTATGTTGTATTCCTTTACTCAGGATTGTACTTCTGTAAGTAAGTATATGTTAAAGTAATCAAGATGCTTTTCAGTTTACATGGTTTCTCAAAAACATTTCTGTTCTTGTTTCAGGTTTAACATTTCTGAGATATCTGTGTATAATTAACAGAGTTCATACTACTTTCTGGAAATGGTTTTCCTGTTTCAACTTGTATTTTGGCACATATATGCATGGATATCTATATATATATGTATATATATAAATATATATATATGTATGTATATACAACTAAATGTATATGTATACATATATATATATATGTGTGTGTGTGTGTGTGTGTAGAAATTCATGTACAGCTGCGTGTAATTTGAAGAAAGAAATTATGGTTTTTTTTTTAAAAACTGTTCAAAGAGTTCACTGGCCGTGCACACAGATCAGGACATTTTTCAGGGTTTTCTTACTGGCGTTGAGCAACATAGGGCTCAGGAAAGCCCTTGCCCCTCCCATGGGGAGGGGGCGGGCTGTGAGGGGCTCGCGCCTCCTCCACAGGCCACGGCCTGTGGAAGGTGCGAGCCTCCCACAGTGTCGCGTCCTTCCCATGGGGAGGACAAGGGATTAAATCCCTTCCTCATTCCTATGGATTACAATTTCAAAACTCAAAATAAAGAAGACATTTCGTTCAGTATATCTGCATTCGAATTTATCTCAAAGGCATTTTGAATTTATCCAGATGACAGAGTTTTTATGCAGACCATATATGCATATATATATATATATATATGCACGGGAATTCGAATTCCTGTGCATATATATATATGTTTATATATATATTTGCAATTATACTTGAGAGCAGTTTAATAAATTGCAGAATTTGCAACAGAATGAAAACCCTAATTCTGAAGAAAAGAATGTGTATTCTATATTGCAACAAAGAGAAGTAAGCTATTACCCAGATTCAAAAACGAAATTGGAAAGATTTCTCAGTTGTTTGTACTCATATCATGAAATAAAGCATTTCATTCCTTCCATTTCCTTACTGCAATTTTAAATTAAAAGAAGGCAAAGCATGAAAAGAACCTGGCAAATTTTGCTTCCAGTGCAGATGCCCAGCAATACCTTCTTCGCCTCTTTTCCAGAGCTCTCGGATATGACTCAATCGAAGTCCTCTTTTCTCTCTTAAAGCTCTCTTCCTCTTTTCGAGGATCATGCATAAAATTTCCAGATGACAGATAAAATTCTCATGCAATTTCTAAGGATTGCCACATGCCAACTGCATTGTTGGTTTTAAGATAGAATTTCCAGAGCCCAATGTTCTCTCGGGCTGTTCATTCCTCATTATTTTTGGAAAATTAACCATATACAAAACAGAAATATATCCCCTTTTATGCAAACCTAAAATTTCATTTTATGCAAACACAATATTCTATTCCATTATTTGTTTTGTTTTATTTTTTTAATTATATTTCTTTTAAAACAGATTTTTCCTTTTTGTTGCTCAAATATAGATGGGGATTAATTAAAATAGAATAAGCCATATTATTTCCACAATTTCTAAGGTTAATTAAACCATATTTTAAATTTGCTATGCTAATCAATTTTCACGCAATCACATTGAAAAACAGACATGACCTAATGCAGCTACATGATTTAAGTGGTGTGTGCGTAATCGAGAGCTTCTCCTCTTTTACCCTGTCGGGAAGCTAACCTTCTTTTCCTCAATCACACTCTTGGCCTTCGATCACCTTGGCCTTCGATCACCTGCAACTCAAATGCACTCAGGCGTGCAAAAACGAAAGTGTATTAGTAACCATTGTAGAAACATAAATTTAAACAATAATTAATCAACATTCCTATTTTATATAAATGCACTCATAATTCTTGAAAGAAAACAATTATTTTTTTCTACATTCCCATACATCAAAGCATTGTAGTATATTATATTGCTCTAACACGTATCATAATTCGTATATTAAATCCCATAAAGTCATGGTCAAACATTATCAAAATAAGTCATGGTCAAAATAGCATCAAAGTAAGTCGTGGTCAAAATAGCATCAAAGTATGAGACGTGACAACACTAGACCTGCCATCAACAATTGTATTGGTGAGATTCCTTCCAAGGATCTCCATATTCAACACGAATAGTTTCTTTGTTGTGTTAATTGTCAGTAACATTAGATTAATCAATTGGTTGCCTGACAACGAAGGTTCAATTATTGGATCTTCATTCTCACTAGATTCCAATTGGGTTGTAGCATGCACCAACTCAATCTCCCTCGATACAATAGCATTTCAAAGTTTAGGAATACTTTGTAATAAATCCACTACTTTAACTAGTACAGTAGTTTGAAGTACATGTCTTGTAATATTGGAATTGAATGGTAATTGATGTGTTGCCGTACTTGCATTTGCATTTGAGTGGCATTGTTCATTAGTCATAGCATTCTCCACTTCGACCCTTGCTTCATGAAGCCTTTCTTTTTCTATATGTGGGTTCGTTTACATAGCCTTCTGTGCGTGGGTGTGAGTAACAACCAATACTTCATTATGCCTTACATCAATCATGTTGACACTAGCCTTTTGCTTTAGACATCTGGTGTCTTCATGGTCTCTAGGTCCATACCATTTGCACAATAATTGCACTTTGTCTTGCTTGTTTTGGTAGTCTCTTGCAAGGTGTCCCATTTGCTACATTGTTGACATTGTATGATAGGGCATCCTTTGGGGTCATATTGTATTTGGCTTCAACCTCCTCTTTGATTTTGATAATCACCTAGAGATGCATTGTGTGACTTTGATGGAGTGGACCTCTCTATGTAAAGAGTACTTGTGTACTCCTAGTGTTCAAATTGTATGGGCACTCCTTTATTGAATGGATCCATAGCCTGACAAACCTCACAAAACATCTTTCTAGGATAGTTACCTTTTGTGCACCCTCAATTTTGCACTCAGTACACCATGGTTTGTTAGTTTCTTTGTTGGTTGCTTTCTCCACCTTCAATTCTTTCATCATTCTAAGCATGTCTCTTTGGAGTGCTTGTATCGTTCTCGATTCATTGTCACTATTGTCATCCAAACTTCCATCTTCCTCTATTTTTCTTTTATTGCGTGAGGACATTTAATCTTCACTTTTTATGTCCATTGCTTGATTGTAGGCTTTTGAATAGGAAGAGGGTGGTACTACCTTCAGTTTTTTCTTAATGATGGAAGTAGACCTTTAATGAACCATCTTTTCTTGAGACCATCGATTGGTTCTGTTCTAACTTCACAAGCAATTCTTTAAGTCTACGATTATAAGCTTGTATGTTTTCAAGCTTACCTTGTTTTGTATTGTAAATTTCTATTACTATTTCATTATCATCACCAAGCAATTTAAACTCTTCTTTGAAGGCCTTCTTTAATCTCTCCCATGTGCTTCGAGAGGCTTGGTCAATTTTTGTGTGCTAGTCAATTGCTACACCTCGCAAGATGGTTGGAAAAGATTGTAGCCAAATTGCTTTATCATGCCCGTTTGCTGTCCAGATTGTTTCACAAGTCTTATAGTGTCTAATAGAATCCTCCAATCCATTGTCTGTAAACTTGGGCAACTTTTGCTTTTCTCCACTAGGGCTTACCATGATTTTATTTTGATGCAAACCTAACACTTTGAACTTGCTTGCTAGGGAGTTTTGACTCGAATGTTTCGGTGCTTCTCTCATACTCTCGGCCACATAGGAATCCTCAAATCTTCCCTTAGCTTCAGCCTTCTGCGTACTTGTTTTACCTTCAAATTTTCTTTTATACACCCTTGGCTCGGTTGCTTCTCCTTCGATTGACAACCTTTCAATGCCCCAAAAGCTACTCGTACAATTTTTTGAAGGAATGTGACTTTGTCTCCCAACTTCCCTCGTATAGAGAAGTTTGTCTTGACTTTTCAACTTGATTGTGTTCTTGAGAAGGGCTCCGGCTTAGGAATTATATGGATGTATTTTTCTAAATTGTGTCTCGTAATCTTCTCCTTCATTCCCTTTGCTTGATGATCCTTAAAGATCACCTGATCTCATGATCTTGACCACCTTGTGGCCTCTTCTTGCCTTTATTGGGATCTAAGGGCATGGATCGCTCAAATTTGTCTAGATTTCTCTTAAGGCAATGGCGCCTAATGTTTATTGCTTAATCTGATAAAATGAATACATGAATTAATAATAAAAATGATGATGTATACCAGATACAGGAGTAAAATATATCCTTATTCACACATGAAATTATTATAGAAGAAGACTAGAGATGGTCAGTCAAGGATCAAAGTCAATCCGACTAGATCATACTACTTTTTTTGATGATACACAATCTATTTACAGGACTTGACGGTTGCCAAGAAGAACACAATTGTCAACCAATTGATGCTTCTAACTACTCAAAGCTGACAAACAATTAATACATAGTCGGATAACCAATATTATTATAACACAATAATAGACATTGTACATTGACTACAATTTGGGTGTAAGTTTTCTTATGGTAGATCTAGACGAAGATGACTTATGGCTTGGTGATAGGAGGGCAAGTGGTCTCTCTTGCTGGAAGAAGATACTATAGAGTTTATAAAGATGTAGAGGAAGAGTTTTTACTGAACATGCCGACTTATCAAGTAAAATGGAGGATAGATCTTAATAAAATTATTCAACATGCTGTAGGATGTTGCTCTTCACTATAGACGAGATTGGAGTCTTATTGGTTTAGTCCAAATAAAATACACCTATGAAGAAATGAGCACCTTTACATATAAATTAACCTGTAATGGATGACTTTGATGGTACCAAGATAAAACTTATTGATAGCTTTTAATTATTTAATGGTTAGTTTTTGATTAACAAGTTGATATGAAGGGCATGAAAACCTTGTTTTGGATATGTTATTTGGTCTCATAGTGCATTTGTTTGTTCTCAATTTTCAATATTTTTCAAAATGAAAAGAAACCATAAGAATAGTCAGAATTACTGAAGGGAAATAAATTTATATGTGGATACGCATGAGAAAGTATAAGAAATAATGATTTTATTTACAAGTTTACATATATACCCATGATGTTAGGAAATAAATGATTTTATTTACAAGTTTACATGTAGATTAATCATGCTAGGAAATAATTCTCTGCATTAATAACATTTTGTTTCCACAGTCCATGGTAGATGTGAACAAGATTTCTGGAATAACTGTGTGCAAGTTTTTACATCAACGTTTTGGATCATACTCCATGATCCATCATTAGGATGATAATGATAAGCAGATAATGATCTGCTTATCATTATCATCCTGATGAAATGTTGATGTAAAATCTGCTTATCATTATCATCCTGATGATGGATCATGGAGTATGATCCGAAACGTTGATGTAAAAACTTGCACACAGTTATTCCAGAAATCTTGTTCACAATTCTCTGCATGCTCACATGACCAAATAAAGTGTTCAGTAGTTGTTGTAGATTTGATAGTTAATTTAAAACCTTGATTTACAAAAGAACAAAGCATTTTGTAAATAGTTACACTCTCAAGTAGTAAAATATACATACTTTATATTTTCATTTGCCCCTTTTTTGTTTGTAATTACTGTAGTCTTCAAGATGGCATTCGAGTTGTATTCATAGAAGGGATTTTGAGAGAGGGAAACTCTTCCTAAATTTTTCTTGACTTTGCAAGTATACATTATGATAGCTAACATCACCATAAGAACTAAAGGGAGTCTGCCTGTAACAACATTCCTGAAAATTTATATTCATCTCTTGTTTACAATTCACAAGTAGTTTTAAGTGTAATAGACTTAATGTATACAAGGAAAGATTGAACTATATGTGACTAACCTTGATTTCATCATGGCATCATTTTATACCATTTCTTGTCTTACCTATTTGAGTGCAAAGCTAATTTTTTTCTTACTTCAAATGCTTTGTTTCTAGGTATGTCAAAAGTTATATTGTTTAAGAGCCAGCTACAAGAATACATGCAGAAAGCATCTTTACCACTACCAGTTTACGAGACTGTAAAGGAAGGGCCTGCACATGATCTCAAATTCAAGGCAACTGTGATTGTCAATGGAGCTAAATATGATTCTACTTCAAATTTCCCTAGTATCAAAGCTGCAGAGCAAAGTGCAGCGCAAGTTGCTCTTGAGGATTTACTGAAGAAGTCTGATCAAGAGAAAGGTGTTTCTGGTGAAGTAGTAAGTTTTCTGCCATCCTTAAGGTTTTATGTATCATTGCAAATTTCTGACTAATAGCCATTCAGATAATACAGCTACTTTATTGTTTTTTGATAATGGATATGAATGAGATTATTTTGGTGGATCCCTTCCTTTAAGTTAAACTGAGAGAATATGAACGAAAGTTACACATAAAACCCTATTATGAGGGGTACAGTGAAAATATAAAAATCTCAAACCTTTGTATATGGGAAAAATTTACTATCTTTTCCACCCTGCTGTATTGCCAAGGAATATAAAAAACTTTCTTCTGTATCCTGTTTTTTACAAATATATTCCTCTCTGAGCAAACATCAAAGGAAATGTTATCAAATAGGGCATTGGTTAACCTGCTACAAAGCTCCAGTTGCTATCGACTGCATTCTCCAGGCCGGCAATGTTTTTATTGGAAGAGACTGTTTTCTTGTGATCCTCACTCTGGCTTATTCTGCAAAAGCATGAAGCTTGCAGGGCTTCATTAATTCAGCAATATCAAAAGCCATAGGAGGGCCCCTCTTCCTTTCGCATTTTTCAACAATGTCCATCAACTGTTCAGACCTTCTCATGTTGAAGGCCTTGCAAGGTGGTTGAAATGCTCCCCAAAGCCTCTCCATGCCTTAGGGGACTTGTCAATTATTAAATTTTTAACTTTGTCCACTGTATAGTTTGCAAGAAAATCCGCTTCTTGATTAAAATTCCAGAAGCATTGTTAGAGTGAAAAAATTTCTAAGGCATCTAACAATGGCCATTATCTAAAAATTTCTTCCCTGGTACAAGCCTCGTTTCCCTCACTTGACATTCTGAAAGAAAAAAAAAACTATTAATTTAAAAACATTGGTAGTCTAATAGGAAATTTCACTGTTTTAAATTTTAAATTTCATTCAAAATTCATCAAATCATGAAACTATGTTCCTCAATGAAGGGGCATGTTTTTGATTAAGCATCAACAAGAAGTTTTAACTAAAATTTGCAATTGCATATAATGAAGCACATCATTATGAAATGGAACATGTTTTGAAGTTCACAAAAGTTTGTAGTATAATGCATGGGCACACACTCCATTAAAGCTAGACACATTTTAAAGTTTTACAAGGTCAAAATTAGTTGGCAGATTGCTAACTGCACATCATAGGGAAGGTGAACACACGTTTTATAAGAATGCAAGTCTTTTCATTGCCAACAACCCTAAACAACACAATAGTTTTTGATTTTTAAAATTTTATCTTTGGTCAAGTCTATTTGGACCTCTAGTTGCTAGTCTCGCATTTGCTCTTGTTTCCCAAAGTCAAAGTTGTCGAAATGACCTCTGCATAAAACGATCTCGTGCTTGCATAGAATGGTGAAAAATGACCTCGTGTCTGCAAAAAATGGTGAAAAACGACCTTGCGTCTGCACAAAACACTGAAAAATGACTTCGCACATCACTTTTTAGGGTTTTCATCTTTTTTTTTTTAAAACTTTTTTATATTTTATAGAAGGGTGATAAATGACGTAGGCTATTGTAGAATAATCCACTTTGCAACAAATTTTATCATATTGATTTTTGCTTTAGTGAAAGAATGTTATGAAACACATGTTTGATAGTCAGTTAGTGAGTAGTGGTCTTCATCTTCATATACTAAGATAGATGTAGGAGTTGACATGGTTTATTGAGTTGTCAATGAGCAAAAAATTTGGTTTCCAACAAAGGAGATCATAAATGTAAGTTAATATTTCCATTCTCTTTTTGTTCATTTTAATAGTATTATTATTTATAATACTTGTACTTGTTAATAGTTTTTAAGCTACTTTCTTTAATCCATTATAATACTTATTTATGTCAATGTTTGATAATAGTTACAATTCACCAAGCTTTTAGTTGTCCTTTATGTTGTTGATTGGGAGAAGTTCATAATGGACTATGTATATGAAGACATGGATAGAGCCAAGGAGGCCATTAGATCCATCAATGGCGGTCTCGAGGAAATTTTTTGTCCCATATGGGATATCATTGATTGATGATGACATCATTACCTTAATAGGCATTTGCATGCAATTGCATATTTCTTGAATTGAACATTCCAATTTTTCTTGAATTTCAAAGTTGATGAAGAGGTTTTGAATGGGCTCTACACAATCATAAAGTGGATTGAACTTAATCCTTACCTTGGAGAGAAGATCATCTTTGAGATTAAGATTTATAGATTTTCTCAAAGATGTTAGACAACTCGGATGACATTACAACTAGATAAAAGTCTATTAAGGGCATACTTTATAATTTTCTTTAATAATTTTTATGTTAATTTTGAAACTTTATCAATGAGATTAAGTTCTTTTTTGTCTTATTTTAAATACATGGTGAGAGAGGTTTGGTGCTAAGGTGCCAAATTTTTAGAGGATTGCCATTCGTGTCTTGATCCAACCATGTAGTGCTTCAAATGCAAGTATGCTTTAGCACATACACTCCAAGAAGTGCAACAAATTGTAGGTGCAAAGGTTGAATGATTTTGTTTATGTCCATTATATCCTCCGCCTCCATCTCAAGCAAATCCTAGGCTGACTTATTTCTCATCATATTAGATGATGTTGATCCACAATTAGATTGAATCATTGAAGCTAATGATCATATCTTCATTGAGGAGGACCTTGCATAGGTTGAATAGATTGATTGAGAGGTAGAGGCAGTAGCCATAGCAAAGGAATGGGATAGAACATAAAAGGCACCTTGAATGCTAATGCTATTGATATATAGATAGATATCATGGCTGCATCATTATCAAGAACTTATCTTAGATGCCCACATAGGGACTTGCTGTACAACTATAGATGTTGGAGTGTGATGTAAACTCCTCTCAACATAAGTTATTGGTATTGGTATGGGTTTGGGTTTATGGGTTTGGTTCATAGGTTTGGTCAAAAAAATTGTGGGGGTTGGATTCATTTTGGGTTCATCCATACAAAAACATGTAAAAATAGAAATATATACATATTTGCAACAATAATTAAGTTCATAATACCACATAGCAGCATATATTGTGTAATAAACAAAACTACCATAAAAATTATAAATATTACAATGTCAATTAGTCAAACTTGAATGTAATGATATACTATATATTAAAATTAAAAAATAATAATGTTAAGTGGGAAAAATTAGCCATCACTGATCAAACATCATCACATGTGTCTTCAAAAATATCATGATTACCATCCATATTAGATGATGTAGGTACTTGTATATTAGAAGAAGCACAAATAGTGCCATTGGCATTGACACTCTCATGCTTTGTAATGAGCCAACCCAATTTTTTTCAATTTTTGAATGAACACACCAGCGCAAGAAGCACCCATTAAGGTTAGCTCAAACCAAAACCAGCAATTGGGAAGTAACTCCTTGCCAAGAATGCGCACTCAATCTCGAGTTGAGAATGATGCTGTCATATAGCAAGAGGGTCGTCAATAGCAACTGGAAAGAATTACAATGCTGAAAGTAAGCTCAACGCCAAGAATGTGCTTTCCAACCCAAGGTGGGAATGGTGCTACCATATGGCGGAGGTACTAAGAGAAGAAATACAATGCTGGAAAGCAAACTCGACACCAAGCATGTGCACTCCAAACCCAAGATGGGAATGGCGCTATCATATGGCGGAGGATCTATTGATAACAATGCAGAGCTAAAAGTAACTCAATCATCAAGCATGTGCACTCCAAGCCCGAGGTGAGCAAGGCGCTATCATATGATGATGAGGATCTATTGCAATACAAGAAGACTGAGCGAGGGCTAGTCTTTTCCACAGCCCTGGGAATACAATGTAACTTAGCAAGAAATAGAAATGGCTGAACAGTACTATTGTAACAGCCTTACAATGAGAAGAGTTGCCTGCCAAGAACACTGAATTAAAAGTCTATCAATGCTGCAATATTATATAATGTCTCTCCAATGCACAACAAGACTCCAATACTCAAACTCAACCCCAAGGACAAAATCTTACAATTTGATATGACTGAACAATGACTGAAAATGCATAACCAGCAACACTATAACTCACTAAAATGCTCATAACTCTCTCTAGACTTGTCCAAATGACATGTAATCTGATGCAAATAAACACTATGAAGATGGCGACCAGATTCTAATAAAAAAATGACTCTAAAAACTTGTAATTTTTTTTTAAACATTTGCCAGGCAAAATAGAATGGTATGGCCTCAAGAGGGGCGATTTTTACAAGATAAAATCAAGGACTCCAAAATAAAATCTGCAAACCTGCAAGAAGGGTCACCCCTAGCTGAGAAATGGATTGGTGAACTACCCAGAACCATACAAAAATCACACAATGACTTCTAAGCTAAAACTACTTTCAGCCATGCTAAAATCAGAAACTCTAAAATTGACCAATCTTTAAAATCTTCAACTTTGATGCTTTGTCTGCAAATCTGGATGAGAAGCAGTCTCCAAAGTCTTAGCTAGGTGCTATCTTTCAAGCATGAAACCAAGAGAAATGGCTAGGAGGTATGCATTCCTCAAAGCAACTCTGAAAGCATTTCAACAGCATAACAGTATGATAGAAAATAAGATGATCCAAATGAAGACCCAACCTCTCCTTATATAGCTTTTGATAAGAATTTCTAGAAGCCTCCAAAAAGTGTGCCCAAATTAATTGAATTTCAAATCCACTTTTCCACTTGTATTTGTATTTTATTTAATTTTTAATTATCTCCTTCCTTGGGCATCCAAACATGAGGAGATTAATTCGTTTTAATAAAATAAACTCTTCCTCCAAATAGGTGTCCACTTCCTCAAGCATTATTCTTTACCTTGGAAATATTTAAAATAGCCTCCTGATGAGAAGTCCACCCCTCAAGACCCCCTTTTTAAAACAACTTAAAGTCATACTGCTAGGCCAAGGGGTTAATGTGAAAATATAACATTATTTTAATTAAAATAACTTATCTCTCCAAAAATGCATCAAAAGGCCAAGAATCAACAATACCAACTGAACTGCCTAAAGAGGAAAGCCTGCTGAACTGATGCCAAAAATAGAATTTACTAAAAATAGTAAATTCAGAAAGTTGTTCGGATCGGAATGCATGCAACACCATTGCGAAGCTCTCCGAAAACCCATAAAGAATCTGCAAACCAAAATCCACAATTCCAAGTGCAATCACTGAAATGTGCAAAAACAACCTCCTAGAAGATGGGAAACCCTAATTTCAGCCTATGCTTAGCCTACGAGTTTCCGAAAATATCCAAAAGAAGAGCGTAGGGCTAAATTGGGGACATTACATGCTTCCTAGTTAGCTCATCTTCAACATCAAGTGCAACAAGGTGGAAAGTAGAAGCATCCAAGTTAGTATGCTTTGGCTTGATATCCCACTTCCTGATGTCCTTTTCCTTGTAGCCACTTTGTGTGAAAGGAGATGCAAGTTTGGATGCACATACACTAAGCCCTTTGCCTTTTCTAAGTGTAGTTGATTGCTTTTTATTGAGTGGATGATGGAGTATGTGCACCATTTCCTTTCGGATGTAGATGGACTAGCAACCTATTAAGACAAAATTAGAGAGTTAAGAGTTATAAAATTTAAAAATTTTAAATTATAAAATATAAATAAAACTTAAAAGATAAAAGAATTATTTTACAAAACTTATTTGCGATATAATTTTGATCGCAAAAGGTTGTAGGTGTGAATAATTGGCCATGGAAGTACTACCAACCGTGAGCATTGACCTTAAATTTATCATGAAGAGCATGGATATTAAGGTCACTGGAATGTACAAATTCCATGAACTCAATCCTAATTGCATCCTGCATGTTAGGATCAATGAAGAGTCTATGAAGTGCTGCTTTGTACCCTTGGTTGACTTCAACATCTCTATATGGGGCAATCTTGTCAACATAGAAAGGATCTCAAAACTACAATATTTGAGACTCAATGCAAAGACAAGAAAATGTAGTAGGATGTTGTATATATCATGTTTGACATGATATAGTCTTGTGATTTCATGGACATATACTGAATGGAACAAATTGGAGATTAATTTGCCATGGAGAAAATAATGTAAACCAGTAGCACTGTAACTGAGCTAATGAGCATAAATAGCTTATCTTCTCAAAAAGATCAACATTTTTTTTAAATAAATTAGATATCCATTTGCAGATGATGAGAAATTGTATATGCATTTTGCCACATGTCAGTTATCTAGTCATTAATTCATGAGTGTCTTAAAAAGGATTTTTTCCCACAAACCAACTCAAAAACAAGCACACTGAACTTATAAAAATTTAAGCCTTAAGACCAAATTTAAGCACACTAAAAACCTATCTTTACCCTTTATAAGGTCTAGAGACCAAATCCAAGATCTCACCCAAACTTTTACATATAAAATTTATTTTGATAGGTTAAATGAAGGTGGTCCCTCTCCTCGAAAAGAAAACCTACATATAAGAACATCCAGTTAAACTGGTAAAGGCTGAAATAGTCAAAAAGGTTACAAAAAAAAGCCACTTGGCTTGTGAGAAAGAAAACCAACATAAGAACCAAAAAGCCACACTATACTCAGGTACAGTCCTATGTATAAGCTAACTCAACTAGATTAACTTGGAGCATCATCATCCTTGGAGATCACCAAAACACTTGGCTCCAAGGATCATCTTCAAACAGCTCAAGAATCCTGCTCTCTACTATGGTGGGAAGGTGGTAAGCCATACAAATATGCAAACACCCCTCATAACCATGCAAAGGTTTTCCAAACACAAAGCCAAGTGTCGCCTGCACAAAGATAAATCTATGATATTTTTTCAATAGGTACTGCCATGCAACTTGCAATTTCAATGTCTTGTTGGAGGTGGTTGCCAAGGAGGAGCTTGGAGGGATTTCGTCATCAAGATTATCCCCCAATAGAATGAGATCATCACAAGGGAGGATTCTATTGAGAATCCATTCTGTTGCCACCGGATCTGACACCCATGGTTTTAGTTTATGGATGAAATCCTTAGTAATAGATGCCCTTGTCCAGGCACAACCCAAACTGGCAAGCCAGCAGTATCTCTTTCTCAAAACCAGTCAAAATGTCTGTAATGCTAAATGTTTTCTTTAGCGACAGTTAGAGATTGTGCCGCTATAAGGAAAGTCTCTGGCATAAAAATCTCTCTTCATGGAACTTGGTGCAAATTGGACAAGCCAAAATCTATAGACATTGTGCAGAGAAAAGCCCACAATACAAGAAAAGAATGCAACTGCTGCATTGGAAGGGAGATATAAACTTGGAGAGGCATGAGTGAAGGGTACAATGTGTAATTGGTGGAGATATAAACTTGGAGATGGGTAAAAAATGTACCTTGGCATATCAGAAAAATGAGAAAATACCGTCATTTCCATATAAAGGCTTTTCAAACAAAGTTGATTTCCATTCAAAGCTATGATTACTTATGATTATGAAGATTTGGGAGGAGATGGAAGGTTTGGAACATTAATAATCTATTCTTGAATCGAGTCTTCCAACAATTGCATCAAATTCCCTCATATGGATCATTGTTAAGGATGGCAGATAAGGGAAATTGGTCTACCCATGTGTTAGCAAGACTATTGGCGACCATACTACATTCTTGAAAGCAATGAAACATAACCTTATTGAAATGACTGCATGAAAGTCAAGCTTCATCTAAGATGCCGTTCAATCTCCAATCCTATATTTGGTTTTCACTCAAATTGTTGATCACTACAAGGGAACCTTCCACCTCCTGGCTTTTGGATCTAGACAAGACTGCTAATTTGAGCCGTTCTAGAGCAGTCAAAGCTTTTGTTGCATTGTTCAATTTGGTACCTAAAAAGGAAAAAGCTCTTTTAACAAGTTGGCCAGTTGAAGAATGAACACCACATCCACACCAGCCAGCCCCAAGCTTCCTCTTTCTGCTCCATCAAAATTCATTTTGTTAGAATCAATTTTTGGCAGAATTCAAAAACAGAGTGTCCATTTTAAGACTCAATTGCCACATTAGCAGGGAACTTATATATATAATATTAAGTACCATCTATGATGTCAATTCCTGATGAATGTTGTCTTAATATTTTAGGCTCGAGAGCAATTTTGTTAATTCATTTTCCATTTGATATGAGTGTTGGTTGTAATTGTAATTTTGACCATAGTTGTTCCAGCCATCGTTCTATTTGATGTTTATATTTGTTGTTTGCAACTTTAACTTTGATCATAATTGTTTTAATTATACAATGAACTGCAGTATAACATTATTGATCAGATTTTATTTTCTATCATCCCAGCATAAAACAGGGTTATGTAAAAGTCTTCTACAAGCTTATACTCAAAAAATGAGCCTGCCGTTTCCTGTTTACAAGACTACAAGGTCAGAAGAAGTTCACTGCTCAAATTTTATATCAACTGTTCAAGTTGCTGATGTTTTATATACTGGGGGTTTGGCAAGCAGTAGAAAGGAAGCAGAAATCAAGGCTGCTCAAAAAGCACTGATGGCACTCCAACCACAAGCTTGTGAGTTTCTACAGATTTGAAGACATTTTGGCCACATGAATTGGTCTTCTTCTTTTTTATTGATTAATGGTCTTTTCTGTCACTTTTGTTCATAATGTTGTATCTAGTTGGCAAATACATAAATCAAGGATGCTAAACTGTGGCAGTGGTGTTTCAGGTGATTCGGTTTCTCAAGTTTGCACTGAAAATATTTCTGGTTTGCAAGCTGCAAATCCCAATATGTCTGGTTCCCAAGATCCCATGTCTAATATATGTTCACAATCAGGAGAAGATTCTCGAATAAAAAGGGATGGAGATAAGGAAGTATCCAGTGAAGAGTGTAAGCCTGTTAAACCAAAACAGAGTCCAAGCATCAGTAGTTTTACTCCCGAGAATGAAACACTAATAGTGAGTGACTCTGCAATTCAAAGATGGTTTAAAAAAGATTGATGAATGATGTACTGTATGTGATTAGCATGTAGGCACTAGGGAGACTATTGATTAATCAGTGTATTAAGTTGATAGAAAATAAGAGTATTTACAGATTGCTAGCTAATTAATTTTATTTGATGTATGTTCATCAGTTGTAGTTGTATGCTTGAGCATTGTTTCCCCAGATATAATTTCTTTTGATATAATAATTCAATGTTCAAACTGTAACTTATGTCATGTAGGCACTGGGAAGAGCATTTGTTTATCACAATGTTTTAAGTTGTAGTAAATCGGAGTGTTTACAGATTGTTAGCTAACTAATTTAAAATGATCTATGTTCATCAGTTGTAATCATATGTTTGACAATAGTTGCTCCATATGTAATTTATTTTGATATAATATTTCATTGTTTAAACTGTAATTTATATTATGTAGGCACTAGGAAGAGTGCAATCAGGAGAAGATTCTCGAATTAAGGACGGAGATAAGGAAGTATCCAGTGAAGAGTGTAAGCCTGTTAAACCAAAACAGAGTCCAAGCATCAGTAGTTTTACTCCCGAGAATGAAGCACTAATAGTGAGTGACTCTGCAATTCAAAGATGGTTTAAAAAAGATTGATGAATGATGTACTGTATGTGATTAGCATTTATAGATTGTTAGAAAATAAGAGCATTTATAGATTGTTAGCTAATTAATTTTATTTGATGTATGTTCATCAGTTGTAGTTGTATGCTTGAGCATTGTTTCTCCAGATATAATTTCTTTTGATATAATACTTCAATATTCAAACTGTAACTTATGTCATGTAGGCTCTAGGAAGAGCATTTGTTTATCACAATGTTTTAAGTTGATATTAAATTGGAGTGTTTACAGATTGTTAGCTAATTAATTTAAAATGATCTATGTTCATCAGTTGTAATCATATGTTTGACCATAGTTGCTCCAGATGTAATTTATTTTGATATAATATTTCATTGTTTAAACTGTAACATCACAATGTTTTAAGTTGATAGAAAATCAGAGTCTTTACAGATTGTTAGCTAATTAATTTTTTAGTTGTATGTTCATCAGTTGTAATTGTATGTTTTACCATAATTGCTCCAAATATACTATATTGATATAATACTTCATTGTGTAAACTGTAAACTGTAACTTATATCATAATTAGTCCAGATAAATAGTGAGCTGAAGTAACATTATTGATGAGATTTTGTTTTCTATCAACTCAGAATGAAACGGGACTGTGTAAGAACCTTCTTCAAGTTTATGCTCAAAGAACTAGCCTGCCAGTTCCTGTTTACAAATTTACAAGATCAGGGGAGGTACATTCGCCAGTTTTTATATCAACTGTTGAGTTTGCTGGTGTTTCCTACACTGGGGGTGCTGCGAGCACTAAAAAGGAAGCAGAGATTAAGGCCGCTCAACAAGCATTGATGGCACTGCAGCCACAGGCTTGTGTGTTTCTACTGATTCCAAGACAGTTTTTCCATATGAACTGGTCTTGATTGTTTTTTGTTGCTTGAATGATATTTCCTCTCTTGATCTCTGCTGATAATTTTGTCTCTCAAAATACATAAATCAGGTACCAACTGTGGCAGTGATGATTTAGGTGATTTCAATTCAGAGGTCAGTGCTCAAAATATCGCTCATTTGCAAGCTACACATTCCAATACGTTGAGTTCTCAGGTTCCCATATTTGGTATCTGTTCACAATCAGGAGAAGATTCTCAAAGAAAAAGGTGCAGAGAGATAGAAGTAACCTCTGAAGAATGTAAGGCTAGTAAGCCCAAACAGAGTACAAGCATCAGTCATTCTACTCCTAGAGATGAGGCATTAAAGGTGATATACTTTGAACAAGTAGTTGATGTTTAAATAAAGATTGATATTGGCACATCTGTATTGCACATGAATAGACCCTAGGCATTTGACAAACCATTGATTGATATAAATATTTCATGTTCATAAAAATAAATGATATGTTCCAAGATAACAGATCTATTCCCTTGACTTTATCAGAATAGTAGTTTACTATTATAATAAAGTGTATGCATACACCTGTCTATAATAAGTAGTTTTAGTTAGTTTGTAGAAATTTTTGTCTATTTTAAGACTACTATCTATTTGTAATATATAACTACTTCATATTTTAAGCATATGATCAATAATATAATGTGACATGGTCCAAGGGGTTGAGCTTAATTGGTTAAAGAATTGAGTTCTCATTGTGGAGACCCAATTTCAAATCACAAAGGGACATCTATTATAGAATTCTAAGTTGTGACTCTTAGTCTTCCATAGTTGGCTTCAGAACTCATACTGAGTTTAGGCTCTCAAAATCTATAAATAAGAGCCCCATGCTTTGTAACAAATCACTGGAAAAGTTTATTGTGACAAAGTGACATTCAGTCCTTGAATTTTTTCAGTCAGAATTAGGTCTTTACTTCTGTAATTTTCTTCATTGATTGCATCTTCAACCTTGTTTCACTCTGAAAAAATGGTTGATTGTATGCTTGTGATGTAAATTTTTACTGTTTTTCCAGAAAGCAGTCATTGTAGCAGCCTTCAGTGAATCAAAGATCGGTATTTTTTGTCTCTACTTGTTTTAAATTTCTCTATGTGTGAAAGAAAAGTAGGTATTATTGTGAGTTTTATGACTCCTTGATTGCTGCTATTCTAAGTTTACCTCTGAATTATTGTTGCAAATTACTGTGTGAAGCTTTAGATCAAGATTCATAAGTTGTGTAGCTGAAAGGAAATAGAAATCTGGTATATTTGGTGTATCGCCTTCATTTTTTGTTTTAGATTCAGATAATTAAATTATTTCCTATCTCTTCTCCCAGCAAAGATCTTTAGTTAGAGTTAGTTTTTAGGTGATTTACTAAGGGGAAGCCGCCCTTTAATCGAAGGTTGACCTTGAGTTTTGCGAGTCCCATAAGAGGTCATCCCATGTTTCACATGATAGCTGGAGTTTTTAGGTGATTTACTAAGGGGAAGCCGCCCTTTAATCGAAGGTTGACCTTGAGTTTTGCGAGTCCCATAAGAGGTCATCCCATGTTTCACATGATAGCTGGATTCAAGATTTAGCAAGGTACATATTCCAGGTGATAGTAGTGTTTGGCACTCTCGGTGGGACAAGTCTGAAGACTTCTACATTTTCTTGTTGAGAAAGTGGTGCTGTTCTTAGCAAGTGTAGCCTTGAAGAGGCAAGTTTACAAAAGTACCTGGTGACTCCACTGACTTTTGGTTGTAGATCAAAACTTTCATCATATGCCAAGAGCGCAAACAAGGGCTTCTACAAAAGGTACAAAGTTTCAGTTTGTTGAGTTATCAGCTAGTTCATCTAGAAGTAGAAAATCAAGATTGTCTAGATCTCCTATAAGAGAAACTACAGCTGAAGCAACTCCAAGAGCCCAATCTACTCCTTTTTGGTAGATTTTCTCAAGCTCAAGTAAAATTTCAGATTCCTAGAATGGCTAGGTAGCAGAATTTTGCTACTTTTGTTGGAGGAAACCCTCTTATTTAACCCAACATGATGCTATACTAGTTTCAGCTTTGAAAGCTTTACCATATTTTATTGGTGATAAGGCAATTACACCTTTAGAGCATATTCGAGATGTTGCTAATGTCTGTTCTTTTCATCATGTGCCTCAAGATAATGTTGCTGTGAGGCTTTTATGATCTTCTTTTAGGGGCAAAGTAGGTGAATGGTATAGAGGGTTATTGCATGCTTCAATCCACAATTGGGATGAACTGGGAGAAGCATTTTTCAAAGAGTTTGATGACAAGAGCAATCATTTCTCTCTCATGGAGTAGTTGTCTACGATCAAGAGAGCTCCTCACGAGTTCTTAATAGATTTCAATCGAAAGTTTCAAACTAAGTTGCCGAATCGGGTATTGGTACGGATGCGGGTACGGTACATGGATACGACAAATTTTTTTTTTTTGGAGGTTGGGTATGTTTGGATACATCCATACAAAAAAATACAAAGATCATAAATATATACATATTTGCAGCTTAAAAATTAGTGTAAAGTTACACTAAATTAAATTTATATTTGTAACATGTTAAATATTAATAATAAATATTAAAAAAATTAAATACTATATCAACTATAAATAAAAGTATTTTTCAAATTTTTTTAATAAATTAATATAAATACTATTCAATATGACATTAATAAAAAAAATACATACATACATATATATATACACATTTAATCTTTATATATATATATAACACAACTAAATATTATAATATTAAACTTAAATAACAAATCTAATATTAATTAATATAATTTTATGTAAATAATATATATTTAAAAATAATTTATAAACAATAAATTAAGTTTAATAAATAATAAGCTTCACTAAAAATACATGTAAGATTGGTAATTATCTAAGTTACTGATTCGCCCCTCTAAGCCTCTAGATACGATATGATTCGTATCGGATTCAAAATTCAGATTCGATACGATTCAAATTTGCACAAGGTACAAAATTCTGCCTACGGATACGCCATGGATACAAATCGCCTCTGTGGATTCGTCCAGGATACACCCAGAAGAATCCGACTTGAATCTAGACATCAAAATGCCTAGGCCGTGGAAAAAGTGCCTTTTTTTGCAATTTTAAATTATTTTTGACACTAAAAGTTGTCTTCTAAATAATAAAATATTGAGTGAAAGTGACTTCAACAAGAATAGATACTCACAAATTATATTTGAGATAATGGAAAAGGTTATGTTGAGTCTGACAATACACAGATGAACACAAAAGAACTCACACAAATTCAATCATGATCTACCCATAACCATTGAACCATGAGGTTTGATTTTTTGAATTTTTCATAGGCAAAGAATGATGTGGTTCTAACTGAAGGCAGTTGATGCAGCCATTATATGTATTTTTGCTATGTTACTTGACTATTAATATGGTGGTGTATTCTAAACTTAATTATTGCTGTAAATATGTATATATTTCTGATTTTTATATGTTTTTTGTATTAACATACCCAAAACATACCCAACCCCAATTTTTTTTTTGATCGAATCCCGTACTAGATTCGTGTACCCATTACCCGAATCCAAAAACAAATCGATAACTTAGGTAATTATTAATAAATGATATTAAATTTGATAATTTTTTAATAAATTGAAAACAAAGAATTAAAGCTAAAAATAAATTATTAAGATGAACTTTGTCTCGGAGGCTTTAGTTCGTTTCATAGATTGGCCTGATCGAGTGAGTACTCGCCATTCGCGAGGATGAGATGAATTTAAAAAAAATGACAGTGCAAGCATTGAGGAAAATGGCAGGAGAAATAAAAAAAACTGCCTTGTCCACAGGGAAGCTTGAAGCTACAAGGGACTCCAAGACACTGGACTTACCGCTGGATTGGTCGCCCACCACCACAATGCTGGGAAGTTGGATTCTTTCTTTCACGATGTCTAGGTTGCGTAGCTTATCAACTGCGTTGTTGTGACCTTTTCACACATCGCCCCATTCAAGATGGGGACCCCCTAAATTTTGTCTTCATCGAGTCTTTTGGCTTGGTTTTTGGGTCGTTTTGTTGTTTGTTCTCTCAATTCTGTCTGTCTTTCCGGGGATGTGCCCATCTTTGAGCACCAATCGAAATTTTGGCTAAGTCGGTGAAACTAGGGTTTTTACTCTTCAGGCCAGTTTGAGGTTAATTTAAGTGAGCGAATTGAAGTTTGAGCTTGGCACTGTAATTAGAAGGCTTCCAATAGGTTCCTAGCGAAATTTCATTGAATTCTGACAACTTACTATTCTTAGTAAGTACTCAGTTTGGGACATTTTCTCAGCACTGTTGAAATCCTGATTGCTACATTGCATTCATAACACTTTAAGCTATTTGCCTGCAAAATTTGAGTTGAATCTGACAGCTTGCTATTTTTAGTAGTTTTGACTTCGGAGGCTATTTTTAGGGTTTGCATGTGTGCTTTTTCAATGCATGTTTGGAGAATCTTTCTGGGTTTTTCGAGACCTTCGTGATGGTATAACATGCAAGTCGAGATGATAACTTTCAACAATCTTGACTTCAGGAGCATGTTTGATTTGCATGTTTGATTTTTCGATGCATGTCAGGATATTCTTTATGGGTTTTTTGAGAGCTTCACAACGATGTAACATGCAAGCAAAGTTGATCATTTTTCAAGAATTTACTATTTTTAGCAAGTGCTCGCATGCAGACCAGTTTTATGGGTTTTTCTAGGTTTTTTGAGATCTCTCGAGCAATGCGACATGCAAACACATCCGACATGTGGTTGGTCACTTTTTTAGGCATTTTCTATTTTTAGCAGGATCACTCCAGCAGCCCCAACACTTCAGTATCATGAACAAAGCGACATGCAACATAAACGGGGTCAAATAGAGGCCATTTGAGGCACATGCAAGTCAGATTAGGGTTTCCAGCTTTGGGACTCAAAATGAGGGGTAAAACTCAAGAAAATTGAAAAACTGATGTATCCCATCGCGATTAGCATCTTTCAAGCAATACACTGGTAAAATTTGAGCACAATCTGAGTACTTACTATTTATAGTAAGTCACCTCCAAAAACGAGCTATAGATAGCAGGTCAGCACGAGGCACCAGTGTGAACAGGACAAACAGGTTATGAGGACCCCATAGAGCGAATTTCAAGTCAAATGGAGTTGCAGAAGTTCAAATATCAAGAAGTTACTAAAAATAGCAAGCCAACACGGGTAGCAGGTGTGAACAGGTCAAGAGGGTCAGGGTCAGCAAAAATCAGGTCTTGAAAATGTTGAAAATCCATGGAAATCACAGGAGCTCCAGAACTTACTAAAAATAGAAAGCTAGGCAGGAGGCATGAAAAATTTCTAAGTATTTGAAACTGGCAGGCCACCCTAGCAAATGCACCCAACATGACATGGGGATGAAGATAAGTTGCTAAGGTGTCATGGAAATTCCTCCAACACCCCTCATATGCGCCCTGTCTTGAGGAGGTGGTATAAAAATTCTCCAAGGCAATTGAAATTCCCTGACCCCACTTCAAATGCTCCCTTCAAAGAGATACAATTGGAAGAAATTTTAAGTTTGAGGAAATTCTTCCTCCACCCTCCAAATGCCCCCAAGGTAGCAATGAAGGAGAGATGAAAATTTTTCTAAGTGTTGAGAGTTGGCAGTGGACCCCCCTAAATGCGACCTCCATAAGTGAGTTGAAATGAATATTTTCCAAGGCATGAAAAATGGCAAGATAGGACCCCAAATGCGCCCTAGCAAGGAGTTGACTTGGAAAAAGTTTCTAAGTCATGAGAAATTCCTCCACCTAGCAAATGCGCCCAAGTCAAGAAGGAAGCTTAGAAATTTGCCTAAGGCATGGACAAACTAGCAGTAGATCCCCTTGGATGTGCCCTTGAGAGGAGATGGTTGAGAAATTTTCTAAGTGTTGGGAGTTGGCAGTGGACCCCCTTGAATGTGCCCATCATGGAGAAGAGGTGAGAAAGTTTCTAAGGCATTGAAAACTTGAAGGAGCACCCCTCAAATGCGCCCAAAGCTGACAAGGTGGCATGGAATTTTTTCTAAGTATGAAAACTGGTAGTACAGACCCTCAAATGCGCCCTAGGCTGGTGAGGAGCACAAAAATTTATCTAAGTAGGAGCCCCTAGCAAATACGCCCAGCATGACATGGAGATGAAGAAAAAATTCTAAGGCACAAAATGGAAGCTACCCCCTCACCCCCTCTCCCCCCCGCTCCAAATGCGCCCTCAAGCAAAGTGTAAGGAGGCATCAAAAGTCTCTAAGTGTCAAAATGGAAACAAAAGGTATCATATGCGCCCAAGGTGGTGTGTTAAGTGAAGAAGTTTCCAAGGCGTAGTAAAATGGAAGTATCACTCCTAGAATGCACCCTTGGCAAGGAGGGAGGCATAAAATTTTCTAAGTAATGGAAAGTGGAAGCAAGACACCCTAAATGCGCCCAAGATGAGGACTCTTAAAATGCGCCCATCATAGAGAAGGAGTTTGAGAAATTGGCTAAGTCAGAGAAAATGAAGATACAAAGGCCTAATTGCGCCCAAGCTTACATGAGGTATTATATGCTAGAATCAAGGTGGGTGAGAAAATTTTCTAAGGAAGAAATATGAAGTTCAAGGTGGTGAATGCTCCCAGGATAAGTAGGTGGCAAGAAATTTTTCTAAGTCATGAAAATGGAAGGACATAGCCAAAGTGTGCCTGTGATGAAAGGTTATGAAGAAGGCAAAATTTACTAGAGAGAAATGATCCAGAGATCAATCGGGCCTTGAAAATCAGAACATGGAGATTAGGTAAGTAAAGTGAATTTATATTATAAGTGTTTTGATGCTCTTCTTTTTGTTTGTTTTGCAGGATGAGCGTCGGGACTGAAGCATAATGGCACAAGGTGATGGAGAAAATACTCCCGGATAACATTATAACTTTGGAAGAAGATAAGGTTACATGTTTCAAACTCCTCCATGAAGTCTCATTTGCGCCCAAACCATGAAGGGAGATGTTGGAAGAAATGGCTAAGTGTTGGGATTTCTCTTCGAAGACCCAATATGCACCCAACTCAAGGAGGAAGGTGGCAAGGAAGAAATGGTTGAGTCCAAGACAAGAAAATCCTTCGAGATCAGGATGGAGGAAAAGATGAAGGCCCAACCGTTAAAGATCATCCTCAGGCACTAAAAGGTCCTTAGGGCTAAGGAGGAGGAATGAGCAAAAAGCTTCAATGTTAAAGAGTGATAGCGGGATGGACTAAAGAACAAAGCAGAGGAATTCTTCTTGGTGGCGGTTTTTAGAGTTAGGGCTTATGTGGCTCAATCTGAGCCCTTCATTGTAATTGAATCTGAGTTGTCCACTAGATTTGGCCATCTATAAACGGGGGCATTACCCCTCATTTCTAATTCATTAGATTAGAATAGAGCAAAGCTAGGAGCATAGAGAGACAGTTAGCAATTTTTGATAGCATAGCTTAGATTGAAGAGGAAGGAAAGCTTTCTCATTGAATGCTTTGTAAGAAGTTGTTGTGAACACTCTCATAATAGAAAGAGTTTTCATTGATGGTGATTTCTTCTTTTGTTGTGAGTAGCTAGCAAGGCTTCTTCGTCCTTCCAAATCACTTAGCATTTTAAAGTAGAGCTTAAAATAGAATTGATTTTATTTCATGCAAGTAGCTAGTAATTGTGGAATGTGGTCTTCAATTTGAGCAAACTTCGTTTGTCCATACCACTAGTGGGCTCACCGATGGTGAGTTCGCCTTGTGTGGTCAACTGGAAACGTTGTGGATTTAACTTCGATTATGATCTTCATGTTGGTATGCGTTGTCGTGACGATGTCTTCATTGTTGAATTGTAATATGAACATTTCTAGTTACTCCCTTTGAAGATTGCACTCGTTCTGCGGAGGCTGTCCAAAGCGAGGCAAAGCAGAGTTTGGTTGAAGTCTGTGAAAGTTGATCGCCACATCCCGCACCTTAGAGTAGTCCATAGATTTTCTTATCCCTGCAACCATTTAAATTCAGTACATTCTTGGTTAGTTTAGGAAACTTGCACTTCATTGACAAATCTTTCGAACCACATGAAAACCCTTTAAGCCGTTGTCTGCTATCCGTTGACGAACAATTGCGTAAGTCCCCTCGTGATACCAACAAATCATAATGAACCAACTGAACCTATTCCACTGCATAAAAGGAACCTTGGAGTTGAACGCATGAACTTTCTTGCAATCTTAGCATGCCGGATACTTTGATCAAGAGAGAATAGAGTAGCCGTTGGAAACTTTATTCTATTGTTTGGTGCAGTCACAAAACACCCGTCAACATGTGCCCAGTAGCGGCTGGACCTTGTCGCATTCGGCAATTGTCAAGCTCAAATCTTGTACATTCTCTTTGTCTTCCTCCTACTTGGTAGTGCCTTTGATCATCGATTTCCTCAACATGACTCAAAGAGTCAATCATCATGCACATGCTCAGAGCGGAAGAAATAGTTGGAGGTAGATGTGATGCTAGACCACATCGCGGTGATTTATAGTTTAGGTAGTCAAAACCAAACCCTTGAACAACGTGTTTGTAGGTTGAAACAGTCGTGATTCAGTTTGGAATCACCATGTGGTCACTGGAGTTTGCTAGATTCGACGAGAAAAACTTCAAGACGTTTCAAATAGGAAAAATCAGTACCCAAGTCAAATCCATGGTGATTTGAGGCTGAAGTTGATTTTGGTACGTTTCATACCCAGAATCGGCCTTTAAATGTGTTGATTCGGTAACATAGGTTTTAGAAGACATGGGATAGGATACCAACTTTGGTACAACCTACTCCCAATATTGCTTTTCTACATTATTTACGCTCTTTGAATAGTGATATTGCTTTGTTGATACAATCTATGGGTGGGAGAGTATTACTTGATGCTTATGATTTGGCTATACAAGCTAAAATAGTCTAATCCAAGCTGGAAAAATAGCTTTTAGGCCTCCCATGCCATTATTCCCAAAAATTTCAGCAACTTATACAAGCATAACTCCTATTCCTACAACTGTTGTTCCAACAACTCCTCTTGCTATGCCTTCTAGTGAACTCCAAGAAGTAAAATATTTGCTTCAAAGCTTTTGCAATGAGTTAGTGACCCTAGAAAGACAACATATGCAACTAAACATGCCATATCAATAGCAAAATCCTTCATATCAGCCACAAAATAGGCCATATTAGCCCTCATATTAGCAAAATAGGCTGCCATGTGCAACAAATACACAAGGTCAAGGACAGTGAAGCTATTCTAGGCCTTTGAGTACAGTAAATCCCAATGCTGTTAGCATCTCAAAAGCTATTTTTCCTGCACAAAACAATCTACTACAAGAGCAAGAAGGCAAGTGAGAAACCATGGTCAAGCTCACATAGTGTAGGATGTGCCTACCAGTTCAAGACAACGGTATGAAGGAGTTGAGCATGTTGGAACTCAAGATCAATATGTGCAAGGTGAGCCAACTTTGGCTAATTGGGAAGAAGTTGAGTTTTGCGGTATGAACAAGGTTGGAATAGTAGCATAAGAGCCGGATTCCGTAGCACAATACAATAGGGCAGCGAAGAAGAGAGCAGGAGAAGATGGATCAACTATTATAGTTGATCAACTATCCATTCCGCAAGCATCCCGAGGTGCCACAAGTGCTGCTACAACAATAAATACTACTTCTGTTCCAGTTGTCATAGCTATTCCAAAGGGCAATTTGGTGCCAAATCGAGTTCCAGCAAAGATAGATACTATTGTCTCAATTCCATTTAATATTGTAGAGCAAATGAAGAGAGCTAACTTGAATGTATCAATGTGGGAAGCATTATCTATTCCTACGCAGGGAGACTAGTTGCAGGAAGCCTTGAAAGGGTTTGATCAGCCAGCTAGGGCAGCAAAGGAAAGTGTTACAGCAGCAACTAGTTTGATTCAGCCCAAAGAGGAGACTAATACTAGCATCAACCAGTTTGATTCAGCCCAAAGAGGAGACTAATACCAGTAAAAGCAATAAGCTTCCTCCATTCTACATGTCTTTGATCATTGGTGATTTCATTGTTCATAATTGTATGATCGATTCAGGGGCTAGTACTTCTGTTACGCCTAAAAAAGTAGCTAATCAGTTGGGTATAAAATATGAAACGACCACCATGGGTGTTGTGCAATTAGATGGCACTAAGTTGTTAGGACCATAGGAGTTGCTAAAAATTTGAAGTTAACGTTACATGCATACCCAAATTGCATTGTTGTGCAAGATGTATCAGTTATAGATCTTCCTCCCTACTTTACCATTTGTTTATCCAGGGAATTTACAGCCAAAATAGGAGGATATCTATCATTTGATTGGTCTCATATGCTCTTTAGGACTAGGTATGGAACTAAGGTTACTATCAAAGCTGAACCTATCTCCAAAGACCCTATTGAGCCATATATTCCTCCAATTAATATGAATTGTACTATTCTAGACTAGGAGGAAAGAATGGATGATCATGAGGCTACCACTCTGATAGAGGAAATACCAGATTTATTGCTTGATGAGTGGGTAGTCTACTCCATAGCTAATTTGTATGTTGACATGGAAGATACAGGTTTGGGCACATATTGTATCCATGAGGAAAAGACAAAAATTCCAAATCTGTTGAAGGCACAAGAGGCTAAAGACGGCATATTGCAGTTGTATTTTGATGGATCTAGGTCCAAGAATGGTGTAAGGGCTAGTATTACTCTTATTTCTCCCCAAGAAGAGAAATACTTCTTTGCTTTCAGATTTCATTTCAGTTGTACTAATAATGTGGCTTGGTACAAATCATTGATACATGGTCTTCAACTTGCAAACAAAAGATGAACCAAATCATTGTAGGTATTTGGAGACAGTGAGCTGGTTGTACATCAAGTTAGAGGCAAAAGTGCCTCCAAGAACAACTTGTTGAAATCATACAAGCATATAATTTGGGATCTTATTGAAAGTTTTGATGCTTTCAACATCCAAACTATTTTGAGAGCACAAAACAGAGATGCTGATCGCCTTGCAACAGTTGGGGCACAATTTGACATACCCAAGAATGTCACTAAGGACAATGAACAACATGTTAAAGTGCTAGTAAGGCCTGCTATCTCGGATAATGTTATTGGATGGTAGGTTTTCAAGGATGATCAACAAATTACCAATCTTTTGTTAGAAGAAACAAAATTTGTGGCTCAAAATCAGTCAAAGTTGGATCAAAAGTATGGTGATTAGATTATCCAGTTGAAGACAAACAAGTTGCCAAAGGGACTGGTCACATTGGAGAGCATCTTCAACAGTGACGATTAGCTTAGGAAGGAGAAAATGACCATGTCTATCAAGGAGAATGACTACGAGGAAGTCCAAATTGCTGAAGACAAAATTCTCAAAGTGGGCAAGGTGTGTTCCAAAGTTGAAAAGCAATATTTTCTTAGTCTTTGTAAAGAATTTGATGATATATTTGCATGGATGTACAAAGATTTGAAAGGATTTAATCCTAGTTTAGCCCAACATACTATTGAGTTGGATCCTGCTGCTAAATTAGTTAGACAAAGACAAAGGCCTATAACTCCTAATATAGAGCTTGTCATGCATAAAGAGTTGTCCAAACTCTTTCATGCCAATATTATCTACCCAATCAAACACTCATCCTGGGTAGCCGATCTAGTATTTGTCAAGAAAAAGAAAGGTGAAATCAGACTTTGTGTAAGTTTCAGAGACTTGAATGGAGCATCTCTTAAAGATCATTACCCTCTTCCCTCTATGGAACTAATTTTGCAAATAATTGTTGGTGTTGAGAGATTTTCTTTGTTAGATGGTTATTTAGGTCATAATCAGATACTTGTGGAGGAATTAGACCAGTTCAAAACATAATTTATTATGAAATGGGGTACCATGGCTTACAAAAAGATGCCTTTTGGCTTAACAAATGCAGGTGTAACCTTTTAGAGAGCAATGGATATGACTTTCAAAGGGTTGATTAATGATTTTGTTCTTGTTTATCTAGATGACTTAATTGTTTCTTTTAAACATGCGGCTGATCATCTAGGTCATTTGAGGAAAGTATTTGATAGATGCAGGGAATTTGGCATTTATTTGAATCCAAAGAAATGAGTTTTTGCTGTTCCTGAAGGTAAATTGCTTAGGCATGTTGTTTCCAAGAAAGGTTTGTCCATTGATCCAGAGCGAGTAAGTGCTATTATTGTTCTTTCTCTTCCAAGTCATAAGAAAGGACTACAAAACTTTCTTGGTAAGATTAATTTTGTGAGATGGTTCTTTCCTAACATTGCATTATTAGCTAAACCTCTCACTTCTATGTTGAAAAGAATGTTCCTTTCAATTGGACAAAAGAAGGAAAGGACAACTTTGAGTTCCTTTCAACTGGACAACAGAAGGAAAAGACAACTTTGAGGAGATAAAGAAGGCAATTTGTGAAGCTCCTATCTTGGTCAATCCTAATCATGAGAAGGATTTCATTTTGTATACTTATGGAGGTGAGGAAAGTATATCAACTCTTTTGACACAACAGAGTGAAGATCCTTTGAGTGGCGAATTGCATTTTTCAGCCAGCCATTGAAGGACTATGAGGTCAGGTTTAGCTTTGTTGAAAAGCGAGTTTTTTTTGTTGTTAAAGCCTTGAAAAAATTCAGACATATGCTTTCTAACAACAAGATTTAGTTAATGATCAATCATGCTACTGCAAAAGATTTTCTTTTGAGCAAGGATGTGAGTGAAAAGAGAGCTGGTTGGATCACAAGAGTCATGGAATATGATGTGGACATCAAAATAGTAAGGTTGGTAAGAGGACAAGGGCTGTGTGAACAACTAGCAGTAGATATAATGACTGTTCCAAACATGCTTTATGCTAATGAAGAGCCATAGTTAGTTGAAGATACACCTCCTACTAGTCGGTATGAAGATATGGACCATTTTCTTAACGGGCCAATATTCTCAAGAGTTAAGTCGATCAAAACAAAGGTATTTCAGATTTTAGTCCATTCCTTATATTCTTATTGATGGTGCTTTATTTATAAAGGACATTAATGGAGTACTTTTGAGGTGCATTAAGCAAGATCAGATTAACAAAGTTCTCTAGGAATTCCATAATGGCCTTTCACAGGGCCATTACTCACCAAGGACAATTGCTGTAAAGGTCATGAGGGCTGGTTATTATTGGTCCAATTTATTTAGAGATGCCCACAAGTGGGTGAGAAGTTGCAAAGAGTGCTATTTTTATAGGAAAGCAAAGACTTGCTTCTCTACCACGCCATCCTATTCAGACGGACCAGCCATTTGTACAATGGGGGTTAGATTTTATTGGAGTGATTAATCCACCTTCCAATGTAGGTCACAAATAGGTGCTAACAACTACAGACTATTTCACCAAGTGGACCGAAGCTGTTGCATTGAAAGATACTAATGAAGCTTCCATTTTATAGTTTCTTGATGGGCTGGTTACAAGGTTTGGTGTTCCTTTCACTATTATATCGGATAATGCCAAAGCTTTTGTAGGTTTCAAAATCAACAAATGGGCTGTCCAAAATGGAGCATATTTGAAGACATCTTCCAATTATTACCTTCAAGGTAATGGATTGGCTAAGTCGACGAACAAGAATTTGATTAAAGATCATCAAGAGGATTGTTGCTGATAATTAGAGGACATGGCATACCAAGCTTCAAACAACCCTTTGGGCTGATAGGATCACAACAAAGAGGTCTGTAGGTAACTCTCCTTTCTTGTTGGTTTATGGTAAAGAGGCAAATTTCATTATCTTTTGAATTAACTTCTCTTGAAATTGCTCAACAGTTGGAACAGTTGGAAACTGATGCTATGATTGTAAAGTTGGCAGAATTGATGGAATTGGAAGAAGTTAGAGATCAAGCTATGAAAACTCTTGAGGTTCATCAAGCACAGGTCAATAGGACATTTGATAAGAAAGTTGTAGGAAGAGTTTTTTAGGAAGGTTATGAAAACTCTTGAGGTTCATCAAACACAGGTCAATAGGACATTTGATAAGAAAGTTGTAGGAAGAGTTTTATGGTAAAGAGGCAAAAATTTCATTATCTTTTGAATTAACTTCTCTTGAAATTGCTCGACAGTTGGAACTGTTGGAAACTGATGCTATGATAGTAAGGTTGGCAGAATTGATGGAGTTGGAAGAAGTTAGAGATCAAGCTATGAAAACTCTTGAGGTTCATCAAGCACAGGGCAATAGGACATTTGATAAGAAAGCTGTAGGAAGAGTTTTTTAGGAAGGTGACTTGGTTTTGAAGTGGGATGTTAACAAAGCAAAGGCAGGTAGACATTTGAAATTTGACACCTTATGGAGTGGTCCCTACATCATCACCAATTGCAAGCAACCCAATGCATTCCAAATCTCAAGGCTTGATGGCAAAGTTCTACATCAGTGGGATACACCTCAAACATTGTTATTAATGCTTGAGGGATCTTGTATATTATTTAGTTGATTGTTTAGTTTGAATTCCTCTAATGCATCTTGCACATTGCTAATTGTTTTTCAATTCCATAAGTGCTTTTAGCACATTGTTGCAATAGTAGATTAGATGTTTTTTTTCGATTTCCCTAAGTGCTTTATGCACAAGTTGCTATTTGTAGCAGACTCTTTTCAATTGGAGTAGGTTAGCAGCAATTTTTGTGATGAGGCAAAGAGCTTTTTTTGATTCATATGAAGACTCCATACCCAATGGAAGGATGCAGGCAGCTGGTCAGTTATTTAGCATGCGAATAATCCCCTTGAGATCGCCTAAATGTTGCTTGATTTCTTTGAGAAATCAAAACAAAGTTGAAAAAATAGAAAATATTTTCTGCGAAATCACCAAAGCATGCAAAAATAATAAAGGAGTTCACTAACTTCAAGGAAGTCAAAGGGGAACTTTTTGTCATGCATTAGTTTAACTCTTCATGCATATTTTTTCAAAAGGGAGTTTAACTTCGTGGGCCCCTTTAGCAAAGAATGCAAAAATAATGGAGTTCACTAACTTCAGGAAGTCAAAAGGGAACCTTTTTTCATGCATTAGTTTAACTCTTCATGCAGATATTTTAAAAGGGAGTTTTGATTTCCATGCAAAAATCAGAAAAAAAAGAATTTCAGAATTCGTACTAAGTTTAGGTTCTGAAAATCTTTAAATAAGAGGCCTATGCTTTGTAACAAATCATTGGAAAAGTTTATTTGACAGCGACATTCAGTCCTTCAATTTTTTCGGTCAAAATTAGGTCTTTACTTTTGTAATTTTCTTCATTGATTGCATCTTCAACCTTGTTTCACTTTGAAATAATGGTTGATTGTATGCTTGTGATGTAATCTTTTATTGTTTTTCTAGAACACAGTTATTGTAGCAGCCTTCAGTGAATCAAAGATCAGTATTTTTGCCTCAACTTGTTTCAATTTTCTTTGTGTATGAAAGAAAAGAAGGTATTATTGTGAGTTCTATGACACATTGATTGCTGCTGTTCTAAGTTTACCTCTGAATTATTGTTGCAAATTACTATGTGAAGCTTTAGATTGAGATTCACAAGTTGTGTTGCTGAAAGGAAGTAGAAATTTTCTATATTTGGTGTATCACCTTCATTTTTTGTTTTAGATTCAAATTATCAATTCTTTCTTATCTCTTTTCCCAGGAAAGATCTTTAGTTAGATTTAGTTTTTAGGTAATTTACTAAGGGGAAGCCACCTTTTAATTGGAGGTTGACCTCGAGTTTTGTGAGTCCCACAACTCGAGAGGTCATCCCATGTTTCACATGATAGCTAGATTCAAGATTCAGCAAGGTGCATATTCCAAGTGATAATAGTGACTTTGGTGACAACCTATTTCGATGTGTGTAATGTCCCCATTTTTGGTCACTTCAACTTTATAGTTGGCTTCAGCTTTCTTGTTGATCGTTAGCCTTGTTTGAGAGGATGTTTGATGGCAATGAGCTCAATTGGTGTAGAGGACTACTATGCCACTTTCCGAAGTGAATTCCGACTTTTGGTGGGTTCTCTAAGTTTCTTGGAGAGAGTGTCTATTTAAGTCACCCAACCAGGCTCAATTTTCATTATTCATCATCGGTATCATTCTAGTGTAGTTAGATTTCAATTCTGTTTCTTTTTGACAATTTCTGCAACTCGGGTGTATTATTGGCTTCAATTTAATTATTTTACTAAGGTGGTTTAATTTTATTAAAATAATTTAATGGGCACCTTAGTATAATAGCTTGTCAAAAAGGGGATGGATTTTTTTAAATCATGGATGCATAATATGGGTACCTTGTGTATCAAATATTATCATTATTTTGATAAAAGGGTCTTTCAGAGCAAAAAATAAGCTTTTAATTAAAAGTGAATTTTAAATTGTATCTTCTGGAAAGTTTGGCGGGAAAAGTATATAAGTAGGTTTTGTGAGCTTATTTGAATTATGTACATTATTTGATTTCCTCTTGTGAAGCCCATGTGGTTCAATGGGATTGAACCTAGTTCATCTCAACCTTCTTGAGGATGAAAACCCTCTTGGAGAAGATTAGCCTCAGTGGTGAAAGATCCTCCCTGGTTAATATTGTGTGATTCATCTAGAATCAGTTTGTGCAAGAAAAGTTTGCTGGTAGATTTACTTCAGAATCTACGCTTGTGTTGAATGTTGAAGGTTTGGAGAAATTTTGTACAGAGATTGTTGGTGTGCTGAATGTTGCCAGTTAGACGGTTTGATGGTAAAATTCCCTTGTTACAACTGAAACAAATATAATGATATTTGTGCCAAATATTATATTTGTCAGTGCAGATTGGAAGAAGATAAATAAATGTGTTTACAAAAGCAGATTGGGATTTCAACATTGAGATTGTTGAGGCTTAAAAGGGTCCATGGAACATGGTTGTAAGGGTGTCTTTTGGGTGGAATGCAACACTATAGATGCCAAGCTCTTAACGTTGGAAAAAGAGTTGAAGTCACAATAGTAAGCTTTGCTATTAGGGGTAGCCAAACAATTTGGAGCGGACTTTAGGCAAATTTCTGAGTATAATCAGCTATAGGTTAAATTTTGGCATGCTACAACTGATTGTTTTGTATGACAACAGTCACCATTGTAGAAGTTACGTCATTTTGAAGCAATATTTTGATACACAACTGTAGTCTCTCTATAATACATCCAATGAAGACTTTCAGGTTGGATTGATATGCTATCTATCATAGTTGGCTCACTCGCCAAAAGCTCGTGAGTTTTTTTGGAAAACGAGTTTTAACGATAAGAACTCGCCAGAATTACTCGCCTTTTTTTGACAAAAAAACTATTTGTGTGATTAGGGTATGAAGTCTGCCGGTGGCCAAAAGCTCATTTCATTTGGTTTGTTTGAGTTTCTTTCACTCTTGGCAGAGCAAACACCCAATCTAAAGCATTTTGCACCATTTTACAGCAATTTTACATCGAGGAGATGGAATTTGAAGGCAAATTGGATTTCCAAGTAGGTTTTCTAATTTTGCTTGTTCTTTCTTTTTTTTTATTTTTTCTTCATTTTTGTTGATTGTATGTTTAAAAAACATCATGAATGAACTGTAAAATAGATTTAAATACATTTATATTGTTAAACAAAAGATTTAGATTCATCAAAACAAGAATTTGTGACAACTTTTTTTTGATTTTTTTACATATTTTGCTGATTTTTTCATTTTTTTGAAATTTTCTTCGAACCCTAGTTATTATTTTTTATTTTGATTCTTCTTGTTTGTTGAAAACATGTTTAAAATCATATATTAGCTTCATTTGTTACTAATGTAAAGTAATTTTCAGATTTTTACATTTTTTCACTTTTTTTGTAACCCTAGTTTATTATTATTTTTTTTATTAATCCATTTTTTTTTGATGAAAATGTTTAGAATCTTAGATTAGTTTAGATTTTACTAATTTAAAGTAATCTATTTTGATTTAATCTAATTTAGCTTGTTTTTAAATTTTCTATAAAAAAACTAACAAGTTGTGCTTTCACTTTTGTGTGTGTAGGTTAATTGATAATGGCTTTTGAATCTGCTTCTACCCCTACCTCAGCCCCATCTGTGCCTAGGAGTGGGGAATATGTAGGCACTCGTCCAACAGGAGCTAGAGATCTTGCTTGGAAATATGCATGCGAAGGACTAGAACCTAGATCAGTGTATTGCATTAGATGTAAAAATGTATACCGTGGAGGCATCAATCGCCTCAAATACCACCTTGCAAGCATCCCTAGACATGATGCTAGGGCTTGCATAAACCCCAGTGAGGAAATAGAAAGACAAATGAATGCAATACTTTCCGCTGCAGAGGAAAAAAAGGTGCAAAGAGCAAAGGCAAAAGCGGCAATGCAAGCTGCCATAGCTTCTTCTCAAGGTGTTGCAGCTAGCCTTGATTCACTGTCAGATGATGATGATGTAGCAGTTGGCATAGTGGGCTCACTTCATGGTCCACGTGTGCGGAGACAATTGCTGCAACCCACCACCACCTCCATCCCTTTGACTGCCTCTGACTCTAGTAGAGTACTAGGGGCAGGATCCCGATCAACACCTACGGCCACGGGTTCACGCATTGGTGATTTTTTTGTGTCTAGAAACACATTTGGTGCACAACCTTCTTTAGAGGCAACTAGGTGGAATAAGGAGGTGCATGAGCATGCAGATGTTGCTTGTGCTGATTTTTGGTACTTCAACAACATCCCTTTCAATGTGGCAAGCTCACCTTACTGGCAAAATTTGGTGACCGCATTGACAGTTTCAAGGAAAGGCTACAAGGCGCCTTCACGCAAAAACTTGTGTGGGAGGTTAGTTTATGTTATTTAATTTATGTTTTTTAAGATTAATTTATGATTAATTTAAGCTATTTTTTTGTTGACAAATTAAAATTGTGTACTTAATTTCTCTTTGTACTTGTAGGTTGCTTTCTAATGCAATTGAAAAGGCAAGGGCAGTGATAGAAGAACAAAGAGAAGAATGGAAAAAATATGGTTGCACTATTCTTTCTAATGGGTGGACGGATGGAAAAAACTGTTACCATTATTAATTTTTTGGTTTCTTGCAAAAATGAGGTGGTGTTCTTGAAATCCGTGGATGCCTCCAGCATAGTAAAAAATGCAGAAAATTTGGCTAGAATGTTGGAGCAAGTGTGCATGGAGGTTGGACTTGAAAATGTAGTGCAAATCGTAACTGACAATGCAGCGGCATATGTGGCAGTAGGAAGAATCCTCCAAGATAGACACCACACAATTTTTTGGACACCATGTGCTGCCCATGTCCTTGACCTTCTTTTGTAGGACATAGGCAAATTAGATTGGGTCACACTGATTGTAGAGGATGGAAGGAGGATCACAAAATATATTTACAATCACCCTTGGGTTCTCAACTTGATAAGGGAGCACACCAAAGGGAGATAATTGGTGAGACCTAGTGTGACAAGGTTTGCAACGGTTTTCTTCACATTGCAAAGCATTCTTGGTGCATTGATGGCTTTCAAACAAATGTTTGTTAGTCAAGCATGGATAGACTCACCTTATTCGAAGAAGCTAGAAGGAGAAAGAGTTCAAAACATCGTCTTCGAGCTCCTCTTTGCACAAAGAGCAACAAAGATTGTGAAGTACTTCAAAACTTTGAGTTTGAATCTAAATTCAAATTGAACATTTTTCTTTGAGTTAATGTCTTTTATTGTAAATTTGTAAATTACTAAATTGTAACTCTAATCTTTTTTTGCATTTTTAAATTTATATTGTAGGTGTTAGAGCCCTTGGTTAGAGTGCTCTGTTTGGTGGATGGGGATCAAACTCCAATGGGGTATCTTTATGAGGCCATGGATAGGGCCAAGGAGGCTATTAGAAATTATTATAAGGGGGACAGCCTCAAATTTGATCCCATTTGGGAGATTATTGATAGGAGGTGGAAGTGGAAGAACCATAGATTACATAATCGCCGAGTATTTTCCGAGTGGATGATTAATCGCCAGATTTTAAGCCAAACGATTATTTTCTGCCTTTACTCGCCAAATGCGACAGTAGTTTTAATTGAATTTTGCCCTCATTTTCGCGCGGATATTTCAGGGTTTTCATGCGTTTTTTCTATGTTCGTTTTTATTCTCGCGTTTCTACATTTTTTTTCTTCTTTTTTGCCGCCATTTCGTCTGTTTTAGAGCTGTTTATTGCCTGCTTTCGTCGCCGCTCTTGGTTTCTCCTCCTCCAAACTCTTCATCGCTGGTATTAACCTGGTTTCCGCTACAGCCTGAAAGTAGGGTTTCGAAATTTTCGACGAGCGCTTTAGAGTATGTTTATTAAAATGAAAATTACGGCCAAGATCCTAATAACGAGCACATTTAGGTTTTAACAGTATAGATTTAAGATTAGCTTAATTATTATATAATGTATATTTTATATAATAAAAAATAAATTATAAATAATATAATTATATCACTTATTAATATTATATATTATAGTTTTTAACAAAACTATTAAATACATACATAAAATTATTTAACTAATAGTTAATTATTATTATATTTTTAATATAATACAAATGAGCACATTTAGGTTTTAAAATTATGACATCATAGTTAAGTATATATTAGCATAATTAATATATAATATATATTTTAAATTTTTATATAATAAAAAATAAATTATGAATAAAATAATTATACTACTTATTATTATTATATATTATATTCTTTAACAAAACTATTAAATACATATATAAAATTATTATAATTAATAGTTAATAATTATTATATTTTTTTTTAAAGAAATTTTGCTACTTTTAAATTGCCGAGTATTTGCCGAGTATTTTCCGAGTCATTGCCGAGTATTTTCCGAGTCAAAAATTATCTGATAGTATGTAAACTATGGGTGGAACAATCAACTCCACCAACCTATCCATGCAACAGGGTACTTCTTGAACCCCCAGTTTCATCCATTTAGGCACCTATATAGATCCTACTGGAGAGGTTATGGAGGGCGTCACTACTTGCATTCAGCGGATGACATCCACCCTTGATGAGACAGACTGCATTGTTAATGAATTGCAGAGTTATAGAGAAAAAGGGGTGCACTCTTCTCTTCAGACTTGGCAAAGAGAGCAGTATCTAGGCTGTCACCAGGTATAAAATTTGAAATTTGCAAGTTACAAAAATGAAAAATTGATAATTACAAGTTACAACTTACAAGTTACAATTTTCTAACTCTTTTTTTTTGTAGATGTTTGGTGGACAAATTGGGGTGGAAAAACCCCAAATCTTCAAAAATTTGCCCTCCGTGTCTTGAGCCAGCCTTGTAGTTCGTCCAATTGTGAGCGCAATTGGAGCCTGTTTGAGGCCATCCACACAAAGAAGAGGAACAAACTCGCTCAAAAATGCCTCAATGACCTTGTTTATGTGCAATATAATCTTCGATTGCGCATAAGAAAGGTAGAGGAAATATCATATGATGATCCAATTGATTTGGATGAGATAGATCCATACAATGATTGGACAGGGTGAGGGGAGCAACCTCCATTGTTTACTGAGGATGAGATTTATGATTTAGAGCTACAGGCAATGGAGGAGAGTGGATTTGCATTCTCATTGGACGACCTTGAGGATGACCCTGAGGAGGAGTCATTACCAGTGCCACCAGCAGCAGCTGCACGGGGATCTACATCCAGGATGGAGGTTGAGGAGCCATAGGCACAGCAGGAGTAGAGTCCTACGATTGGACCCTCTTTTGGTCCCTTATTGAGATCTAGACATGGGAAGAGGAAGATGTGATTCGTGCGAATTTGTAAAAACTGAAATATATTAATGTTTATGTAGTATTTACTTTCAGTTTTATAAAAACAATTTGCTATTTTCATTTTGTTTCAGACTATTATTATATCAGCACATTGAGCATTCCACATGAGGATGCCATTTTGTATCCAATTTTCTTTCAAATCAATCAAATACAGCTTGTTTCTTATATGTACTCATTTATTGACTCATTGGATGCATCTTATCTTTGAATTTTGCAAAAAAAAAGCGTTTTTAGTGAAGTTTAAGCAATTTTTTAATTTCCCGAGTTTTTGTCGAGTTTTTTCCAAACCGAGTTTTTCGGGCTTGCCGAGTACTTGCAAACGCCGAGTAGTCCAAGTATGCTCTCTATATTGAAACCTCATTCTTATAACAGTTGCATGTATTGTTGCTGAATATTTATGCATGCAAAGTGTTTGTTGAAATGTCTATGATATCTCTATGCATTGTCGATTGCTTGTTGAACCAATATTGTCACAAATTGCACTTTGAATGATCCCATACCAAAACACATTGAAAATACATTGAACTTCAATTAAATACAAAGTGTTGGTTTTGGGAAAAAGAATTGGTTTCAACTTGGGGGTGGTCATTACAATGTGACTTTTCTAGGCAGAACATAAACCTTTTTAGATAGTCTTCATGAGGTTCATCTTCTTTTTGAGTTATTTTGAATATATCATCTCCTCTCATATCACCGCCTCTATGGTATTCTTGATATTTTTGTAGAAATTTTTTCTTCCTGGTCTACCAATTAGTCACTGCATCACTGCCTAATCCCATAAACCATCCCAAGGCAACATCCTTGAGGGTAGCTCCAGAAAAAGCTTCAATCTATGTACATTTGTGACATAGTCATAGCACCAACAAAGGATGTCAAATTTGAACAATAATGTGTCTAGGTCCTCAGTGATTAGGCCATGAAAATTTGGTAAGGCAGAGGGGGGAAATGTTCTCCATAGCTCTAGCTAATGCTTGGTTGGAGATAGGGAACTGAAAAGTAATAGGCTCAACAAGATTTTCCATTTCATTATCCGCCATTGTGATTTGACCTAAAATAACTCTTGGTGTTGTTTGTATAGGTGGTTCTACAAGTGACGCTTCAAGGAAGTGGGTATTGCTATTAGGGATTTCTAGAAATAGGGGGTATGAATATGCTTTCAATTTCTGGTTAGTTACAACTTGTTGTGAGATTGATTGAAATTATTCTTCTTCGACAAGATCAAGTGGTTGTTGTGCTTCTTTGACTATACCTTCTTGGGCTGCAATGCTTTTTATTGCTTGAGGAACTTCCCTTAGGGCAGCTATTGCTTGATTTCTTTTGCAATTCTGAAGGAATCTTCTAAAATGGTCTCTTCTATGCCACATGCAATGTCCAGAGTTTAACTGCCATCTGCTGCACAATGTTAGTGAATAATATTTTTTGGGAATTTTTGCCTGGTTTCTAGTCTTAAGCTGCAGGAAATAAACTTAAATCTAAAGAAAGTAAAACAAAATATTTCAAAAGCCAAAAGTTTCTAAAGCTTGACACCATCCCCAACAATGATGCCAAAAATGTCAATTGCTATCGATCCCCAACAAACTCGATGTAGCTAAGGCTTGCATAGAACTTAACGGATATTCTTATCCCTGAACAAGCAGCCTATTGAGTTATGATGCATGGTATTTATCTATCAACCTAGGGATGTATCTTCTTGGTATGGTGGCGGTACTATATGTACAACAATAGATTTCTGGGAATTGGAATAGTAGAGTTGTGAATAGTAGGGAAATTCTACTTTTGCAAAATAAAGAAGGGAATGCAATGCTGAAACATAATCTCTATCTTATAGATCCTTTAACTATCAAAATGTACACAATAATTGCCACAGGTTTACGGTCAATGTTGCAAGTTTAACTAATCTTAAATATAATGAATTAATAACAAACAAATCTATTATGAATGCAAGAATCTATGCTAACAGGATGAAGGTTCAATTGCAGTCCACCTCAAGTGCATCCTTGTTTGGATTGATTGTGCCCTTCTCTTTTCCTCTATTGACTATTGATCAAATCACCACATCATATGATTCATAACATTGAAATAATGAAGCAAATTGTTATGGTAACAAATTCTATCTTTTGATTATTTGCTCAAATCTAGTACAAACATCTAGAATATCTCCGTGTCTAGCTGCATAAGAGACTACCTCGCTGGTTTTAATTGAACTTCCCATAGGCTGGTAGGAAAACTAGCTCTGATACCATTGAAGTATCCCCAACTGGATATTATGTGTTTTTCACCAAGTTGTATTTCACCTTGTGTATTTTATTACATGTTTGACAAAATAACCATGAACAAAAATTTTCAATGAACTGATTTATTTTTGCCAAATAATAAGTCACACAATTGTAGTATGTTCACAACATAAATCAACTAAAATTTATCTTATACACAGCTGCAACTTTGGACAACATACATATGAATCTGGAAATGCTTATAATGATATCATTGCTTGAAAGTCCAAATAACTCAGCTCTAAATTGAAGCAACACAAGTACAGTCTTCTAATATCAACTTGAATGATGAAGCAAAATAATACTAACCTTTGATTGTATTAGCTACTTACAGAATAGAATTAGCACAGCTGGAATAATAATAATAATTCTTGTATCTGTTGTTACTAATGCTGCCGTTGCTGCAGGTATTCAGAAAGGAATGAGAGTATCATTCAATTTGGAAATGCGTTATAAACTTCCAAGAATCTGTCCAGAGTTCCACTCCTAAATCTTTTTTGTTCTTGTTAAACAAGCTTCTTAAAACTATACACAAATTTTTTTAAAAGGATAGTTACACACCTGGGATCGCTGCTATCTGATTTGGATGATATCAAACCCTAAGCTGGGTGACTTGAGTAATGAATATAAACCCTTTAAATCTTAAACTCACAAAAATATGGATATGATAGCCAAAAGATTGCTTATTTAGAAACTGCAAACATTTAGAAAACTTGTTGGGCCGTAGGGGACGGTTAGCCGTCCCTTGACGTTTTCGAGAATTTATGAATTTGGAAAACTCTGCATGACCTTTTTGCCTTCAACCTTGTTTAAATTTGGAGACTCCATCCACCTAGTGCACACAAAATCTGCTTAAGTTAGTGGTGATTCATGTGGCTTACTATCACACAAGATCCTTTTCTTGGTGCACTCTCTCATTAGGGTAAACACCCTAGCGTGGTTGTAAATGCATTTGGTGATGTTTTTGTCACTTTAGCTATGGTTTTCAACCATCCAAGTTCGCCTATACTCTCAAGTAGAAGATCAGTGTAATAGATGGGAAAAGGGCTTCCAAAAATGTTAGGGTACTTCTCAGGAAGTCTCCCTACTATTGTATTGCCAATCAAAACTTAGAAAACATTCTCTACATCCACTTTCATGACCCCGTCCTCCAATATATTGCACAAAGTCTCAACATTTTGCAATTCATGGGAGGTATTTGTCAACTTCAAGAACATCAACTATCCACCTAAAGCCACTAATAAATTGATTAAGGTTTGAACCCTGCCATCTCCCACCCATTAGACAAAATTTTGCAGCCTTTTTTGCATAAAATTCTCTTTTGATCTTTTACTATGACTAGTATTTTTCATGTCTTCCTTCAACAAAAGGTCCACTCAAACCATATGTACCAGGTGTTTTTAACCTTTATCCAACAATAGTTACTGCATTAACCAATGACTCCCAATATGGGCTCCTTTGTAACACGGAATGGTATGTTGTTATGATACCAAAAATTAGCCACTGCCATCCTTGCCTCATGATGTTTCTCTTGATCCATGCAATTTCTTCGAGTCTAGGCTGCACATCAATTGTATTATGTAATGTGCACCCTGGTTGTTTTATTTGTTTTGATGCAAATATTGGTTTTGGAGTTTTTGATGATAACTTGAAATGTATAGCTCAAAGATAAAGTTTGCAACAATATAGAAATGCAATATTTTCTGATTTTCAGAGATTTCTACAATATGTTGCAACTGAAACTGAAAACTAGGTTTGATACAAATTATTTTGCAAGATAATGGACTGATTATTGCTCAAAAATTTACAAGAGTAGTATAGAATGACTGGGAAATACAAATATATTGTTTTTAAAGCATACCCAGCAAGAAGCATTAAAGTGCAGTTCTGAAATACACTGTAGCAGCAAACTGGAAGTGCCCAAAATGCTCATAACTCCATTTTCAGTGCCTTATCCACTCCATAAATCCCAATCATCTGCTGCTCCACCCTAGGCGTCCCTAATCAGCTCCAAAAAGGCCCAAAAACCTAGGCGCCCAACTTCCTATTTCCCACGACCACGTTAGGACTGTACGGCCTGCCTGGGAGAGGTATAGCCAGCAAAGAGGGAGGCTCTAAAGCATGCAATAGTGTCTTATATCTGCTGTTTGTCCTTCACCAATGTGCTCACAAATTACTGATATTAAACCCCTTAAAAACTCAATGCAATGTGGACCATGAAGCTCCAAATGACTTTGAAATAAGTTGCCTGTAAACAAATCCACCAGGGTTGATCTTTCACAACCGAAATGGATGATCCTTGCAAGGGTTTTCATCCTTACAAAGCTGCTAGTAAAAATCCTGTAGTTCTCTTCAAGAAAGTATATCAAACATAGTTTCCATATGAGCTTCAAATATGCTTTTGTGTAACTCCAAAAATCCCACGCCCCATATTGGAAAAATAAAATACTTTATTAAATTTTGAAAGTCTCCTTATGTCTTCCACTTGGGCATCCCATTTAATAAGGCCAAATATTTTATCTTTTTAAACATTCCTTATTTCTCCCCAAAAAGTCACCTTTTAAAATATTAAAATAGCGTAAAATATTTAATTTAACTTTATAAATTTAGTTATTTTAAATTAAACTCCCCAGGCCATAAAATCCCGTCAAAACAACATTAGATATTGCGACTAAGCATCCTGAGGAAAGATCAACATGAAAATACAATGCCTCTGCCTAGGAGGTGACTTACTAAAAATAGTAACGGACCCAATGCTTGAAACTGCTTTGGAAAGCGCCAGAAAGATACTCTTGAAGTCTAGAACACGTCACCAAGAGTTGAGGTGTCCCCTAAGCAACCATATTAGTCCATGGGAACTTGAGGAATAGGCTAATCCTAATAATCACTGTCACAACTTAGGAAGGGGACATTACATATTATGATGAACAAAACCCCCTACGATTGCACTTGTTAGAACTCTCTTCAATAACTGAGCCCACAACTATGGGCCAAGATGAGCCTATTACATCATACTTTGATTTTGAAGGAGAAATCATCACAATTGAAATTACCTTAGCTATCCTCTTCCTTTTCTATTTTCTTCTCCTTGTACAAAGCATGGAGAACCTTCATCTCTTATAAAATTTCCATTTCCACTGAATTACATAGTTGCTCATCTCAGCCAACAACTCTGTAAGGTGATATTTGAGGCAATTGATGCCACCTCTTATCTTCAAGCAGCAATAATTCCACACCACTATTCCTACCTTCGAACTTAATATGCCATGCTTCCAAACAGGGTTCTTGGCATTGCCAACGCTATGGCTATTTGCAGATGCAATCTCTGTCTGCAAAGTTGGTAACACTAGGAAAATGAAAATAAAAACAACCAAGCGTCAAAGTAAAAATTTATAAACCTCATCTCTGATGGAAAGAAGACACGGAAAAAAAAAGGAATAATAAAATGAAGATCAAAACCTTAGAAGTGCTTAAACACAACAAAAATGAAAAAGAAGAGAGCAAAAACCTAAATCAAAAAACAAAAGGAAGAGTTACATACTTTTCAAATCCAGTCAAGAACTTTGCCAAATCAGTTGAAGATTACTTAGAACGGGTTCCAACCAACTGAAAATTAATGTAATGAAGTCAAGGAGTCAAGAACACAAGTGAATGTCATAAAAGGTGAGAAAAATTGTGTCTTGTTACTGTTTTTGAAGGCATATTGTGTGTATGTGCAACTTCCCGAGTTCATGCACAAGATTCATGAGTTATTGCACTTATCTAGATTCTAGATAACTTTTTGGGCGAGTAATTGCCCAAAACTTGGCAGTGAGTTTTTGGGTGAGTAATTCATAATTTGTCTTCCACTCATGAGTCTGTAAGTCAGTCATTTTCATCTATGGTCCAAACAGTTTCCATTCTCAACTTTTTATTTCCCCTTCTTGTAGCTCTTGGTTTTTTCCTTTCTTCGTATCATGCTTGAAGGTGATAACTCTTTTTATCTTTTTATGCTGTTGAGAGCATCTCTTATTAGGATTTTGAAATATGACATGTTTGGTCCTTATAGGGTACCACATAAAGAATCTGGTAATCAAGTGTAAGTTTTCTTCCAAAATCTCACATTATGTCAAGTGGCACGTATCATGTAAGGGGTAATGAATGTAGTTAAGGTTCAAAGAGTAGTTACTAATGTAACTCATTTTTAGAAATTGATATATGTTCAGTCCATTGTGATTGTAATTTTGATTATATTTGTGCCAGATATGGTCTAACCTTATGTTGAATTCATCATATGTAATTGTAATTTTGATCTCATTTGTTTCACATACAGTGAAATGAAGTAACAGAATTGATCTGATTTTATTTTCTACCATTGTAGCATGTAAGAGGGCTTTATAAGAATCTTCTGCAAGAGTATACTCAAAAACTGAACCTGGGACTTCCCGTTTATACATTTTCAAAGTCAGGAGAGATGCATTCCCCTATTTTTATATCAACTGTTCAAGTTTCTGGCATTTCCTACACTGGCGGTATTGCGAATAGTAAAAAGGAAGCAGCATCTAAGGCTGCTCGAAAAGCATTACTGGGACTTCAATCACAGGCTTGTGAGTTTTGACAGACCATGTTCGTGAATATATATATAGATATATATACCCAAAATTCTATTTATTGTTGGTAATGCATTTGCTTAGTGCCAACACATAAATCATGATACTAAGCTGTGTCCATGATATTTCAGGTGTTTTTGCTTCTCAAACTCCAACTCAAAACATTTTGGGTTGTCAAGCCCCAAATCAAGATATGTCTGGTTCTCCTGTTTCCATATCTAATACTTGTTCTCAACTAGAAGTTTCTTAAAGAAAAAAGGGCGGGGATGTACACATAGCTACTGATGAAATTAATGCTGTCAAGTCAAAACAGAATACAAGTGATGCTGGAGCATGATGAGAAAAAACCAATTTATGTGATTGCTATTTGTAAATTTGTTTTTTTAACTCTAGTTAGGAATAGTTACGAACATGCAAAATATATGTATATTAAAAACAAAGAATTCCTATTATGTGCAATGAACATGCAGGTTGCTAGACGATGGAAAGTCTTATTGGAAATCTATGTAAACAGCTTTATTTAGAACTATACAGGACTTTAGTTATTGCCCTATTTTTCTTTTAAAGGGAGTTAGAGAGGTATGTGTGGGAGATGGGAGGCTAAAGAATGATGTTAAAGAATCCCACAAGTTCTGATGCTCATTCAATAATCTGTATGTTGTCTCTTTGTACTTTAAATCCCGGCATTAATTAGGATCAATAATTCTACTTGTAGAGATGAAATTTGCAACTTTATGCAAGATGAATATAAGGACCAGAATACATATTTCTCAATATTTTTAATATATAAAAAATACGTATATCCCCTATACAATATTAATGTTGTTATATATTAATATTAATAAAATTATAAATAAAGTAAACACAAATAAATATTAATATATTATAAGGAAAATACATAAACTTTGGAAGACTTTCATATATATGGTGCTATCGAACTCTTTTGCGCTATAGAATCCTTTCGCTCTAGGAAGCCTTTGGTACCCAACCGTTTTGCTCATCTTGGTGTGGACAGCCCTCCTCCCGATGGCTCCAACAGCTCCGCCTCTCTTTGCTCAGAAAAATGCATGTTTTACCATCACCATGAGGAGGTCTCACGCATTGTTCAAAAGGACAGATTTTTGTGCCCTAAATCGGAATGCATGCTCACTAATCATTTTCCCCTGTCCTTTCAACGACCTTCAACGCCAGCATCTATTGTCTCGGATCCCTTGCATGGGGGAAAATACAAACCCCTGATTGGCGACACCAAATCTCTTGTTCTGATTTTCGATGAAGGAATAAAAAATGAAGTATTAGAATGTAAAGATTTTTTTGCCGCACATGGTTTAATCAACAGATTCTACAACTTGTGGCCTGCTCTCCCAACCCTTCACAAGTGGATCAAAAACGCTTGACAACCACTCTTGAAAGACAACCTTGAAATCGACCCCTATGCACGTGGTTTCTTCATTGTTGGTTTTGATTGTGTGAGCTATTAAGATGCTATTCTATGTGGAAAACACCGGCTCTAGGGGCAAAATATCCTCCTCTTGAAATTGTGGCTCCAAACTTTGATCTTTCAAAATCAAACTTGTGTGGATTCGTCTTCTTATTGTCTCTTAGGGTAGGGTCCCATGGAGGGGGGCTTCCTGAAAAGTTTCAACGGGTGCTGCTGAGCATTTTTAGGAATTTTTTTAAAGGTGGTGACCCCATGAACTTATTAATGCAGCTCAGCTTAAAATATTAAGCTCCAAATTTTAGGGAAGCTGGTGGTCTCATGAGCTTATTGTTGCGTAGTTTAGCCTAAAATTTAAGCTCCAAAATTTAAAGAAGCTTATAAGTTGAGATGATTGACAAATAGCAATTATAATTCTTAAACTGTAGGGGCAATCTCCAGCCCCACCCCATTTCCACACCCTCAAATTTGCAGTCCTAAAAGGTAGGAGCTCCTATTCTTCAGCAACATATTCCAATTAATCCTGCAACAATTTTATTTTGACTTCATGAGACCTCTTGCTCCTTAAAAATAGATCCCAAAGAGGCTCCATGGGACCCCACCCTTAGTCTCTCATAGTAAATGGCTGGGGGAACTATGGTGAATTTATCTTGGTTACTTGGGAAGGGCTTGTGGCTTGCTCATAGGTTCATGAATGGTAGGTTGGAGAGAACGAATAACCATGGACTTATTAGTCTAGGAATATTGATAAGAGATCATTCTGCTATGCACTTTGTCTTGAACTTTTGGTAAGACTTGAAAAAGAAATCTTATCAAGGCTTTATACGTTGCATAGGTCAAGGCCAAAATAAATCCAATGAAAATTTTTTATAGGAAGACAAAGGATTAAACTCACTATGGTGCATGGTAAATATCTCATTTCTAAACTTTATACACTTGTGAATAACTAACAGGATGACATTTATGGAGTGTAATCATGAGTAGCCTAGCTTCACATAGAATTGGTCCAACTTCGAGATGATAGAGAATGACACATCTAATTATTTAGGTCCTACCTTTAATAGAAGATAAATCGAACCTATCATAGGGCAAGAAAAACCATTGTGTTTTAATCCATGCTTTCGATTGTTCATAATTATCTTGATAAATCTCTTACACAAATCAGAATTACTTGGCGATCACATTCTCTGCACACATGAGATCAATAAGTATTCCTTGTGTAGGTATGGTATTGATATGACCATCAATGTAGAGAGGACCATCAGGCAAGTGTCTAAGTGCATCATCATTAGTGAAAGCAATGTTAGGTAACAAGTTGGTTTGGCCCTTATGAGGTTGAGCGTCAATGAGACCAATCATGCATTGTAGAGGATCATCCTCATTATCACTCTTTTCATCATCAATCATGTCTTCTATCTTATCAACATTCATCACATCATTCTTATCTTCACTAGCTTTTACAAAGGTGATTGAATGGTTTATCATTGGGTTTGTGAAGATTTGCAAATTTTGGTTGGATGGGGCAATAGATTTATTCCCTTGATCATTAACACCATCCAACTAGATGTGATTGGAATCAATAAGGTCTTGCACTAGATGTTTAAGATGCATGCATCGTTTCGTATCATGTCCAATTTGTCAGTGATAGTGACAAAAGACATTTGAGTTATGGTTTGGAGGTAAAGGTTTGGTTGTATCAATAGGTCTAATCAGAGGTAAAATGATTAAGTTCTTACTTAAGAGTTGCAACATAATCAAATGAAGGGAAGCAAGGTGAATTGCCTATCTTGAGCCCTAAATTGGTATGAGGTTGGTTTTATGGAAAATACTTGAGGCTCAACATGGAGGATTATTTGGGGGGGATTTATAAAATCCTTGTTTTAATTATTAAATGATTGAAAATTGTTGTGAGGTACGGGTTCAGATTTTTAATCACGATTCAAGGAATTTTTCTCTTCATATTGACTAACCGAATTTTGATGATCACAGAGGGCCACATACAAATGTGTTAAGGATGGAAACTTCATCATCCCAAGATCATCTCTTATGTTCTTTTGTAAGTTGTCAATGAACATTCTTTGAAGATCCACATTAGGGAGATTAATATTGATTTGTGAGTAAAGCAATTGATAACGTGCTATAAAGTCTATGACTTTTTCTCCTTCTTGTTGCTTACACCTCATTAAGTCAAGTAGAGCCATATTAGGACCAATGTGCACTTGGAAATGGTTAGGAAAGGCATCAACAAGCTCATTAAACGAGAAGATTGAATTATTTGGTAATGAACAAAACCATTCCAAGGTTGTCACTTTCAAGGACTTAGGAAAGTGTTTGGCCAGGAGCTTATCTTAAAAAATGAAGTCACTACATAAGGCCGTATATGTTGATACATGATTACTAGGGTCTCTTTTATCACCATATTTCTCAAAGCGATTTATCTCTATACCTTGTGGCACTTGTGATTTCAATATCTCCAATGACAATGGGTTTCTTTTGACATATTGTGAAGGTTGTCTATTTTGGTTTTGGTTTAATGTTGATATTTGTTGTTGAAGGGATGTGGCATTTTGTAAAATTGGTGTTAGGTGGACAATTATATTGCATTGGTTGTGTTTTGGGATGGGGGTGAATATGGTGGAGGTGTATATGTGTTAGGTGGACAATTATATTGCAAATTTGTGAGAGGTGAGGGATTTGGAGATATTATGTTTGAGTTCACAAAACTAGAAGGATTCCCAGTGGAGATACCCAAGGTTAGAGCTATACTATTGTTTGGTTGCATCGTTGTGGTAACAGTTGGATTTAGGTTATAGTTGTAGGGGGAGGCATTTGATTTTCTCTGCTTTGAGTATATCCAAAAGCTTGAGCATAACTAGCCATTGTTGGAACATGGTCATCAATAATATTGGCTTGGTTGCGCACAACCTATAATCTTTCGTCATTATCAAGCATTTTCATCATGTTATCTATGGCAGGAATCACAGTACTAGCAATGTATTTCATACTCACATAATCTCAAAGTTTTTCTAAAGCTTTGTCCAATTGTTTGAGTTTCTCTTGAACATGAGCAACCATGGTTTCAACATCAGTGATAGTGGTTGATGACAAGGTGGTCATGGGAAATGTGGCATTAGGGATGGAGTCCAACATGGGTTGGCTATTTTCAACGTTGGAAAACCCATGATCCACAAGGGATGTACCAACATGAGATGCCATGAGTCTCAGACTATGTCTCATTGAATTATTAGAAGTAGGACACCAGGTTGTGAAGCTCATACAAGTTTCACAAGACCAAAAGTGCACCCAAGAGGAACACCAATAGACTAAATAAAGACATCAAACACCCAGAAACAGGAAGCGACAAGTGGGAGAAAACAACAAACATAGTAACAAAGTTCTCAAAAAAAGTTTGTTTAGCGAAGACAAGCATGACAAGGTCGCCTATGGGTGAATGGGTCCTGCTTAGGGGTTCTGAGAAATAAAAGTTTGGTCATGAAATATGCTACTTAGGGATCTTGAATCTAATTGCAAATAGTTGAAACAGTACACGAATTGCTAGAATTGTTTTAATATATTCCAATTTGATGTGAAATACAAGTATGCAAGAATGTTAAAGATGTTTAAACAAATTTTGATGCAATTTTGGTGCGGGAGCAACATGACACCATCATGAGTCCTAGGAACAAATTTTGAAAGATAATCAAATGTTGATGATACACCATTGTATATATTATGGTCTTGTGGACCATTTCTTATATGTATAGGTCATTATTTAAGTTTTAAGTCCATTTTTGGAGAGGTGTCTAAAAGTTGTCAACATATGGTAAAATTTGCAAAAAAATGTTAAAGTTACATAAAGCAACATTTAGAAGATGAAGAGTCATAAGAGTCTAAAACGATGGGAGGTAGTTAGAAAGTAGTTAGAAGGTGAAAATTCATGTTGTAAATTCCTTTAAAAAGGCCATTGTACGCTTGAAACCTTGTGGGTGATTGAATTTTAAAGATTGAATAAAGAACTCTGTTTTTTAAGCATTTTCTACATAATTTTACTATTTTAGACCCTTGTATTGATTTGTACAGGATCAAATGCATGGATAAATGTTTGTAAGTGATAGTAGAGTCAATCATCTTCCATTTCCATTTTGTTTCATGCAATTTCATTAAGTTTTTCTCTAGATATATGAAATTTACTCTAGGCAGTGAGATTCAGATTTGAAGATGGCAGCAGGTGAGAAAAATTCAATAACTCTTAATTTGTTCAATGAAATATCCTAAAAAATGGTGTGAAGATCTGTAAGGACATACTCTTCAAGATTCTCCAAGTTGTAGGGTAAAGAAATGAGTTTTTATGCCTTTTTGAGAAAGCCCTAGGTTGCTATAGTGTGGTTTTTGCTCTCTTTGAAGACCCACATGGCTAGGGTTAGAAGAAATCCACATGGAAACTTATGGATAATGGTTGGATAAGTATGTATAGGTATATTTAGATGTGTTTGAGTGATTGGCAGAGTTGGGAGGAGTTGGGAAGGTTTACTTTCAATAACCCACCCTTGGTTACAAGCCATTTTGGTGCAAAATATAAGTTTTGGTCTTTTGGTGAGTCAAAACCCCTTGATTTTTCTTGAAAACCTGTATTTGGTCTATTGGAAACCTAACTCAAGACTTTTTGTGGTGGTTAGAGGTTGAGGTTAAATTTTGAGGGGTGTTTCTTTGTAAGAGTGGCCTAATTGGCCTAGTTGCTTGAACGAGAAAGTCCTAATCTGAACACTTCTTTTCAAAACAACATATACTGATTTTTGGATATGTTTTAAAACTCTCAAATGAGTGTCCAAAAAGGTAATCACAGTCTTGAAATGAGGAGTATAATAAAAGTTATCTTTGATTGAGTGTGAATGGAGTACTACAAGCATATAGGCCAGTTAATGCAAGAACTATAACTAAATTAAGAAGTCTGAGTTCTTGGACCTTGTGAAGAGTTTTATTTGGTTGTTTTAACTCATATGAAGATGAATTAAGCATGGATTTGATTGGTTGTGCCATAAAAACTCAATTTTGTGTTTTGGTGATAAAAAAGTGCCATTGTGGAAGGTTGAAGACAATTTGTGTATGAAGATATCTTTGGGTGATGTTTTAAGGAACATAATTGTTTTGTTTTAGTCATTTTCAAGAGGTTAAAAGTGGTTTGATGGTCATATTGAAGTTTGGAACTCTGTTTTCTAATTTGAGCATTTGAGTTGAGTCTTTGTGAAGGGAAATTGAACCAGTGATGAGAAAACAAACAATAAATAGTTTGAGATTTGTCTAATGAAACTAAGATAGTTGTTTTCTTCCTCTTGTACTGCATCAAATTTACAGATCTGAAATATTATAATTAACTGATTGAAGATGCAAAGACCTAAAAATGATGAATTTTTAGTGTAAATTTTGATTCTAACAAATGCATTTTCTTTTATCAAATGAACTAAATGTAAAATGCTTTAGAATATGCAATTTTTGAAACTATAACATAGACCTACGAGTACAGGGAATCTAAGTAGATAGAGATAGAAATAGGTGCAAAAATTTGTAGAAACACCTATACAAGGACATGGTCTCCCATGGGTGATGAGTCCTTGTGTAAGGTTCTAAAAAATCATAAACTGTCTGTCTAGGTTGTTTATGATTACTATTTATGGTTGCAAAGTGATTCTATAGTGACTATTTTTTCCAAATTTTTTTAATGAAATGCAAGTGCAAATGTATGAAAATGTATAAACAAAAGTGGTAATTTTGAGTATAATTTTGAATTAAATTATGATCTAATTGACTGAAACACAAACTAATGCAAACTATGATGTAAAATGTATGCAACATTTTTGGATTTTTATGAGTTTTAATAATGCAAACATGCAAGATGTAACCCTAAATGAAGAATGAAAAACACAATGATGTCAAACCTAGATCTAGGGTTTGAAAGACTACTAAATTAGAAATCTATGATGTCGAATGTCAAGTTCACCAAAATGAAATGAGGGAAAATGGCGGGGATCCTAGGTCCTCAATGTGTAAAGAACTTAAGATCCAATGGGCCTTTTTCTAAATTTCATTAAAATACCAACCACAAAGCCAAGAGAGTGACTTTCAACCTCAATGGTTAGTCAATTAGACCTAGGTTTATGATTCTTTAGGGACTTAAGATGATTATGAATGATTTGAGGTAATGAAAGTAATTGAACTATATGACCTAATATGTAAAATGTAGATTCTTGAATATAAATAGATTGTAACAACACTTTGCAGGTAGATATAGGAGATATCAAAGAGCATGTACCTGTCACCAAAAGTTGATTTTGAAATGTGTAGAGGGATTGGTTCGCCCCTAGGTGAATGAGACTTTGTTACGGCTTCCAAGAATACTTTTTATAATTCTTTGGTGCTAGATTTGAGATGATGTTTTCCACCTGCAAATTTGTCGAAATATCAGAAATAAATTTTGCAACTTAGTTTTTGTAAGTTGACAAGAATGAAGACAACAAATGCAACAATGTAAAATTGTTCTTCAAGATCTCTTCAATCCTTCTTCAACCTATATCCTGTGCATACATGGAATTTTTTTTGTGCCATATAGGGGTTTTCCTTAGTTAAACCTCATGAATAGTTTTCTCACTTTCACAATGGCAATGCCAATGATAAAAGTTTAATGGAAAGGAAGGAAATGATGAATGAACAACTTGTTGCAACTCACCACCCTTCAATAGCTTCCTTGAAGGACTGAAGACACACACATCACTTCAAGGGAATTGGATCTTGCTTGATAGATTTTCTTGAATGCTTGAATGTATGAAGACCTACAATACAATGTTAGCCTTCACAAGACAACATGAACACACAAACATTAACATGATGTTAGGATCTTGATTGCTACTACAAATGATTGATAATGTTGCTCTTGAATGCTCTTGAATTGCTCTTGACAATAGTATTTTTTCTTGAATGTCCACCTCTAGCTTCTTCATGTGTGTTAGATTTCAAATGATAAAAGACTATGTATTTATAGGTGTTTATTTAATTTCTAAAAAATTAGATTCCAAAAGCCGACTTACAATTTGAATTTGGACCATTAAAATTCTACTAAAAACATATTTTAAAATGGGCCCTAACTCATAAAGGGCACCCATTCACCCATGGGCGCATGTGTCCTGGATTATATCTCTAGGGCACACATGATCCAAGGAAATTTAATTATTAAATGTATTTATTTAATGGTTTCCCTTTCAGAAAATGGTAAAAATAAGGCTTTGAAATGCATAATTTAGTAAGTTAGAATCTTAATTAAGTCCAATGAATTAAGGGACCCAAACATAGTGTGAAATTGTAAAGGTATACAATTTCCTACACTACATTTAGCCCCCACTTTAGTGAGACTATGAACTTAGGCTTAGAATCACACTAAAGTTGAGAAATATATGTTAAGGGAGGTACAACTGTTGGAAAGATAAGATGACAAAGGATCAAGGAGAGTGATCAAGCTCCCCAAGATCTATGATCTCATGAATAACCAACCTACACACAAAAGAACACACACACATGTGTAGCAACAATACAAGGTATACACACATTCAATGTCAAAGCTAATGCAAAAAACAAGAAAAGGATGGACTAGAAAGTTGTGTTATGCTATGTGTCTGTAAAATATACTTACAAGGGCTAGTGAAGTTTGTTATTCACTAGTGAGCCCCCAAGGAAAAAAATGAGAAACACGCACTAGGTCTACACAGTGTGCACTCATAAAAGGGGTGGGAAGGACGTACCGGGTCTACAGGTGTGTACCCACAAATGGTGGCATAAATGGGAAGGATGCACCAAGTCTATAGGTGTGTACCATTTGTCAAACCATACCAAAATTTATACTCCTTGATAACCTTGATAAGATGCCACAAAATGATCAATACACTATGCCAACGCTAGACTAAGTTCAACTTCCTATGAAAAAAGTGAAGCTAAAAATGCCAATGTATGCCCCCATTTTAAAGAAATTGCTAGAAGCCATGTTGTGAGAAATTAATTTAAAGTAGAAAATGATAAATGGCATGTCACAAAAGATCACACAGGCTTCTTTGCAAATCCCTATGGCAATGATATGTTTCCAAATAAACTAGATCATGATGAGGGGTTGCCCCCAAAATACAATGCTATGAGCAACATAGAAAGGTATGCTAAGGGATCCATGGATCTGGGGTCAACATATGTATTTTCTATAGTGGTATAATAGAGCTCAGAGCTATCATCATCCCCCAAATACTTGTGGAACAATGAACATAATGGAAGAATGACACAGAGAGAGAGAGAGAAAAAAGCTTTTGAGTCAACATGGAAGAGACCTAAAAGTTGTTGAGAATATGTGTCTCAAACTCACTAGTAGAAACCCTGATATTGTCACCAAGTAGCAAAGTTTCTTAAGTGTTTTGTTTATGCTTTTACTTCTATACTACCAGGTGATTGAGAGAGAGGAGCGGTAGTGCAGTTACTACCATATTGTGGGAGCCTCTCAACTATCAAGCGATAGTGCGGTGGATATCGCCATACCGCAGGTTTCTTTACACTGAGGTGCGGTAGAGCAGTTATCGCCATATCACGAAAGCTTGTTGGCTGTTTGGCAGGAGAGTGGTTACCGCCATACCTTTGGAGCCCTCAACTTGTCCAGATCTAGCACAACATACCGCCACCCCGCGGGAGCCTATTGACTGTGTAGCAGTAGCACGGTGTAAGGTAAAGAGCACAAACTTGATGAATTGCTGAGATGTAAGCCGTTAACTGGAGGATGTTGTTGACTTGGAAGGACACTATTTGAATGCTTAGGAAGTTTGATGATTGTTCAACAGAGGAAGTTGAACTAAATCGATTGTACAGAGAATGGATTGATCATGGTTGTTGATATGCATTGCAATGTATTGTAACTGTGAAAAAAGGTTTTGATGGTTTAGAGGTTGGATGATCGAATGATCTGTTAGTGAATTTCATTGTATGTTGTTTTGAGAGCATTGTAACAATGTTTTTTTGTACGAGGTTGATTAGGGAAATGTTGCTACTGTTATATTGACATCTAAAAGGAAATTCTATAACTTTTATGTAATCTGATTATTGTAATACAAGTGATTTTCTTTGGTGTGGTGGGTTTTTCTCTTGTAAGGGTTTTCCCATGTAAATTTGGTGTCAATTGTGTTTGAGTTTATTTCTCTATTATGTTATTTCTTTCATGTGCATCTTAATGAATTGTAATTGTAAAATTTAAAGACATATATGTATTCTTCTCTGAGTTTTGACATTAGGAAAGCTTGTTCCACATCTGTTGTCTTTCCTTACAAGTGGTATCAGAGCCTGGCCAGTTGTGTTATCCTTGTGGGTAGGTTGGGTTTTTTTGTGTCAATTCTGTTCAGTGGGAGTTGTGTAGAAGTTTGGTAATTTAAAGTACATATTAAGATGACAAGCACATCAGGAAAGATTGAAATTGAGAAATTCAATGGTAGCAATTTTGAGTTGTGGAAACTCAAAATGGAAGACCTATTGGTGGATCGTGATCTTTGGCTTGCTGTGCCTGGAACGAAACCTTTTGGTATGACGCAAGAAGATTGGGACCTCACAGACAAAAAAACAAAAGGGTTGATAAGACTCTATTTGGAAGACTCTATTCTCCTGAACGTTCATGAAGAGAAGACTACATCTTTGTGGAAGAAGCTTGGAGATATTTATCAGGGTAAGTCCTTAGTGAATAAGTTGTTCTTAAGGAATAAGTTATACTCTTTGAAGATGGAGGAAGGGGCGTCTGTGGTTGATCATCTGAATATGTTTAACACATTGATTGCTTAGTTAACATCTGTGAGCATGGAAATTAATGATGAAGATCGTTGTATGCTTTTGTTGTGTTCTTTGCCCGATTCTTGGGATCATTTAGTGATGGCGATTGGGAGCACGACAACCACTTTCAAGATGGAAGATGTGGTTGCTTCTTTGCTGTTAGAAGAAATGAGAAGGCAATCTTCTGAGATGGTGAAGAGACTCTTGCTATTTGAGGTAGATCAAAAGATAAAGGCAAGAAGGACAAGAAGTCCAAATCAAAATCAGAAGGGAGATCAAAGTCTCTTGGAAAGAAGTCCAAGGTGAAGTGCTGGAATTGTGGGCAACTTGGTCATGTTCGAAAGGATTGCAAAGAGGAGAAAAAGAAGAAGAAGAATTCTTTCGACAATGATTATTCTTAGAGCAATGCAAATTCCTTCATTACATCCTTGGAAACACAAGCATTAGATGATGTTTGGCTGATTGATTCTGGAGCATCTTTCCACATGACATTTCATAGAGACTAGTTTACTAAGTATGAAAAATATGATGGTGGAAAGGTGTACTTGGCAAGTGATTCATCTTTGGAAATAGTTGGTCATGGAAGAGTCAAAATTCAGTTTCTTGATGGAAGAATTAAGGGAATTGATGGTGTAGTGCGTATACCAGGTTTTGCTCAGAATTTACTTTCTGTAAGTAAGCTAAATGATGTTGGAGTGCAATTCTCATTTTATAGCAATGGTTGTAAAATGACTATAGGCTTGATGGTGCTGGCAAGGGGTGCTCGTATAGGTACTTTGTATAAGTTGGACGCACTTTCCGTTCAATGTAATAGTGTCTCTATAAAGTCACAAAAGGTTGTTCATGCAAAGGAGACTGAAGTCCCTGTAGGGGATAATTCCTTGGAAGTTAAACTTCCTACAGAGAAAACTATGCTCTGACATCAAAGGCTAGGTCATATTGGTGAGAAAGGCTTAAAATCCTTGAAAAATAAAAACCTGGTTGAGGGACTTGATGATTGTAATCTGGAATTTGAATTTTGTGAACATTGTATATATGGAAAACATCATCTATTTCTTTTTACTCTAGTCCTCATAAATCTTCTGGTATTCCAGATTATATTCACTTTGATGTTTTTGGTCCAGTAAATGTTTCTTTGTTGTCAAATTCAAAATATTATGTATTGTTCATTGATGATTATTCGAGAAGGGCATTTGTATATTTTCTAAAGAGTAAATCAGAAGTGTTTAGTTGGTTCAAAGAGTTCAAGAACTTGGTTGGAAATTTGATTGGTAAGAAAATCAAATACTTGAGGACAGATAACGGTGGTGAATTTTGTTCTACGAAATTTGAAAGGTATTGCAAAGACCATGGAATTAAGAGGCAGAAAACAACACCTTACACTCCACAGCAAAATGGATTTGCTGAAAGGTTGAACAAGATGCTAATGGAGAAGGAAAGAAGTATGTTGAGTAATGCTGGTATGGAGTAGAAGTTCTGGGTTGAGGCTGTGGCTACAACATGTTACTTGGTAAATTGATCTCCTTCTTCGACACTTCTTGATAAAATGCCTAAGGAAGCTTGTTCTGGTAAGAAGCCCTCTATGAGACATGTTTGTGTCTTTGGCTACAAAACATATGTTTATATGACAAATGTGAAGAGATCTAAATTGGAGAACAAAGCTATTAAATGTATCTTCATTGGCTACAACATTGGTGTGAAAGGATACAAGCTTTGGAATTCTGTGATTGAAAAGGTTGTATACAGTAGAAGTGTAACCTTTCGAGAGTTGAAACCTTCTTCAATGTAATTGCAGTCAGGGATGAAAGAAAATAAAGAGGAAAATGATGTTGAAATACCTTTAACTATTGAAAAAGAGGAACAACACATTGATAGTGTACCTGAAACTGAGGAGAGTTTGAGTAGCTCTGAGAGTTCTGAAGAAGAATAATAACCTCAGCCTCAGCCTTTGAGGAGGTCTACACATGAGAAGAAACAACTTGATAGGTATGGGTTCTCTATGTTAGATTCTACTTGTGCCTATGCTTTAATTACTAATACTAATGAGCCTAGGACTATTAAAGAGGCAATTAGAATGCCTGATTCAAACTCTTGGTTGGAAGCCATGAATGAAGAAATGGCATCGTTAGAAAAAAAATGACACTTGGAGTTTGGTGCCCTTGCCTAAAGGCAGAAAAGTTGTTGGCTGCAAATGGGTATTTACAAAGAAAATAGGTTTGGATGGCAGTATTGAAAAGTACAAAGCGAGGTTGGTTGCAAAGGGTTATTCCCAGGTAGAGGGAATTGATTATGGAGAAATTTTTTCTCTTGTAGCTCAAAACTGACATCTATCAAATTTCTTTTGTCACTTGTAGCAGCATATGACTTGGAGATTGAATGAATGGATGTGAAGACAACATTTCTTCATGGTGATCTTGAAGAAGAAATTTATATGTCCTAGCCTAAGCACTTTGTAGTAAAATGTGAATAAAATCTGGTTTGCAAGTTAAAGAAATCTCTTTATGGTTTAAAATAGTCACCTAGAATGTGGTGCCATAAATTTGATACATTTGTTTTGTCACTAGGTTTTGTAAGATGAAAATCAAATCATTGTGTGTACTTCAAGACTGAAAAATGATCGGGTTCTTGTTATTGCACTTTATGTTGATATGTTCTTCATAGGGAATAGTAAGTTTATGATTTCTAATCTAAAAACTTAGTTGTCTGTAAAGTTCGAAATGAAAGATCTTGGTGCAGAAAGGTATATTCTGGGAATAGAAATAACCAAAGATAGGAAGAGCAGAAAACTTTGGCTTAGCTAGAGTAAGTATATTAACACTGTTCTAGAGATATTTTATATTACTGATTGCAAGCAACTATTTGTTCTAGTTTTGTAGGGAACAGAGCTATCTGTTGAAGATTGTCCAAAATATCCTACTAAGATGGAGGACATGACCAAAGTGCCTTATGCTAGTGCAGTTGGTAGTTTAATGTATGCAATGATCTGTACAAGGCTAGATATTGCCCAAGTAGTGGGAGTACTTAGTTGCTTTATGGCTAATCTTGGAAGGACACATTGGGGTGTTGTGAAAAGAGTGTTTAGATATCTGAAGGGAACTTTAGAATATGCTTTGTGTTACCATGGTAATTCGGTTGAATCACAAAGGACTCTTAGAATTTGTGGGTATGTGGATTTAGATTGGGCAAGGGACATTGACAGCAGAAGATCCACTAGTGGATATTGTTTCATGATGAATGGTAGTGCAGTTAGTTGGATGAGCAAGCAATAGGCTGTAGTCACTTTACCTACTACAGAGGTTGAGTACATGGCAGCAACTCACACCTGTAAGGAAGCCATTTGGATTAAGATATTGTGTTCTGATATTGGTTTTGATGCAAGGAAGGTTATTATTTGTTGTGACAGTCAGAGTGCCATTTGTCTGGTGAAAAATCCTACTTTCCATGTCAAGACAACACATTGATGTGTGGTACCATTTTGTACGAGATATGGTGGAGGATGGAAAGATCTATTTGGAAAAGGTGGATACTCTGAAGAATGTTGTTGATGCATTGACAAAGCCAATGAGAACGAATAAGTTTAGATGGTGTGCATATTCGATGGGCCTTGGGGTCCAAAATATTTAGTGAATTCATGTTTTGAAAAGGGGATCAATGAGTTCTTCGTCAAGTGGGAGATTGTTGAGAATATGTGTCTCAAACTCACTGGTAGAAACCTTGATACTGTCACCAAGCATAAAAGTTTCTTAAGTGTTTTGTTTATGCTTTTACCTTTATACCACTAGGTGACTATGAAAGAGGAGCAGTAGCGCGGTTACTGCCATACTGCGGGAGCCTCTCAGCTATCGAATGGTAGTGCAGTGGATACCACCATATTGTGGGTTTCTTTACACTGAGGTGCAGTGGAGTGGTTACTGCCATACCTCAAAAGCATGTTGACTATTCGGTGGTAGAGCAATTACCACCATACCTTGGGAGCCCTCAACTTGTCCAGAGGTAGCATGGCATACCACCACCTCATGGGATCCTGTTGACTATGTAGTGGTAGCGCTGTGTAAGGTAAAGAGCACGAACTTGATGAAATGTTGAGATGTAAGCCATTAATTGGAGGATGTTGTTGACTTGGAAGGAGACCATTTGAATGCCTGGGCAGTTCAATGGTTGTTCAACATAGGAAGTTTAACTAAATTGATTGTATAGAGAATGGATTGATCATGGTTGTTGATATACATTGCAACGTATTGTAACTGTGAAAAAAGGTTTTGATGGTTCAGAGGTTGGATGATCGAATGATCTGTTAGTGAATTTTATTGTATGTTGTTTTGGGAGCATTGTAACAGTGTTGTTCTGTAAATGTTGTTGTTATATTGACATCTGAAAGGAGACTCTATAACTTGTATGTAATTTGATTACTGTAATACAAGTTATTTTCTTTGGTGTGGTAGGTTTTTCTCCCATAAAGTTTTTCCCACGTAAATCTAGTGTCAATTGTGTTTGAGTTTATTTCTCTATTCTGTTATTTCTTTTATGTGCATCTTAATGAATTGTAATTGCAAAATTTAAAGATATATCTACATTCTTCTCTAAGTTTTGACATTAGGAAATATTGTTCCACATCGGTTGTCTTTCCTTACAAAAGTCTCATTGCTTTGCATCATCCCCAAAAGGAAAACACAAGACAAAGAAATGATAAAGTTTATGAAATATAGAAGAATTGAGATACAAATAGAAGAATATCATGACATATTCATTTCCTTTGTATCCTTGTGCCAATGGAGCAACAAGGGTCATGCAAAGAAAATTCAAAAACATTAAGGAAAACTAAGCAACACGATACAAGAGATCACATTACATGTAAGAAAACACAAATAACATCAAAATAAAACATAAAGCAGTATGCCACATGCAAGCCAACCTAGAGCAAGTCATCCACATACCAATCTTGTTCATCACAAATGGAAGGCGGATAACTAGCCAAAGGGACTACAAAAAGTGTTGTACTAGGAGCATCTCCAGGTTCAACATGTGTGGGGTCACTCTCATTAGGATGCTCATCATAGTTGCCCGCATCTAAATTCATAGAAGTGGAAAATAAAAATATCACCTTATTATGCACTTCTTCACCAATATTAGCAATCTCAACATCATCATCCAAATTGATCACAATTGGAGATTTTATGATTATTGCATTTGAATTGTCATGTTTCACTTGTTTTTTTGTTCAATGTTTTATTTTGGTGAAGGTTGGATTTGTTCTTGAGTTGCTTCCATGGCTTTTGGTTTATTGTTTTCTTCCAATTGGCGAGCAATAGCATGACATCTATGCCTACACTCTTTAGCATTTTGGTTTCTCTTTGCATGGTTTTGAAGTTTTGATGGTGTATGAGTGGATTTATCAAGCATTAGTCTCTTTTCTTCCCTTCAGAGAGGAATTGAAGGAACCACTGGGGGTTGGGAAACCGCAACATCTTTAAGTCTATAGACTTGTTTTATCTTTGGAGGCATGAAATGGATAATCTTATTCTCTCTTGGTATCTTATAGGAAATGGGTGGAGGAACTATGGTGAATTTATCTTGGTTACTTAGAAGAGCTTGAGGCTCACTCATAGGTTCATCAATGGTAGGTTGGGGAGAAGGAATTACCATGGACTTATCAGACTAAAAAATATTGGTAAGAGATAATTCTACTTTTCGCTTTGCCTTGAAATTTTGGTAGGACTTGATAAATAAATCTTCACGAGGATTTGTAGGTTCCATAGGTCTAGGCCAAAATAAATCCAATGAAAAATTTCCAAGGGAAGACAAAGGATTAAACCCACTACGGTGCATGATAAATATCTCATTTCAAAAAGGAAAATTTATACACTTTCTCATAACCAATGAGACGAAATTCATGGAGCGTGATTGGGAGTAGGCTAGCTTCACACAAAATTTGTCCGATGTCAAGATGGAGAATGAAACGTATAATTTTTTAGGTCCTACCTTTAATGGAAGATTGATTGAACCTATCATACGACAAGCAAAACCATTATGTTTTTTAATCCATTCTTTCAATTTTTCATAAGTATCTTGATTAAGCTCTTGCACAAATAAGAAATACTCGCTAATCACATTCTCTGCACATGCAAGATCAATAAGCATTCCTTGTACATGCATGTTATTGATATGACCAACAATGTATATAGAACCATCATGCAAGTGTCTAAGTACATCATCATTAGTGAAAGCAGTATTAGGTAAAAATTTGGTTTGGTCCTTACGAGGTTGAACATCAATAAGACTGATCATGCCTTGTAGAGGATCATCTTTATTATCACTCTTTTCATCACCAATCATGTCTTCTATCTTATCAACATTATTCACACCATTATTATCTTTACTAGCTTTTACAAAGGTGATTGAATGGTTTGGCATTGGGTTCATAAATAATTACAAATTTTGGTTGGGTGGGGAAAAAAACTTATTCCCTTGATCATTAACACCGCTCAACTGGATGTGATTGGAATCAACGAGGTCTTGCACTAGATGTTTAAGATGTATACATCATTCTTTATCATGTATAATTTGTTAGTGATAGTGATAAAAGGGATTTGGGTTATGGTTTGGAGGTAAAGGCTTGGTTGTGTCAATAGGTCTAACTAGAGATAAAGTGATTAAGTTCTTACTCAAGAGTTATGTAACATAATTGAATTAAGGGAAGCATAGAGCGGGGTGAATTGCTTATCCCTACCCCTAAATTGGTATGGGGTCAGTTTTACCTGAGGCTCAACATGGAGGATTATTTGAGGTGGATTTATAAAATCGTTGTTTTGCTTCTTGAATAATTGAAAATGGTTGTGAGGTATAGGTTCAAAATATTTCATCACAAGTTGAGGAATTTTTCTCTTCATACTAACTAATTGAATTTTGATGATCACGAAGGGCCACACACAAATGTGTTAAGGATGGAACCTTCATCATCCCAAGCTTATCTCTTATGTTCTTTTGTAAGTTGTCAATGAAATTTTTTGAAGATTCATATCAAGGAGATTAATACTGATTTGCAAGTAAAGCAATTGATAACATGTTATAAAATATGTGACTTTTTCTCCTTGTTGTTGCTTACACCTCATTAAGTCAAGTAGACCCATCTTAGGACAATCATGTAGTTGGATATGGTTAAGAAAGACATCAACAAGCTCATTGAATGAGAAGATTGAATTATTTGGTAATGAACAAAGCTATTCCAAGGATTTGTGTTTCAAGGACCTAAAAAGAGTTTAGCCAAGAGCTTATCTTCAAAAATGAAGTCACTACATAAGGTTGTATATGCCGATACACGATTAATAGGGTCTCCTTTACCTCCGTATTTATCAAAGCGAGGTATCTCTATACCTTTTGGCACTTCTGTTTTGACTATCTCTAATGACAATAGGTTTATTTTGACATATTCTGAAGGTTATCCATTTTGGTTTTGGTTTAATGTTGCTATTTTTTGTTGAAGGGATGTGAGAATTTTGCAATAGTTGGTTTATGACAGAATCATTGGTTGTATTTTGTAATGGGGGTGAATATGGTGGAGGTGTATATGTGTTAGGTGGACAATTATATTGCAAATTTGTGAGAGATGAGAGATTTGGAGATATTATGTTTGTGCTTACAAAACTAAAAGGATTCCTAGTGGAGATACCCAAGGTTAGAGCTATACTATTTTTTTGTTGCATTGTTGTGGTAATAGTTTGATTTGTATATGTGGGAATAGAGATTATAGTTTTAGGGGGAGGAATTTGATTTCCTCCTTGGCTTTCTATACATCCCAAAGCTTGAGCACAATTGGCCATTGTTGGAACATGATCATCAATAATATGGACTAGGCTACACAAAACCTCTAATCCTTGGTCATTATCAAGCATTTTCCTCATGTTATCTATGACAAGAATTGTAGTACCAACATTGTATTTTGTACTCCCATAATCTTAAAGATTTTCTAAATATTTGTCCTACTATTTGAGTTTCTCTTGAGAAACATGAGTAACCATGGCTTTAACATTAGTGCCAATGGTTGATGACAAGGTAGTCATGGGAAATGTGGCATTAGGGATGGAGTCCAACATGTTTCAAGTATGAAGGTGTTTTCATTCATGTCAACAGGATTACAATAGGATTATGTTGTCATTGATGTCAACTATGTGTTGAGGAAGGTTATTGCACAATAAAGATGTCGAGGATATTGAGAAAATTGTAAAAAAGAGGAAAACAAGTTGTTGTAGGTTGTGCATGTATAGTTGAGATATTCAGGAAGTGTTGTGAGTAAATGGAGATATCTTTATGTTGTAGTGTCTCAAGATGTGTTGGAATGAAGTACTATGCAAAGATGATGTCTCTGGTACTTGGTTTCCAAGTGCTTTTGAGAAAATTTGATAAACAACGAAAACAGTGTTGTGCAAGTGTTCAAAATGTGCTCTAGGATGTGCTTTTCTTTTCTTTTGTGTTGATACTATACCTGTGCGGATATGACACGTTGTTCAAGGTTATCAGTAGTTGCTATATATAAAATTTGGGTTTCTAGATCGTTGTACAAAGTGATATTTTCACTAGTGTGTGAACTAGTTTTACAGTGTTTGTAGTTTGGGAGAAATGTATTTGCTTTGCATTTCTCCATAGTTTGGATTTAGGTTGTGCGGATTTGGGAAGCTACTTACAATGTTTGTATCTTTCAAAATTCAAGGTTCCACTTGATTTGGTACAATACCCCATGTGTTTCATGCATCAGTATGCGAATAAGGTTTACTAGATGTTTTGGGTTGAAGTATTTGTATGATGCAAGTTTGCATGAAGTCTTTGTTGGATCTCAGGTGGTTTGAGGATCATTCTAGATCGTGTTTAAGTGAATTTTGTTGTTTGGAAGTTTTAGATTGATTTAAGGAAGCGTGTACTCAATGTTTTATGGTGTTTAGCATGGGTATTGGCTGACCTTGTGTTAGAACTACATGTAAGGTTTATGTAAGCGTGTTGATGCATGTTAGTATTAATTTGGTTCATAATTAAGGATTTATATAGGTCACCTTCATTCCTATCCACCGTGGGAATGTTTGGGTGCTGACCTAATTTGAATTTGTAAGTGTTACAAATAGTTTTTGAACTTGGAGAAGGTTTTCAAGGTTACGGTTGATATAAATAAGAAAGGTGTTGTCTTGAGATGCAAGAGAGAAGCAAGATAGATGTGAAATCGATGCGAGTGATGAGTATTATGCGAAATTGAGCAGAGCAGTGAGAAATTCATTGTGTTGGGTTCTTGAAGGTAGTGAATTGAAGGTGTCTGTAATCTTTCATGTAGAGCTGCGAAAGTGTTGGAACATTTGTGGTGGATTACCTATTGCATTGAGATGTTATTCTCTATGTAACATTTCTCTTCTATCTTCTTTCGTTCTTTCTATGGCAGTGAGCCTTTTTGGATAGTGTGTCCTATTCTGGTAGTGATCTCTTGTATTGGTTTTACAATTACTTATATTGTGAGCTAATACTCATTGTGGTTTTTCCATGTAAATCTAGTTTTCTCTTATGTATGGTGTTTCTATTTTAGTTTATATTATCTGCATTTCATGTTTAATCACTTTAACAAAATAAGTGTTTAATGAATGCATGTGGATCTAATTACTATTGAGGGTTTTGGATGTTTTAATTTGTTACAAATGATTCACCCCACCTCTCAGTTGTCTTGTTCATTCAACAATCCATGGGTTGGCTATTGCCAACACTTTGTGTGAAAGAGTTGGAAAACCCAAGATCCATAGTGGATGTACCAATGCAAGATGTTATTAGTCTCAAACTACGTCTCACTAAAGTACATTGGTAGTAGGACACCAAGTTGTGAAGCTCATACAAGTTTCAGAAGACCAAAAGTGCACCCAAGATGAGAATCAATAAACTAAATAAAGACAACAAACAACTAGAAACATGAAGCAACAAGTGGGAGCAAACAATAAACATAGTAACAAAGGTCTCAGAAAAAAAGTTTATTTAGCCAAGATAAGCAGGATAGGATCACCCAGGGGCAAAGGGTCCTACTTAGGGGTTCTAAGAAATGAAAGTTTGGTTGTGAACTATACTGCTTAGGGATACTGAATCTACTTGCAGATAGATGAAATAGTAAATGAATTGTCAAAATTTGCTTAATATATTCTAATTTTATGTGAAATGCAAGTATGCAAGAATAATAAAAATATTTGAACAAATTTTGATGCAATTTATAGATCTGAAATATGATAATTGACTGATTGTAAGATGCAAAGACTTGAAAATGACGACTTTTTAATGCAAATTTTGATTCTAACAAATTACCTTCTTTTATAAAGTGATATAAATGTAAAATGCTTTAGAATATGCAATTTTTGAAAATGTAATAGAGATTTTCAAGTATAGGGAATCTAAGCAGACAAACACAAAAATGTGTGCAAAAATTTGTAGAAGCACAAGTACAAGGACAGGGTTGCCTAGGGGAAAATGAGTCTTTGTACAGGGTTCTAAAAAATAAAAAAACTGAGTGTCTAGGTTGTTGTTTATGATTATTGTTTCTAGTTGTAAAGGGATTCTATAATGACTGCTTTTTTCTAGAATTTTTTGATGAAATGTAAGTGCAAATGTATGGCAATGTATAAAAAAAAGTGACAATTTTGAATGAAATTTTGATCTAGTTGACTGAAACACAACCTAATGTAAAGTATGATGTAAAATGTATGCAATATTTTTGGTTTGTTATGAGTTTTAATGATGCAAAAATGCAAGATGTAACCCTAAATGAAGAATGTAAAACACAATGATGCCAAACCTAGATCTAGGGTTTGAAAGACTACCAAATCAAAAAGCTATGATGTCAAATGTTAGTTTCACCAAAACAAAATGAGGGAAAAGGGGGGATCCTAGGTCCTCAATGTAAATATCTAATGGGCTTTTTCCTAAATTTCATTAGAATACCAACCACAAATCCAAGAGAGTGGCTTTCAACCTCAATGGTGAGTCAATCAGACCTAGGTTGGTGATTCTTTAGGACCTTAAGATGATTAGGAATGATTTGAAATAATGAAACTAATTGAATTATATGACCTAATATGTAAAATGTAGATTCCTAAATATAAACAAACTATAACAACAATTTGTAGGAAGATTTGAGAGATATCAGAGAGCATGTACCTATCACCAAAAGTTGATTCCAGAATGTGTAGAGGTTCTGGTTCACTCTTAGGCAAATGGGTATTTTCTAGGGCTTCCAAAAAATACTTTTTATAGTCCTCTGGTGCTAGATTTGAGATGTTGTTTTCCACTTGCAAATTTGTCGAAATGTCAGAAATGAATTCTGTAACTTAGTTTCCATAGGTTGACAAGAATGAAGAAAAAAAATGCAACAATGCAAAATTTCTCTTCAAGATCTCTTCAATCCTTCTTCAACCTATAACTTGCACACACACAAAGAGGGAAAAATGTTTTTTCCATATAGGGGTTTTCCTTAGTCAAACCCTGTGAATAATGTTCCAACTTTCACAATGGCAATGTAGATGATAAAAACCTTAATGGAAAGGAAGGAAATGATGAATGAATAACTTGTTGCAACTCACCACCATTTAATAGCTTCCTTGAAGGACTAAAAACACACACATCACTTCAAGGGAATTGGATCTTGCTTGATATACTTTCTTGAATGCTTGAATATATAAAGATCTACAACACAATGTTAGCCTTCACAAGACAACATGAACACACACACACTTTGACACAATGTTAGGATCTTGATTAGTGCTATAAATGATCGATAATGCTGCTCTTGAATGCTCTTGAATTTATCTTGATAATAATATTTTCTCTTGAATGTTCAACTCTAGCTTCTTCATGTGTGTTAGATTTCAAATGATAAAAGACTATGTATTTATAGGTGTTTATCTAATTTTTTGAAAAATAGATTGCAAAAATTAACACTTACAATTTGAATTTGGGTCATTAAAATACTGCCAAAAGAATTTTTTAAAATGGGTCCTGGCTCACAAAGGGGACCCATTCACCCATGGGTGCATGATTCATGTTCTATATCTCCAAGACACACATGATGCAAGGAAATTTAAGTATTAAATTTATTCATTTAATGTTGGTTTCCCTTTTAGAAAATGATAAAAATAAGGCTTTGAAATGCATAATTTGGAAAATTTGAAGCTTAATTAAGTCTAATAAATTAAGGGACTCAAACATAGTGTGAAATTATAAAGGTATATAATTTCGTAAACTACATTTAGACCCCACTTTAGTGAGAGTATGAACTTATGCTCAAACTCACACTAAATTAGAGAAATATATGTCAAGAGAGGTCCAATTGTACAACTGTTGAAAAGATAAGATGAGAAAGGATCAAGGAGAGTGATCAAGCCCCCAAGATATATGATCTTATGGAAAACCAACATAGGCACAAAAGAACACACACATGTGTAGCAGTGATACAAAGTGCTCAAACATTCAATGTCAAAGCTAATGAAAAAAAAATGAAGAAAAAGATGGTCTAGAAAGTTGTGTTATGCTATATGTGTCCATAAAATATACTCACAAGGGCTAGTGGAGTTCGATATTAACTAGGTGATCCCCTAAGGAAAAAATGAGAAAAAAACACTAGGTATACAAGGTGTACACTCATAAAAAAGGTGGGAAGGATGCATTGTGTTTATAGGTGTGTACCTACAAAAAGGTTACATAAATGGGAAGGAAACACTAGGTCTACAAGTGTGTACTCATTTGTCAAACCATACTAAAATTTATACTCCCCGATAACCTTGGTAAGGTGCCACAAAATGATCAATATGCTATTCCAACACTACACTAAGTTCAACTTCTTGTGAAAAAAGTGAAGCCAAAAATGCTAATTTGATAATGCCAATGTGTGCCCCCACTTTAAAGAAATTGCTAAATACCATGCTGTAAGCAATTTCTTTAAAGTAGAAAATGATTTAAATGCCATGTCACAAAAGATCACATGAACTTATTTGAAAACCCTATGCCAATGATATGTTTCCAAATAAACTAAATCATGATGAGGGGTTTCCCCCACAATATAATGCTATGAACAACATAGAAAGGTACATTGAGGGATCCACGGATTTGGGATCAATATATATCTTTGCTACAGTGATATAATAGAGCTTGAAGCTATCATCATCTCCCAAATACTCATGGAACAAAAAACATAATTGAAGAATGACACCTATAGAGAGAGAGAACAAACAAGACTTTGGGTCAAAATGGAAGAGACCTAAAAGTCTCAACACTTTGCATTGTCCCCAAAAGGAAAATACAAGTCAAAGAAATAATAAAGTTTATGACATATAGAAGAATTGAGATACAAATAGAAGAATTCCATTATAGATTCATTTCCTTTGTATCATTCCACCAACAGAGCAACAAGGGTCATGCAAAGAAAACTCACAAATATTAAGAAACTCTAAGAAGCTCAATATGGGAGATCACGTTACATGCAAAAAATACAAATAACATTGAAAGAAAACATAATTTAGTATGACACATGCGAGATGACTTGGAGCAGGTTGTTCACATCCCAATCTTGGTCATCATAAATTGAAGGCGGATAAATAGCAAAAGGGACTAGAACAATGTTGAATGTACAAGATGACTAAGAGGGGGGGTGAATTAGCTGTACCTTAAAACTTCAAAACCATCATAACATTTAGATCCACATTCATTCATTAAAACCTTAAATGTATTATGATGAATTAACATGATATGCAAATAACAAAAACTAAAACAACTTAACACCATACACAAGAGAACACTAGATTTACATGGAAAAACTAAGAAGGGGAAAACCATGGTGGGGATTAGCTCACAATATAAGTAATATCAATATCAAATACAATAAGGCTCATTGCTGGAGGGTTCACTACCAAAAGAAGAAAGGCCCGCTGCTAAAAGGATCATTGTCAGAATAGAAAAGAAGAAAGAGAAGGAATGTTACACAAAGAAAATCATCTCAATGAAACAAAGAATCCACCACAATGACATCAACACCTTCACATTTTGATTAAAGAGTTGTAGCCACCTTCTGCTCATTGCATCTAGAAAACTAACACATCAAATCTTGCACTGCATTACTAAATTTCACAATCTAACACACTACACTTTGCATCATTCACATCTATCTTCACATCCTTCAACAAATCAACTCATACTTATACCATCTTCAACCTTGAAACCTTCTCCAAGGTTGATTATGCACCTTAAACATGCAACTTCAAATTAGGTCGACACCAAAACATTCCCACAATGGAAAGGAATGAAGGAAGACCACACAATTCCTTAGCTAGGATCCAAATCCATCTTCACACACCACACGATGCTTCCACAAACAACTAAGCACCTTATCAAGTAGTGTAAACACCAAGGTCGACCGATACCCATGTAAACACCATTAAAATTTTAAGTACACTCTTCCTTTGATCTCACCATAACTCGTGGAAAACAAATGTCACTTGAACACACTCTAGAATGTTCCATAAAAACCTTGAAATCTAACAAACTCCTTTGCAAAAAATTTCACTTGAAGAATGTACACACTCAATACATCTAGACTACTCTTCCATACACTGTAACTCAAAAAACCATCTTCCAAAGCACAAAACTTCAAACCCTCTTGATCGAGGTAAACTATTAACATCATCAACACACTTTCAAAATCACAAGACCTGAAACACAACTAGGGAGAAACACAGAGCATAAACATTTCTCTTAGACACCTCTACAATACACAATCACACACTAGTGAACACAACTTCTTTTGCACAATAATCCATCACCCCAAATATTGAATACGACACCTATGAAAACCTCTCACCAACATATCCGAATCACATAGGAAAATCTTCAACCTAGAAGAAATACATAGTAAAACCAGAATACAACTTTGTCATCTTGATCACCACTACAACACACTATTTCCTATTTTTATCAAATTTTCTCAAAATAACTTGGAAACTAAGCACTAGAGACACATCCTCATCATCTTCATTACTTCCTCATCCATAGAAAAAATCTTATCAAAACAACACTAGAGATTGACACTAGTAGCTTTACTAATGACAACATAATGCAACTAATCAAAGCATCAACTGCTCACACTCTTGCAACAATCTTAATAGACATCAACAACAACACAAACTTGTTAATATCAATGACAACACCAATTTATCATACTTGCAACAATCTCCCCCTTTTCATTGATGGAAAAACATGATGTGAAAATCCATCAAAGACACAATAGCTTTGAATACCAACACACTGCAACTCTTCATAATACTTCTCCCCTTGAATAACTTATCTTTTACACATTGTTATTTTTGTAGCTTGCTCTTCTCTCCCTGAAAGGCTTATGAATTTCTCTCCCCCTTGTTACTTATTCTTTTTCACATGTTTCTCTCTCCCCCTTTGACATCAATGGAAAAGAAAAAAATGTTTGCACTTTTTATTCTCTTCCTTTGACATCAATCAACTTGCATGCTAGTGCTCCATAAATTCTTTCCTTTCCTTCTCCGAATACCACCCCTTAGGAGCACACACCAAACTATACAAAATAAACAACCACTACACAATGAAAACACACACTCCTTTGATTGCAACAATCAATAATGCCACTACCTACCCCCTTGAGAGGTAGCTACCAAAATTAGTCTAGAATAAAGAATGAATCTTGAGATCCACTGGTCTAATGCATATCCTTATGCATCTAGTTCAAAGAAGGAGGGACAATAACCACCAACTTCTCTCAAATATACTCAAAAGTATCCTTGTGAAGAGCCTTAGTGAATATATCAACAATATGATCCTTCATAGGAACATATTCAAGTTTCACTTCATTCTTCACAACCTTCTCTCTCAGAAAGTGATATCTGATTGAAATATGCTTTGTCCTTGAATGCATCACCAATTTTTTTTGAAAAATTGATTGCACTTGTGTTATCATAGAAGATAGAAATAGGCTCATCATACACTACTTTGTTATCCTCAATATTTTCCTCATCCATAACACGTGTGTAACAAGATGCTACTAAAATGTACTCAACATCTACAATAGATAAAGATACTAAATCTTGTTTCTTACTTAGCCATGACACCAATCTACATCCAAGAAAGAATGCACCACCACTTATAATTTTTCTACCATCAACACAACCAACTCAATCTGAATTTGTGTAAGAACTCATAGTGAAATTAGTATCCTTTGGATACCGTAAGCCATGATCCAAAGTGCCATTTAAGTATCTGAATATCCTCTTCACTGCTGCAACATGTGACTCGTTTGGTGCAGCCCAAAGTCTTGCCACTAGACATACTACTTGCATAATATCTGACCTTGATGTAGTTAAATACAACAAGCTTCCAATCATTGATATTTACATTGTCTGATTTGTCTTAGGTCATTCATCTAATTTACTCAACTTACAACCAATTATCATGGGGGTGTTGAATAGTATACTATCTTGCATGCCAAATTTCTTGAGCATCTCCTTAGCTTACTTGGTTTGAGATATGAATATCCTATTATTAGCTTTTGCAATTTGTAAACCAAGAAAAAATGACAACTCTCCTAGCATTGACATCTCAAATTCATCCTACATATGTGTAAAAAATATTTTTCATAGTTTATCATTGCTACCGTAAAAAATGATGTCATCCACATAAACAACAACTATGATCATGTGCTCTCCTCCAAACTTGAAATACAAGTTATTTTCTGCACATCCCTTTTTGAATCCTCGTTGTTGCAAATATTGATCTAATCTAGAATTCCAAGCTCTAGGTGCTTGTTTTAGACCATACAATGCTTTTATCAATTTGCAAACATAGTTCTCATCCTTTGGTAGCTGAAAACCCTTTGGTTGGTCAATGTATACTTCCTCTTCTAGGGTTCCATTCAAGAATGCAGATTTAATGTCCATCTGATATACTTTAAATCCTTTGTAGATTGAAAAACCAAGAAACATTCCAATTGCTTCTAGTCTTACTATAGGTGAAAATGTCTCTTCAAAATAAATTCCTGCAACTTGTGCATACCCTTTGCACACGAATCTTTCCTTGTTCCTTACTATAGATCCATCCTCATTCAACTTGTTTCTAAACACCCACTTGGTGCCAATCACATTTTTTCTTTGGGGCCTAGGAACCAATTCCCAAGTTTTATTCTTTTCAATTTGATTTAGTTCCTCTTTTGTGGATTTTATCCAACTCTCTTCCTTACTGGCTTCAGAGAAACTTTTTGGTTCAATTTGAGACAGGAGAGCAAAAATTACTTGTTCTTTGTTCTTTGCAAATCTCCTTCTGGTCTGAACTCCTTAATTTTTATCCCTAATTATCTGATCTATTGGGTGATCTTTTTGAACATACTTTGTAGTGACCTTCTCAACATCTACTTCCTCTGATTCTTCTTCATCATTTGCCACATTGTCTTCATAATCTGACTCATCATCAAAATTTTCTTGATTAAATTTGATGTGTTTTATACTTTCATCAATCTTTACATTGATGCTTTCCACAATCTTGTCTAGTATTTTGTTATAGCATTTGTATGATTTACTTTGAGTGGAGTATCCTAAAAATATTCCTTCATCACTTCTTGATTCAAACTTCCCTAAGTTTTCATCTTCTCTTTTGATGTAGCACTTATTTCCAAATACTTTAAAGTATTTCACAAATGCATGTCTACCATACCATAGTTCATAGGGAGTATTGTCACTATGTACTTTGATTTGGATTCTACTGAGAATGTATACTACAGTATGTATTGCTTCTCTCCAGAACATATCAATTATTATGGCCTCTTTTAGCATTGTTCTAGCCATGTCCTACGTAACTCTATTCTTCCTTTCTACCACTCCATTTTTCTATAGAGTTCTTAGTGCCAAGTATTGTCTCTTGATTCCATGTGCCTCATAGTTTCAACAAATTCACCAGATGTGAATTTTCCTCCTCTATCTAACCTTAAGCATTTGATCTTTCTACCTATCTCTTTCTCAACCATCTTTCTGAATATCTTAAATCTCTCAAATTCTTGTGATTTATCCCTTAGAAATGTCACCCATGTCATTTTTGTGTAGTCATCAATTAGCAACATAAAGTATCTTTCTTCTTTAAGTCCCCTTGTTCTTGTGGGTCCACAAATCTGTATGAACCAATTGTAAAGGCTTAGTAGTTGAATACTCTTTAGTTGGAAAACTAGACTTTGTTTTCTTTCCCTACTAGCACTCTTTACATATGAAGTTTGTAGCCTTGGTTACTTTAGGAATGTGTCTAACCAGACTCTTGAACTTAATTTTACCAAGTTATTGAATTTTATATGACCTAATCTTCTATGCGATAGCCAACTTTCATTAGCTTGTCCTATCAAACAACTTTGAACTTTTACTTCAACAAGGTTGTAAAGAATGTTGTTGATTCTCAATCCTTGTGCAAATATCTTTCCATTCTTTTTAATTTTGCAACCTTCTGAATTAAATGTGACTTTATAACCATTGTCACACATTTGGATCACACTTAACAAATTGTGCTTTAAACCTTCAACATACAAGACATCCTTTGTAGGTTTTTTACCATCTAGACCTAAGATGCCCTTACCACATATTTTTATTGTAGTGTTATCACCCAAACTCATAGATCCTCCATTGCATTTATTAAGTTTGATTCAAACTTACTCTTATCTCTAGTCATGTTTTTGGAGCAACCACTATTTATAACCCATAGATTTTTCTTTCTTGCATGCAGGGTTGTTTGTGCAATCATTGATTGTGTGGAGCTCTCTCCCTTCTCTTTCCACACTTTCTTAGTTTTCTTTTCTATATTTTCTACCATCTGTTCATTTTCTAATTCTTTTTTTGTCTTAAGGCTTTCTTTTACTCATTCTCAACATTTGGTTTTGTAAACTTTGTTCTACAATTTTTAGCTATATGAGCAAAATTATTATAGTTATAGAAAACTTTATTCATATCAAGTAAAGGAGCAAACAAATTTCTGATTTCAAAGTTTGCATTCCTTTTAGGCATAATTCTACATTCCCTAGCCCTATGACCAAACTGATTAAATGAATAGTAATATCCATAGAAATATGTGGAATACTTGGTCGTAGCATTTTGTGCTGGATGAGGTCTATTGTGCATCCACCTTCTTGTGTTTCTCACCTTAGTGAATCCATCAACATCAGTCCTTTTGAAGTTTTTCTTTTTTCCTCATATGCACATGATTTGATTGGTTATCCTTATTGTCTATAGTAGGCTTGTTTTCTTCTTTAGTTTTCTCTTCCTCTAAAGATTTCCCATTGCAGTCACTTCCTTTGTAGTTACTTTCCTTAACAGATTTAGAATTTTCTTCTGCTCTAAATCTTTCATATAGCTTTGTAGAAGAATCAACAAAAGAGCTTTTCCCTTTCTCCAAACCTAAGCTTGATTTTTCTTTGTTTGTGGGCTTCTAGGCGCTTAATAATTCATCTAAAATGTTTGACCCACTTTTTAGTTTTAGTCCTTTCTCTATTTTTTCATTTTCCTTGGCTAAATCCCTCCTTAGAGCAACAATTTATCCCTCAAGCTTCATGCATATGTCAACTTTAGATTGCAACTTGGACTAAATTACATCCTCTACTCTCTTGGTTTCTTCTAATTTTATCTTCAATTCTACCTCATTTTGGGTAGATTCTTCTAGTTCCTTGCTTAGCTTGTTGGAATCTTTTTGTGCAAGCTTCTTTTGTTGCCTATTCTCCTTTTTCAACTTCTCAATCTCATCTAGGGCACAAATGAGTTCTCCTTCTAGGTCAATTACTCCTTCTTCACCCTCTTCAAGAGGATCTTTAGCCTTTTCATTTTTCTGCTCCTCAAACTCTTTTGCCATGAAGAGAAACTCATTATTTATAGCAATTAAGGCATAGTTTTGTTCATCATTTGAGCTAGTGTAGTTTGATACATCACTATCTTCTTGGATGTATAAAATTTCTTTTTCTTTTGAAAATTTATTCTCTTAGGGTTGGAGGGTTTCTTTATTTTATCATCTACCTCTTGTTTAAATTTTCCTTTCTTATTGTAAGGACATTTAGTAGCGAAAATGACCTACTTTACCAAATTCAAAGCATTTATAGGGAAACTTATCTTTGCATTTTCTGGATCCTCTTGAAGTTTTCCTCTTCTTCATTAGTCTCATCATCCTTGAATGGAGTCATTTCTTCCTTGTCTTTCTAGGGAGGTACATCCTTCTCCTTGTTAATATTCTTGAAAGCTACTTCTTTCTTAGATGGTTCTTCATCTCTCATCCTCATATCATAGGCTGTGAATATATCGTGTAGCTCATTTAGAGTTAGTTTGTCTATTTATCTCCCTTCTTCTATAGTCAAGATCTTAGAGTCATACTTGTATTTCATTGATCTAAGAAATTTTAATACAATGAAATCTGCTTTCAATTCTTCTCCATACCCTTTGATGGAGTTTACTATATCATTAACTCTTAAAAGATAGTCAACAATATTTTCTTCCTCTAGCATTTTTAGACTTTCACATCTAGCTTTCAATATTTGAGGCTTTGCCAGTTTAACTTTGTTATCTTGTTCATAAATCCTCTTCAATGCATCCCAGACATCTTGTGCATTCTTAGAATACATAACTTTGCTGTGCACAAACCTAGATAGACTATTCATGATAACAAACCAAGCTTTTTCATTGTTCTCAAAGTACTTTTTGGCTGCAACATCAGTAGGAGGTGTGGCAGGTGGTGTGTATCCGATTACAACTAACATCCATATGTCAAAACCTAAAGATCCCAAATATCCTTTCATTAATGAGCTCCAATAGGCATAATCTATTCCATCAAACTTAGGTGGCTTGGTTGAGGAAAAGCTTTCTTGATTGGTCATTTGTGTTCACAAAGTTAAGGATCTACCTGAGCTGATTAAGCTTCTCCTAAGGAACCTAGGGCTTTGTGATCAAATTTAAGGATCTATGACATTTCCTTCGAATTCTTACATTAACAATTACAAACCAAAAGTGCTTAATTATAATTAAACACACAAACATAATTTAAATAATGAAATTACAAAGTAATTAAAGAAAGAACAAAATGAGAGATAAAGAGAGTGCAAACAAAGATTGATAACAGAGTTCATCATTTAGAATGACTACGTCTCGGGACCCTCTCCAATTGAGTGGACGGATCCAATTATTCCTCCAAAAATTCAGTTACATTCATTGGCAGAACCTCCCCTTGGTTTACAAAGAAATTTACAAATTGCACCTCCAAAGTGTGTGGAATTAAGCTTCCACAAGTGCGGAATTACAATAATTTCTCCAAGGAAAATAATCTCTCACTCTTGCAAAATTCTTCCAAAAAATCACTTGACTTCTCTCACCTTTCTCACCTCCTTTTATAGCCCAAAATTACCAAAATTGGTGTAAAACCAATTAACTACCCAATCTCCCTTACATAGTGCAAATTTTCAAAAATATCCCCCTTTTCACAACTCCCAGAAGGATAAAATATCCAGTATTATTTTTATTTAGCCCTTTATGATTATCTGGGGCTTTACAAATGAGGTTCTCCTTTTATTTAGGAGATTTTATTTCTCCATAGGGTATTTTTGATGTTATTTTATCCATATGTGTAGGGCTGCATTTTAAATTATGCAAGTTTGTTTTTCAAAATAAATATCAAATCCCCCTTAAAGAGGATCTCCCACCAACATGGGTAGCACCCCACTTAATGTGGGCTGCCCCCCATGGCATGGGTGGTGCCCCACTTAATGTGGGTCGCCCCCCCATGGTATGGGTGGGACCCATATTATTATATATTATTTTTTATTTATTTATGATCATTTTTTACTTTTTTTTTGTTATTATTTTTATTTAATAATAATTGCCACTTGTGCCAATAATGGCCTGCCGTGTGGAGGGGTGATATGTCGCCAGGTATTAGGAGCTGACTGGGTGTTGACATCATCATTGCAACTTTGACCTAATCTTTGACCTTCCATAACTTTGCCATACGGACTCCGTTTTTCGTGAAATGAACTCTGTCGAAATCATGATGACGAGCACTTTGTAATGGTGCTAAATTTGACTAGTTTTGATGAATTTATTTTTTGCCTTTTTTTTGGCCTAGTTTTGAGAGTTGACCAGAGGTTTGACCATATATATCTTGAGCTCTGGGACTCTGATTGACTCCATTCGAGTTGCGTTGGAGTCAGGATCCCGAGCACTTTCTAATGAAACCAAAATTGGAGAAAATGGAGTATTTGAAAATTTGATGAAAATTCTCCAGATCACTTTGATACCAATTGTTGGAACACAACATACTACTAAAAGGGGGTGAATCAATAGATGCTAAAATTTTAGCTTTCTTTTCTAAAGAGCAGAAACAACACTTAAAAACTAGGTGTATAGATTAAAACTTAAAGATATGACAAACACATGCACATAAAGATCAACACATAACAACAGATATACGTAGAAAGGCCAAGATGGGAAAAACCATGGTGAGAAAATGTTGCTAGGAGCTACTTTCCTAATCTAGCCTCACAATGAAGTCCTCTGCTATAATTTTTTAAGGGCACCAACCCTAAGGAGACACTTGTCCCTTGAACTAAGCACCAAATTAGTTATTTGATGGAACCAAACATTCAAATTTACAACATATAAGATGATTACAATTTGTTCCTAAGGAACTCTTATCAATGTTATAGCTAACTCTGTAACTACTCAACTCTTTGCTGCTGTCACAACAACTTTGTTCACTACTTTGCACCCCACTACTTTAGCTCTGTTCCTCTCCACCTTCTTTAGTGCATTCTTTTTCCACCTCAATGAACCAATGTACTCTTCTATAGCTCTCATTTTCTATTTTTGTGTACATTCTCTAATTGATTCAAGAGCTCAGGAAACCTCTACTCTTCTCTCTACATCATTCTTAGACACACTTCACATCTATTTTGTTAGTGCCAATCAATCATAGTTGCCTTGGGATATTCCACTATAATCGAATATTCTGTTAGGGTGAATATCTTCTTCACTATCCTCCAATTACATTGAACTGCACAACATTAATTCTTGGTGCAAAGAATTTTCCTTCATTTCCATCCTACCAAACCCTAAGATCGGATATGCAGTTAATGCTTTCTTTTGATCCTATTATTTGATCTTGATTTTTGTCTCTATGGCCATCTATACCGCCATTCTATACATCCAATCAAATTACACCTATTGTTGAAGAAGGTAGGTCAATTAATTTTCATCTCCAATTCGATTTGCAGGCGAAACCTTGCTTACACGCAGTTAGCCATTTGTGATCACCTTGATCAAATCTAGGCCGTCAATCTCCTATCTTCGCGCCATGATCCTACTTTCTTCATTCGTCGTCACAACTTTAAAACACAACCGTTTGATGAACAAACTTAAAATCTCCTCTATTGATTTCTCATTCAATGTTTCCCACCATGTGTTGTTAATAACCTTAGAACATTCAAACCCATGTACTTGATGTAACAATCACTATTGGATTAGCTATTGATTAACCTATGTCTTCCCTTGTTATCTCGTAAGTACTAAAAATGGGCCCACAAGATCTTTAGGGGCTGGTGGGCATGTGCCATGTGTCTAGATCCACTTTATCGCTTATTTCCCAACCACTTTGCTTCACAACAACAATATGAAGTGTTGATACCACGTGTTGTAGATCCCACCAAGGTTCTATCCTCCATCAACGTGCATCATTTGATCAACTTTGCTTGATCTACATAGTTCCCTATTTCCTTGGAAGGTATGAACAGGTCGCACCACATGTGCTACAGGCTAGTGGGCACTGTCGGATCATAAACCTAAGCTTGATCATAGCCATTGATCATCCTTGTTCTGTTAATTGTTTAGGGTGAAATCATACTCCATTAAATTCATCTGTTTCCACTGTGAGTCCTATTGTCCTCATCACCGAATATACTTTGTCCATTATGGAATACATTCTACCAATCCTTGCTTCCTCATAGGATTTAGCTGGGACCCACCATTGACTCATAGGGCTTGTAGGGAGACCATTAGTTCTTGTAGTTTCAACCAACACCGTTGATCCTATGTAATGTCCCCTTCTTGAGCATGATCTTTCCAGTGACCGTTGGCCTATTCCAGAGACCCGTAGCCTACTCGGAAGGTAAAATTAGGTTTTCCTATTTTGAAGGATGTTCTTGCTCAGGGTTGGTCGATTCAATGGTAGATTCTTTCTGGGTTTTCAGAGAGCTTCACAGTGGTATGTTCTTCTTGGCATTCTAAGCATCTTTAGGAATTTACTATTTTTAGTAAATTCTATTTTTGGCAGTAAACTGGTTGGTCTCAGACACAGTTGACTTTTCTCTTCAGCTGACTCAATTGGCGTATTCAGACTCTAGCTCCGGGATGCAGTTTGAGGTGATAAGTTGAATTATTTTAAAGAAGTCATGTTTAATGTTATATTTTAACATTGACCCCTTGGCCTAGCAACTTTAAGTTGTTTTAAAAAGAGGTTCTTTATGGGTGGGCACCTCATTAAAGGAAGTAATTATGTTTTTATTAAAAGATTTATTCCAAGTAAAAGTGGATGCCAATTTCAATGAAGAAATTAAGTAATAATTAAAATATTGCTTGGGAAAGTGGGACGCCATCTCTTGGGATTAGGGTTTTGACTCTGAAAAAAGAAGGTTAGGGTTTCAAGAAGGTCAACAACAAATTATAAAAGGAAGCCTTGGGTTCTCTTTTCAGCATCTTTTATCTACAGGAATGTTATGCTGCCGGATTGGCTTTGGGATTGCTTCGAGGAATGAAGGCCTCCTAGCTTGGGCATTTCTTCTTGCTTGAAAGATAGCGACTAGTGGTGAGATAGTGTAGTTTGAATATTTTATTATGAGATTTCTGCATTTTTAGTCTTTGTGAGGATATGTAAATCAGTTTTATGCATATTAGTGGTTTTCTAGAGTTGCACATTCATTGTAGTAGATTGATGTTTTTAATCATAAGTCATAAAATACACAAAGAGTTGTTCTGGGTATTGTCTCATTGGTTTTCTTTGTTGGAAGTGACCCTTCATGAATATTTGTAGATTTTAATACGAAGCTTATGATTTTATAATGCAAATCCGTCATTCCTTGAAGGTCATACTTTCTGGAGTGCGTTGGGATTCGTGTCAATAATTAATAACCATTTTTAGATGCCATTTCTTATTACTAAGTTAGGCACCATCATTTTGAGGGTCTATTGCATTAGATTTGAGATCATTTGGGTGAGAAATGAGAGAGATATGAGCATATGAGTGAATTCCTAGGTTTCTGGTTTTTAATTTAAAAGTGTAGATTTGTGGAAAAACAAAATTATTATTTGATCATTGAGAGATTTATTGAACCGACATCTCTAATCAAGCCACAGAGAGTTCTTATATGATGTAATGCTAATCTTTCAAATTCCTATGCTCTTGACAGGCGAAGGATCTTCATTTTGTAAACTGACAGTAGTACTGGCAGTAATTCTCAAGCTTGTTCAATTCTAATTTGTAATGCTCACTTTTCATTGTGAAGTTGTTTTGTAATAGTTACATCTCCGCCCTGGTAGCTATTTTCCCACTCTGGGTTAGAAAGCACATTCTGGATGTTGAATACTTTCAGCATTTCAGTTATTTCTTTCAAGCATTGTAATTTTGTAATACTTCGCCATATGGTCACCTCAACTCCACACTGGATTGGGTAGCACATACTTGGTGTCGAGTTCCCTTTCAGTACTTAGTGTAGAAGATCCTCTGACCATATGCTCGCCATCATCAGCGCCATTCTTGGTTAGAGTTCTTGCATAAGCATTTTGATTTAGATCCTCTGACCAATGCTCACACCAAGCCCACATTGGGATCCTGGTGTACATTCTGGTTAGAATTGCTTCAGCACGTTTTGGTTTCGCTGCTAACCTTAACGGGTGCATTGGTTTGTAATCTGCAATTTGAAAAAGTAAAAAAATTTGGCTCAGAATATTTCAGTGGTATCAGAGCCAAGATCCTGCCATCTTTTGCCCAACAGAGTTCATTTGACAGATGAGTGACAGAGATTCCAGACACTACACATAGAGAGAGATGACTATAGAGAAGCCTCCACTTGAGTTAATGCATGAACTGTTTACACTAATGAAGGATCCTGACATAAGGTAGGGAATCAGAAAGATTTATGTTAGGTCTGAAAGTCAGGATAGCAAGGTGCACATGGTGGCTCATATTGATCATGAGCTTGATAAAGAAACTCTGACAGTTGAAAAGTGTGTGGAAGAACCCCAAAATACTTCCTTAGATTTGCATGTGATAGGAAGTGATGAAGAATAGTTCAGTGAAAAGAACATAACAACAGTCTTGAGTTCTAATGAAAATACATCCAAAGAGGGTCTTGAGGCTAAGGGCTTCACAAAAATTGTTGGTATGATGGTTGTGTGGGATGAGTTCGTTGAAGAAGAACAAGATGAAGAAAACACTAGTGGTGTCCTTGGACCAGCTTATGATCATTACCAAGGTGATGTTGTTAATGGTGATTCTGATGTGTTTATACCTCCTCTAGTTGAGGATTGGGTCAAGGATTATTCACCTCTTGCTGCTGTTCAAATCTCTCAAGAATTTTCACTAGACAAATGTATGACAAGTAGGCAAGAAGACCTCTTTGGTATTCATTGGGCTGCTAATAAAGAAATCAATGACAGTGACATTTTCAAAATAGCAGGCAATGGAGATTCTTCATTTCATTATGATGATGACATTGGGTTTGAGCATCAAACTGAGCCCTTGGAGAGAAGGACTTATGAAGAAACCAGTTCAAGTGAGTTACTGGGTGACCTATTCAAAGACTCAACACTCCAAGAGAAGCATGAAGAGTACTTTTCTCTTGATCAAAATAGTCAGCCTTTTTCCATTTGGGATCCCGGTTGGTTGACACCAAGGTATGATAAAGAACCTTTGTGGGATGAATTTCTCTTTGATCTAGATGAAGATCAAAAATTAGTTTGCATGGAAAACTATGAGGTGGCCATTGAAGAGGAAGTTGTCTTCGAAGAAGAAGAGGGTTCAAAGAAGCTCCATGATGATGTCTTTGAAGTGATTGTAGCCGCTAAAGAAGAAAATGTTTCTATGGAAACTTTCTAAACATCGGATGACTATGATCCATTGAGCAAGTTGGGTGCTGCTCTAATGTTTGATCAAGAAGACAGTGATGAAGAAGAAGAGCTTGAAGACCATATGGCTCTTGAAGATGGAGAGTTTGAGGGTGTTACTAAACACAAAGCTGATTTATCAATGCACAAAGCTGATTGCAAGCAATGGGTTGAAGATTTTGTGGAGTATGATGCCTTTCATGACAATGAGCATTCTCCTCTAGTTGAAGGTGAAAGACACGGAAGCTAGAGCAGCTATGATGGCTGCAAAGACACAAAACAAAGTTCTGATTTTGACAATCAGCCAACTAGCAATCCACCATCTTTGCATATTCTTGAGTGGGAGGATCAAGACATAGAGTCCTTTAAGAGGGAAGTGCGAATTCTATCCCAATTTGATCGCACTCACAGTTTGATTGAAGATCTCCACTGGAAGGCTCAGCTTGAAGAGAGAAAAAGAGGAGTTAAGGATGAAGTTGCTCTTTTCAATTTGCAACTCATTAGAGACTCTTTGGAGGCATTGAAATCAGATTGCATACACTTGATGGAGGATCAGGATCATGCTATTGAACTTGCAAAGAAGTCTTTCAGTGTTGTCCAAGAAAATGAGAGTTTGGTTGATGAGCTCACTCTAGAGCTTAAATCAACAAAGGACAAGTTAAAAGAAACTCATTTCTCTCTAATAGAGGTTGAAGACCGGTTTGCTGATTTCAAACTTTTTAGCAGGCAAGAGAATGAGCAAAGAGTTGAAGAAATCAAGCAAGTAATTGACGAGCTTGATAGTATTTGAGAGGAGTTTGATGTTGAAGGTTTCACAAGGAAATCAAAAGTTGCGTATGTAGATTTGGATCAGCAAGATGGAAAAGGGGACTTCCAAGTCTTTGACAACCCTTTCTTTGAAGTGGGTGCTGAAGCAACTTATGACAATCCTCTTTTTGAACCAAGTGATGAGGAAGCTTATGAGAAACATTCCTTTGAGGTAGATGATGGGATTTCAAGCCTTGAGGAAATTTCTTATGACATCATTGTTGAAGAGGGAAGATCTAGCACTTCTTCTGACAATGGAACGAGGATGCATGAGCTGCATAATGAAGACTTCACTGCTGCTCCTAGTCTCCCCATTCAAGAGGTGGAAAATCAAGAAGCATGGTGGAATGAGGTCATTAATCTTGATGGGAAACAAAGGGATGATTGGCACTCTGATGAAGAGTTCATTCATTTTCTGATATGGATGCTTGTCAAATTCCTATCGGACTTCCTGCTTACACCATCTTCTCTAAGAATAACTAATTTCATAATGGAGTTTGATGAAGGGTCCATTGAATCCTTCCAACAATTCTTCTCTCATGATTTCGAATTTGGCTTTCTCAATGAATTCAGATTTGTTGAGTACTTCTTGGAGTTTCAGGGTGCGATGATTCAAATAAAACGTATTTCCCAAAGCATTCTAGTAAAAGTAATTCTCCATTTGCAAATTGGATCTTCTTTACTTATGATGTGGAGCCCTAGTATCAACTCACTTTTGACATGTGTCAAGAAGGTATGTTGGAGTGATGAGCCTCAAATTCACTGTCCTTTGGATGTTATTACCTTCTTTGTCAGTCATTTGAAGTTCACTCCTAATGATCAATGGGAGTTTTGGAAAGTAAAGTTGAGCAAGGATTGGTACTTGGCTGTGATGGGATATTCAGTGGGTTTACTTTCGGCTGTAGATATAAGCTGACATGATATTTTGGGTGCTGATTTTCAGTTTGGCAACAACTATCTATCTCCTTGGATGTTGATTTTCATAAAATCAGATTTCAAGTTGATCATTTCAGTCTTGTTGGGTTGCTGGTTCATTCAATTTTAGACCTTCCAATCTCTTTCGAGGGACAATTTATGGTTTCAAATGAGAGAATTGGTGGTGTGGATTGAGCACGATCAGAATTTGGAAAGAAACCATACTCATTCTAATGGTTTTCCTGGTACATATTCTTGTACAAATAATTGGAGCAGCAGACCATCGCTCGACTTTGCTTGGCATTTCGAGACTCCTATTGCTGAGATCCTGTTCAATGTCTTGACTCTACATTCTGAGACTCTTGGGGTAGGAATTGTGAGAAATTTCTTCAGACTTCATAGTTGTGCCATGATAGTTCAGCGGAGGCATAGGGAATTCATGTGGAATCATGAGTTAGAGTTTGTTGAGTTCTTGCAAAGGATAGCCTTCCTCCTTGCAATAAGATTTGTAGATGTCACATTTGCAGTCATGGTTCCATTTGTTACCATGTGGAGGTATGCTGAGGAGTTTGATTTTGATTTGAGTAGACTATCTTTCCTATTGCTTAGAATTGTGATTGACAGTAGTATGGTTGATACTATTAATTTGGGGCATTGTGGACATGAGATGTTGCATGATTTTGATCCCCCTCCTTTAAGATCTTTTGGTTTGAGTATTATGGATGGTAACACTTTGGGGATACAAGGAAGGTTAGTGCAGCATAGGCATGATCTCACGGATGTGATCAGAGTGGTGCAACATCGGCATGGTGGGTCCTTCCTACGATGGGATTGGGAACCAGGGATCATACTTGTTTGCGTATGGATTAGTTTTAAAATTTTTGGAGTTGTGGTGGTATTGCTTGAGGACAAGAAATTTTGGGAAGGGTGGATTGCAATGTCCCTTTCTTGAGTATGATCTTTCCAGTGACCATTGGCCTATCGGAGACCCGTAGGCTACTCGGAAGGTAAAATTAGGGTTTCCTATTTTGAAGGATGTTCTTGTTTAGGGTTGGTCGATTCAATGGTGGATTCTTTCTGGGTTTTCAGAGAGCTTCGCAGTGGTATGTTCTTCTTGGCATTCTGAGCATCTTCAGGAATTTACTATTTTTAGTAAATTCTATTTCTGGCAGTAAACTAGTTGGTCTCAGACACAGTTGACTTTCCTCTTCAGCTGACTCAATTGGCGTATTCAGACTCTGGCTCCGAGATGCAGTTTGAGGTGATAAGTTGAATTATTTTAAAGAAGTCATGTTTAATGTTATATTTTAACATTGACCCCTTGGCCTAGCAACTTTACTTTAAGTTGTTTTAAAAAGAGGTTCTTTATGGGTGGGCGCCTCATTAAAGGAAGTAATTATGTTTTTATTAAAAGATTTATTCCAAGCAAAAGTGGACGCCAATTTCAATGAAGAAATTAAGTAATAATTAAAATATTGCTTGGGAAAGTGGGACACCATCTCTTGGGATTAGGGTTTTGACTCTAAAAAAAGAAGGTTAGGGTTTCGAGAAGGTCAACAGCAAATTATAAAAGGAAGCCCTGGGTTCTCTTTTCAGCATCTTTTATCTATAGGAATGTTATGTTGCCAGATTGGCTTTGGGATTGCTTCGAGGAATGAAGGCCTCCTAGCTTGGGCATTGCTTCTCGCTTGAAATATAGAAACTAGTGGTGAGATAGTGTAGTTTGAATGTTTTATTGTGAGATTTCTGCATTTTTAGTCTTTGTGAGGATATGTAAATTAGTTTTATGCATATTAGTGGTTTTCTAGAGTTGCACATTCATTGTAGCAGATTGATGTTTTTAATCATAAGTCATAAAATACACAAAGAGTTGTTCTGGGTATTGTCTCATTGGTTTTCTCTGTTGGAAGCGACCCTTCATGAATATTTGCAGATTTTAATACGAAGCTTATGATTTTATAATGCAAATCCGTCATTCCTTGAAGGTCGTACTTTCTGGAGTGTGTTGGGATTCATGTCAGTAATTAATAACCATTTTTAGATGCCATTTCTTATTACTAAGTTAGGCACCATCATTTTGAGGGTCTATTGCATCAGATTTGAGATCATTTGGGAGAGAAATGAGAGAGATATGAGCATATGAGTGAATTCCTAGGTTGCTGGTTTTTAATTTAAAAGTGCAAATTTGTGGAAAAACATAATTATTATTTGATCATTGAGAGATTTATTGAACCGGCATCTCTAATCAAGCCACGAAGAGTTCTTATATGATGTAATGCTAATCTTTCAAATTATTATGCTCTTGACAGGCGAAGGATCTTCATTTTGTAAACTGACAGTAGTACTAGCAGTAATTCTCAAGCTTGTTCAAATCTGATTTGTAATGCTCACTTTTCATTGTGAAGTTGTTTTGTAATAGTTACATCTCCGCCCTATGGTAACTACTTTCCTGCTCTGGGTTAGAAAGCACATTCTAAGTGTTGAGTACTTTCAGCATTTCAGTTATTTCTTTCAAGCATTGTAATTTTGTAATACTCTGCCATATGGTCGCCTCAACTCCACATTGGATTAGGTAGCACATACTTGGTGTCGAGTTCCCTTTCAGTACTTAGTGTAGAAGATTCTCTGACCATATGCTTGCCATCATCGACGCCATTCTTGGTTAGAGTTCTTACATAAGCATTTTGATTTAGATCCTCTGACCAATGCTCACACCTTGCCCACATCGGGATCCTGGTGTACATTCTGATTAGAGTTGCTTCAACACATTTTGGTTTCACTGCTAACCTTAACGGGTGCATTGGTTTGTAATCTGCAATTTGAAAAAGTAAAAAAAATTGGCTCGGAATATTTCATCTTAACAAAAGGAAATATTTGCATGAGACTTGGGAAAAATCAAATGTTGCAAATATCTACTCGGTTGTCGATAATTTCTAGGTGAAGGGGTTGGTTCCCAACATGACATAATAGTCTTAAGTTATCACTTAAGCTACCTGCAACTATCAAAAACAAGTCACCATCAAATTAAAAACACTGTTCTAATGCCATGACTATATACACCTAGGGTTTAACCAAAAAACCCTAGTAATTCTGGCTGAGAGCACAAGTAATCCTTTCTGAGCACAACCTTCAAGCTTTGGTCCTGCCAAACACATTTATGAGTTGCTCTCAAAAAACCCATGTCAAATCTAAGGGAATTTAGCAACATTTGTAGCCTTCACTCCATCTTCTAGGTTCACAATACACTATCTTCCTCAGACATCAATGGCAATATTTTGACATAAATGCTGGCTCTCCTTCATGTAGGGTTAGTTCCATCTCACACATGATCCCCTTTTGAAATCAATGACAGCAATATGCAAACATAATTGCTATGATAAGGTCAATGAATCCATCCTTTTTGATGGCAATAAGAGTCCACTGCAAATCACAATAGAAAAAAGGAGAGCCTCCATCTCGTACATCTTGTACCTCTAGATCATCTTCCTTATTCCATTTCAAGCCTCTCCCCATTCTATGTAAGGTAGAATTGGATGAACATTTAAAATTAGAGTGGATTATGTCAAGCCAAAAAAACAAATTATTCATTGAACGTAGATAAAATGTGTTTGCATTGCTGCAACTAATGTGAAACCAATAGGAGGTTTCCGATTTCTGGTGAGGAAAAAAAAAGGTGATAGATTGAATAAAGCTATGCATAAAATATGAAACAAATGCAGTTTGGAAATCATAGTGTGTAGCTCAACATACAAGTGGACATAGAAAACGATAGCAAAATTACAAGCGTACATGGAAATCCAATGATGATCCGATTTTAGGTGTGGCACACAAACCTATTTTACTTGAAGAGAAATGTTGTGAAAACAAAACATTAATTTGAAGTAAACTTTTGCTATTTGAGCAACAACACGATGAGCGGTTCAACTTGGAACTTTCTACATGGTGTACAAGTGTAATGTGCATAACAATATGTAATTACTTCTATAGTTGCAACAATGAATGCTTTATTTTGGGAAGACATGTTGGTTGTGTTGCATGTGTAAGTGTTAATGGAGAAGAAAGGTTAGAGGGAAACCAAAACCTTTATGACAACCTTGTATGTAAAAAAATGTGCATCGATTACTACTAGTAATGCTAAAAGGGTAACATGTTTGTTGCACCTGTTGAAAAAATAATGAATTAGTAATGGAGAGAAAGAGGAAAGGTAGAAAGGTGTAAAACTTCCTATCAACCATGATGTAAGCCAATGCAGGTTAGAAAACATTGTGTGTAGTTGAACCTCCAAATGGACATAAAGAACAAAAGTAAATTCGCAACCCTGCATGAAAATATAACTAAGAGTTCAAAGAATATGGGGTGTACAAACCTCTTTTACCTGATAAATCATGTTGTGATATTGAGCTTTCTATTTCAGGTGACTTAACAAGAGTAGCAAAAACAAATTATTGTAACTCATGAAATAAAAAAGTGCAGGTTGAACAACACGATGAGTCATTCAACCTGCAACTTTGTACATGTATAAGTGTAACATGCATAACAATATGTAATTACTTGTGCAATTATAACAACAAATGTATTATATTGGGAAGATACATTGGTTGTGGTGCAAGTGTATGTGTTAATGGAGATGAAAGGTTAGAGGTTAACTGAAACATTTTATTGCAAACTTGTATGTAAAAAACTGTACATCCATTTTTGCTAACAACACCAAAAGGATAACACATTTGTTGCATCTATTGAAAAAATAATGAATTAGTAATGGAGAGAAAGATGAAAGGAATAAAGGTGTAAAATTTTCTATCAACCATGATGTAAGCCAATGTATGTTGGAAAACACAGTGTGTAGTTGAACCTCCAAGTGGACACAAATACGACAAGTAAATTTGCAACCCCACATAAAAATATAACTAAGAGTTTAGACTACATGGGGTGTACAAACCTCTTTTACTTGAGAAGTCATTTTGTGATATTTAGCCTTTCGTTTGGGGTGAGTTAGCAGGAGCAACAAAAGCACATCATTCCAATTCATGAAATAAAAAAGTGTAGGTTGAACAACATGATGAGTGGTTCAACCTACAACTTTGTACATGGTGTATGAGTGTAACGTGCATAATAGTATCTAATTACTTCTACAATTGCAACAACAAATGTATTATTTTGGAAAGATACGTTGGTTGCGGTGCGTGTGTATGTGTTAATGGAGATGAAAGGTTAGAGGGCAACCAAAATATTTTATGACAACCTTGTATGTAAAAATGTGCATCCATTGCTGTCAACAATGCCAAAAGGATAACACATTTATTGTATCTGTTGGCAAAAGAATGAATCAATAATGGAGAGAAAGAGGAAAGGAAGAAAGGTGTAAAATTTCCTATCAACCATGATGTAAGCCAATGCAGGTTGGAAAACACAGTGTGTAGTTGAACCTCCAAGTGGACATAAAGACCATGAGCAAATTCACAACCCTACATTAAAATATAAGTGTTTAGAGTATATGGAGTGTACAAAACTCTTTTACTTGAGAATTCATGTTGTGATATTGAGCCTTCCATTTGGGGTGAGTTAATAGGAGCAACAAAATCACATCATTGCAATTCATGAAATAAAAAAGTGTACATTGAACAACACGAGTGGTTCAACCTGCAACTTTGTACGTGGAGTATGAGTGTAATGAGCATAATAGTATGTAATTAATTCTATAGTTGAAACTATGAATGTATTATTTTGGGATGATACATTGATTGTGGTGTGTGTGTATGTGTTAATGGAGATGAAAGGTTAGATGGAAACTAAAACCTTTTATGAAAACCTTATATGTAAACAAATGTACATCCAATGCTGCTAGCAATGCCAAAAGGATAAAATGTTTGTTGCATCTGTTGAAAAAATAATGAATTAGTAATTGAGAGAAAGAGGAAAGGCAGAAAGGTGTAAAATTTCCTATCAACCATGATGTAAGCCAATGTAGGTTGGAAAACATAGTGTATAGTTGAACCTCCAAGTGGACATAAATACCACAAGTAAATTCACAACCCTTGATGAAAATATAACAAAGAGTTCATAGTATATGGGGTGTACAAGCCTCTTTTACTTGAGAATTCATGTTGTGATATTGAGCCTTCCATTTGGGGTGAGTTAATAGGAGCAACAAAAAGTACATCATTGCAATTCATAAAATAAAAAAGTGCAGGTTGAACAACACAATGAGTGGTTCAGTCTGCAACTTTGTACATGGCATACAAGTGTAACATGCATAACAATATGTAATTACTTCTACAGTTGCAATAACAAATGCATTATTTTGGGAAGATACATTGGTTTGATGCATGTGTATTTGTTAATGGAGATAAAAGGTTAGAGGGCAACCAAAAAATTTTATGACAACCTTGTATGTTAAAAAATGTGCATCCATTATTGTCGGCAATTCCAAAAGGATAACATGTATGTTGCATCTGTTGACAAAATAATGAATCAGTAATGGAGAGAAACAAGAAAGGAAGAAAGGTGTAGAATTTCCTATCAACCATGATGTAAGCTAGCTTGGAAAACACGGTGTGTAGTTGAACCTCCAAGTGGACATAAAGACAAGAAGTAAATTTGTAACCCCAAGTGAAAAAGACTAAGACCTCATACTATATGGGGTGTACAAACCTCTTTTACCTAAGAAGGCATATTGTGATATCAAGCCTTCCATTTGGAGTGACTTAACTAGAAAAAGCATATTTGGAAATTCATGAACTAAAAAAATGCAGGTTGAACAACATGATGAGAAGTCCAACCTACAACTTTGTATGTAGACTATAAGTGTAGTGTGCATAATAATATGTAATTACTTCTATGGTTGCCAACAATGTCAAAAGAAAAAAATATGTTTGTTGCATCTACTGATAAAATAATGAATCAGTAAATGTGAGGCATAACTAAAATTATTTGAGAGTTTTTGGTTGTAGGGTCATAGGTAATTTTCAATTATTAGAATATTTATTTGATAATATAGTATGATGATTAAATGATGAACATTAACATTAATATTATTTTTCTTATGGAATGATAATAAACATGAAGTATTGATTATTTTTATGGAAAAGTATTGTAATAAAGGTTGTTTGAATTATAAAATAGTTTAGCAATTGGATGAATAAGTGATTCAAATAATTTTTTTTAATTGTTATTATGGAAAATGTATAGTCTCTATTATTTTATTTTCAAGAAATATGAAGAGTTTCAAAGGAAAGCTCTATTAAAAAGAAAAAGAAAGAGAGTTTTAAGGGGGAATGGAAGAAAGAAGGTAAGAAAATTGGTTGTTAATGTTGATGTTTTATTTTCTCATATTAATAATGAAATTCAAGGTGCTACGCCCTTAATATTATTGTACATCGGGTTATGAATAGTCGGCTTGTGGCTATCTTAACTCTCTACTAAGTCATATTATCATTAGTATATTGTTATTTAGTTGTTTAGGTCAGCCTAAGTCTTATATAGGTGTGTCTAAGTCGGCCTAGGTGATATCTTTGGCATAAATAGGTATATATAGGAGGTTGTGAGTCTTATTTGATCATCAAGTGTGAAGTGTGTTCTCATTAGAGATATTTGGAGGTTTTCCCCCTTGAAGTGGCTTGTTATTCTCAGTTATTATCAAGTATTTGCAGCATATTTCATATCATAATCTTCTATTGTGCAAGTTATTTCATAACAAGTGGTATCAGAGCATGATCTTGGCACCATAGAGGCAAGGTTTTTCTCAATTTTAAAGGCGATTTTGGGAAGAGCATATCTTTCAGATTTTGGTGAATTTTTTTCTTATTTTTAAAGAGTTTTTGAAGAACATATTGAAGAAGCTACAATAGGATTTTAGAAGAATTGGAGTAGAATTAAGTGAATTATTGCAGAATTAGGGTTTCTACACTATTTTTTGGAATCTACATATCTCACACATCTTGTTGAATTGGAGTCTAATTTTTATTGGGTTTTTGAAGAAATAATAAAGGAGATTAAAGTAAAAATTTGAGAGAATTTAAGTTTCATTTTTGTGATTTATTTCAACATTAGTGGTTTCCATCATGCCGGGGCCTTCAACAAGGGGTAAAAAGAATGTCACTCCAGGGAAGACTCCTGATAAGGATGGTGAAACAATCAAGGATATTAATCATAATGAGGAAATCAATAAGGTCAAGGAAGAAATTTCCTCAATTAAGATGGATATGTGTGACCTAAGAGGAGATATATCAGACATACGAAACATGTTAAGCACCTATAGGGAAGAATCAAGAAAGGAGTTCTCAAGTGGCCAAGGTGAAAATTCTAGGTCAGCTACTACTAACACAAGATTTAGTACTCCTATGGGATCTAGGAATTTATTTCCAAAGGTGGATATGCACAAGTTCGATGGTAAGGATCCTTTAACATGGATAAACCAAATGGAGAATTTTTTTGAAGTACACCAAATCCGAAATGGACAAAAGGTCACGATGGCTTCCTTATATCTAGAACTAGATCAATTCATTTGGTATTGTTGGCTTTGCACTTATCGAAGTAAAAAGGGGCTCACCATCTCATGGTCAATTTTTACAAAGGAACTCCAAGCACAATATAGCAATAGCGTCACAGACAACTTCTTCAGCTAGCTAGCTAAACTTCAACAAACATAATCAGTTAAGGATTATATTCAGCAATTCCAAAATCTATCCTTAAGGGTGGATACAATTACAGAGGAAAAATTGAATGACTTATTCTTGGGTGGTCGCAAGGATCACATTCAACACGAGGTATGCATGTTTAGCCCTAGTTCCATAAATGAGTCTTTTATCTTAGCACGCAGGGTAGAGGAGAAGTATTTGATTCCTAAGAAGCAAGGGGCTAATGTGACAAGATAGAAAGGATATTCAACACAGCCTACTAAGTTGACTCCACAACAAATTGAGGAGAAAAGAGAAAAAGGCTTGTGTTTCAATTGTGATAGCAAATACAGTCGAGGACATAAATGTAGTGAAAAGAAATTATTTTATATTGAAGGTCCCAATGAGGAAGAAGAGGAGGAACCCATACTAGAAGATGAAAGGGAGTCAAATGAGGAATCAAATGATTCTCAACCAATCATTTCTTGTCATGCACTCTCAGGTTTTAGTGCTCCACAAACTCTCAAGGTGGTGGGGTTCCTAAAGAAGCAGAAGGTAACAGTGTTGATTGACTCAGGTAGTACTCATAATTTCATCAACAAAATGTTAGCTACTTGTCTAAATTGTTTCATATATCCAACTCTAGAGTTTCAATTTTTTATTGTAGATGGTGGTATAGTTAGTTGTTCAGGGAAGTTTCATAGCATTAAATTATCCATGAGAGATTATCAACTGGATACCCCAATGTATGTGATATCCATGGGTGCAACAGATATTGTTTTGGGAGTACAATGGCTTACTACATTAGGAACAATTGAGATGAACTTCCAAGAACTATTCATGATATTTCAATCAGAAGGAAGGCTAGTAGAGCTAAGGGGGTTGAAGTAAAAATCTCCACAAATGGTAAGCTCTCATAAAATGAAAAAGTTGCTTAAGAAAGGAGTGGATGGATTTGTGGCCCAACTATGTTCATTAGAAGTCTCTCAATCTAATACTCCTACTCATCCATATTTGCAAGCTATAATTGATCGTCACTCAGTTGTTCTTGGAGATATGCCTAAAGGAATTCCTCCTAAGAGGGATCATGATCATGCCATACAATTAGTCCCAGGGAGCCAACCACTGAACATTAGGCCTTACAGGTATCCACACATACAAAAGAGTGAGATAGAAAAGATTGTTGAAGAGATGCTAGAGGCAGGAATCATCAAGCATAGCCAAAGTGCTTACTCCTCACCTATGGTGATGGTACGTAAGAAGGATGATACTTGGCACATGTGTCCAGATTAAAGAGTGCTCAACATGTACACCATTAAAGATAAGTTTCCAATTCCAGTCATTGATGATTTGCTAGATGAATTAAATGGAGCTATGTTTTTTACCAAGTTAGATCTTAGATCTGGTTATCACCAAATTCAGATTAAGGAGGAAGATATTTGTAAGACAACATTTCGGAATCATGAGGGTCATTATGAATTTTTGGTGATGCCATTTGGTCTTACCAATGCACCATCTACATTCCAAAGTTTGATGAATTCCATTTTTAAGAAGTTCTTGAGAAAGTTTGTGTTAGTATTCTTTGATGATATATTGATTTATAGCAAGACTTGGGAAGAACATTTGCAACATGTGGACCAAGCATTACAAATACTTGAAGATCATAAAATCTATGCTAAGCCATCCAAGTGTGCTTTTGGTCTTACAGAGGTGGAGTATTTGGGACACATAGTTTCACATGAAGGAGTAAAGGTGGACCCTAACAAAATTAAGGCTATCATGGAATGGCCTATTCCAAAAACCATTAAGAAACTGAGAGGATTCTTGGGATTAATAGGGTACTATAGAAGATTTGTGAAGAATTATGGTAGTATAGCAGCACCTCTCACCACTCTATTGAAGAAGGATTCCTTTCATTGGAATGAGTCTGCCAATACAAAATTTGAGAGATTGAAGGAGGCTATGTGTACAACTCCAGTACTTGCAACTCCTGACTTCACCAAGGAATTCATTGTGGAATGTGATGCTTCTGGAAATGGGATAGGAGCAATGCTCATGCAAGAAGGTCAACCAATTGCTTTTTAGAGGCTCAATTAAAAGGTAAGAATCAACTAAAACATATTTATGAGAAGGAAATGCTAGCAATACTCATGCAGTGAAACAATGGAGGCCTTATCTAATGGGTAGAAACTTCAAGGTTAAGATAGATCCTAAAATATTTTTTGGAACAAAGACTATCTTCGACAGAAACAAAATAGGTCACTAAGATGTTAGGATATGACTTTAAGATTGTATATAAGAAAGGAAAGAAAATATTGTCGCAAATGCAATCAGCAAGGAAGGAAAGATGAAGCATTATTGTGTGCCCTTTCAATACAAGCAAATTGGGTGAGGAAGCCAAAGTGAAGGCAAATGAAGGTGGCAAGTACCTCACCGAAAATTAAAAAGTGATCCTAGTAGTTCAGATAAGTTTTGTTGGAAGGGAGATACTCTTTGGTATAAAGAACGTTTGTATCTCTACAAGAATTCCAACCTTAAAATAAAGATTCTCACAGAGTTGCATGAGTCTCTAGTGGGTGGTCATTCAAGATTTTTGAAAACATATCATCGAGTCAAGCAAGATTTCTTTTGGGAAGGGCTAAAGGGTGATGTTCAAAAATTTGTGGCTAAATGTTTGGTGTGTCAAAGGCATAAAGGGGAGACAATTAAGGCACCAGGTCTCTTGCAACCCTTATCTATTCCTAGCCAGCATTGGGAAGAGATATCCATGAACTTCATCACAGGGCTTCCCAAATCTAAAGGTCATAATGTCATCATGGTAGTAGTTGATCGCTCACTAAATATGCACATTTCATTGCATTAGCACATCCTTTTACAACAAGTGCAGTGGCTAAAGATTTTTTGGAGAATATCCAAAAGCTACATGGTACACCTAAAGTTATTGTTAGTGATCGTGATCCTATCTTCACCAGTCACTTTTGGAAAGATTTATTCTCATGTTTGGGCACTCAATTAGCTCTTAGCTCTTCATACCACCCTCAATCAGATGGGAAAACAGAGGTTGTTAATAAGTGTTTGGAAGGATATCTACGTTGTTTCACTTCAGAGAAATAGTCTCAGTGGGTAGATTGGCTACCACTTGCAGAATGGTGGTATAACACTTCTTTTCATAGCTCATGAAAAATGTCTCCATTTTTGGCACTTTATGGATATCATCCTCCTTCCATCACATCATCAATAAAGGTGTCCCCAAGAGTTTAGGCAGTAGAAGACACTTGCTTCATCAACAACAAGTACTTTCAGGACTCAAGGAGAATTTAGCCATGGCACAAAATCGAATGAAACAATAGGCAGACCAACATCGTAGTGAAAGAAGTTTTGAAGTTGGGGATTGGGTCTTCTTGCGATTGCAGCCTTATAAGAAAATCTCACTAAAGCAGCAAAGAAAGAATAATAAGTTGTCTCCAAAGTATTATGGTCCATACCAAATCATGCAGAAGATCGGTAGTGTTGCCTACAAGCTTGAGTTGCCACCAACAACAAAGATACATCCATTTTTTCATGTTTCCTTGTTTGAAGAAGGTAATTGGGCATAATATTCCCACTCAAACAACACTTCCCAAGCTAGATGAAGAAGGAAGAATCATTTTGGAACCAGAGTGCATTCGTCAAACACGCACAAAGAAGCTGAGGAATAGAACTATCACTGAGTATCTCATCCAATGGAAGAAGTTACCAGTTGAAGATGCCACATGGGAAGATGAGGAGTTCATTCAAAAGTTTCCAAACTTGATTAGCATTGAGGACAATGCTTCTTTGAAGAAGGGGCATGCTACGCCCTTAATATTATTGTACATCGGGTTATGAATAGTCGGCTTGTGGCTATCTTAACTCTCTATTAAGTCATATTATCATTAGTATATTGTTATTTAGTTGTTTAGGTCAGCCTAAGTCTTATATAGGTGTGTCTAAGTCAGCCTAGGTGATATCCTTGGCATAAATAGGTATATATAGGAGGTTGTGAGACTTATTTGATCATCAAGTGTGAAGTGTGTTCTCATTAGAGATATTTGGAGGTTTTCCCCCTCGAAGTGGCTTGTTATTCTCAGTTATTATCAAGTATTTGCAGCATATTTCATATCATAATCTTCTATTGTGCAAGTTATTTCATAACACAAGGATTTATTAAGATACTAACATTATTTTCTCTATGTGAGCCTTGCTCTATGTGAGCCATTATTTTCTTTGTGTGAGCCATAATTTTCTCTGTGTGAGCCAACAAAATTGCTTTGTGTGAGCTTATGAACAAGTTATAGCTTTATGTGAGCTTATGAACAAGTTATAGCTTTATGTGAGCTAGTGTTGAGCTCGGGGGTGGACTTATCAGTCCTATGGCTGGGAGGTGAGCAAGATTGGGCTGCTTTATTCAGTGTTGCAGGTTTAAATAACATCTTTTGGGTTTGGTTGAAGAAGATTTGATATATGAGTTCCTTATTGTATTGTTGATACATTTAGAATTGCATATTGAAATGAGACTTTGTTGTATCTCATAAAGTTCTAGAATCTAACAAATAATTATTCATTAAATATTGTGTAATTTTATTGGTGAAATGATTGCACTAATTTTATGTGCCAATGGAGGATTTTATATCTAAATATTAATAGTTTTGGAAGGATTTGATCTTCGGACAAGTTTTCAACATTATTCTTTATATCCATATCATTAAGAATTTTTTTAGTTTCCATGCATATATATATCATCTCTATTTATTTAATTGATTTCTTCATAAATTTAGATATTTATTTGTGTTTTATTATCTACTATCTGAGTGGGAATTACAGTAAAGGAATGAATGAAAATAGGCTAAAAAAATATCTCATTCAAACTTTCACAATGTTGAAATCTATAATCATGTTTTTCTTCTCTCTTCACCCTTTGACTAGTACAAATCTTTGAAAATTTTACTTTCCTTGCATAGGTTGAAACATTCTTCGAATGAGGATAATGCATGACTACTCATAGCTCAATCATACCAACAAAAGAAACAATATATATAACAATATATTGTAGATAGCATTGAATGACAACCATTTGTTTCATCACTGCACTAAATCTTAGTTCATTTCCTTGTTCTTTGCATATTTTTTCACAAATTATGGATCAAATAACCAAGTGAAATTTCAAATACATTATAGTAATTAACAAGTCATATGCAATTTAGAAATCATACTATCTATTTTCATTAATGCAAATCATAATTATTGCCAACTATTTTTTATAGCTGTCAGCATGCCCATTATGGTGTCTACTCTAAAATTTCACCTATGCCACTATGAAATTGCAAGTTACAAAATACTACGTGTTATGAAATATGCAAGCCCCATAATGTTTAGAAGCCATTAAACACATAAAAAACCAATTGGTTAGTCACCCCCACCTTGATTTGATTTGTTTGATGCATCTCCCACATACAAGACCTCCCAAAGCTGTCGACCCTTCACATTTCAACGAGCATAAGGAAATAACTGAACATCCACTATCTTATACAATCTATAGATTTTTATTTTTTTGTGCATTTATTTGTGAAACATATGAAAAAATTGAAAAGCAATTTTAACTGTAAACCACACTTGCAATAAATTGTGACACTCAATTGCATTGAAAACCATAGTGAATGAGATAGATACCATGTTGACTTAAGACATTCTTCCCACTCTTGAGAAATTGATGAAGAAGCGTGTGTATGTGTAAAGGTGAAGAAATAATGCAAAATTGAAGCCACAAGTTCTATAATTTATGAAATCGAAAAGGAATATTCTCTAAAAATTCTTGAAAAGAAGGAGATCAAACTTAATGAGATAGATATTGTTTGAACTGAAGAGATTCTTCCCACTCTTGAGAAGTTGAGGAAGGAGTGTGTGCAGTATGTGCAATGGGAAAATGGCATTGCCGAAGTGGATAAAATCGAAATATTTTATATTGCATACAAATTTGTGTGAGCAAAGAAAGTGAAAGATGATGCTATAAGTGGATCAAATTGATGTACCAAATGATCAAGAAGAAACAAGCATTACAAATGGTAAAGCCAAAATATCCTTTCAACTAGGATCATCCACTTTTATCAAATCAGGATTTTTAGTAGAGGAGAAGATTCCAAGCTATAGTTTCCACATACATAATGATGGATTCACATCTTGCTTTCAAAGTAAAAAATACCCCATCGTAAATAGAATATTTCAGAGCATGCAGTATCAAGGAAGAGGACTAGGCCTACATGGGAAAGGAATTCAAGAACCAATATAGTTTTATGAAAATACTAGACATCAAGGTCTTGGCTATTCTTCAATCAACAAATCAAATGATGTTAGTGATACCTCCATGATATTAGGGGAAACTTTATCCAATACAAACATCAAAATATGGGCCATGGGTAGTACTTATCATAAGGTTGTTTCCAACATTCCTTCCATCCACACCATAAACCATCATTCCAACATAATTAAACCCATTAATTGGAACAAAAAAACAAAAGTATTACCAGTCTAAAGCTTGAAATCAAATATCAAAGGCCATTGAATACAAAAATCCAAGTAGAAAAATAAAGTTAAAATGGATCCCAAAGAAAAATGGATCAAGTAAAGAAAAAAGTTCAATTCCAAAGTCTAATCAAAATGTGGAGCCACAAGACAAGAGGTCTCCCACATATAATAATTATTCACCTCCTTCAAAAATAGTCATCACACAAGGCATATAAAATTCATGGTTCCAAAAACTCTCCTAATCAAAACTCCAAAATCTATCATCCACCATCCCAAGTTTGGAAAATAAAAATTACTACATCTAAATGTCCAAATAATCCTTCCACAACTACCACCATCTATCATAATCCAAAATATTATCTACATTCCAAAAATCCTACTTAACAAATCTGTCGCATCTTGGTAGCAACTCTTTATCATAAGGACTCTCATGGAAATTTATCACGATGTGTGTATTTTGATAAGTCAAACCTAGTATTAGAAAGGATCACAATGACATTGACCAATTGTATGTAGGTGTTATGATCCCGACAAGACAACTACTCCATAAATGTCACTACTGGTATATCATGATGCCAACATCTATATCAAAACCATCAAAGGATTCAAAATAATCAGTGATCATCCAAAATATCAATGTCTATATAAAAAATAAAAATAATAAAATAAAATAAAATAAAAATTGCCACCTTGATGAAAACTTGGCAAATAGGAATCTTGTGTGAAAAAAAATAGTAAAGAGAAAACTTTCATCCAATAGTGAAAACCATTTTTATGGTGCTTTGGATAAGTACCATGATGAAAAACTAGAAAACAAGGATCATGTGTAAGAGAAATTATCAATGTGGAACACTCCACTTGGGTGCAATTTGTCTCATCTCCCATGCCTTTCTTATGAAATTTTCATTTGTCCATTTAATCCATATCATTTTCTTCCATTTTCCCACCTACCTTGATCTTCATAAGGAATAGGGTACAAACATAAATCATGCTTTGGGAAAACTCTTGACATGTCTATCCTTTGGTTATACACTATCCATGAAATATCATGTCATAGCCTTCATAGAATTTTACAAACCCATACCTTGGAGAAAAAACATTATTCCTATGCAACGTAGTCCTTGGAGATTATATGCTAATTCTTCCATTCAATAATATTCATGTCTACTATATTTTATCAAATCTACCCATTATCCTTTCATACCTATTGTTGGACTTGGTTTTCCCTTGTCAATGGTTTAAGGATTCTAATCCACTTATTCAACATCCCTCCATCATCCCATTCAATCTTGAAAAGAAGTCATTCCAAATGCAATAATCCTAATCCATATAATCTTGCTATGTCACCTACCACATCATCCAAAACATTCTTTGGATGTGTATTTAGTCTTGTTGCAAACTGATGCAAGCACAAACTGCTGCTCACAAACTCACAATGCAACATAGTCTCTATTGCAAATAAGAACAACTCATAAAACCCAAAGAAATGAAAACACATTCAAATTTTTATTTTATTCAATCAAATTGAGACAATTAACTAATTATTAAAAATAAAAAGGCTTCAAATCTGCTCCACATGCTCTTCTTGTAGCTTCCTTTTGCTACCCCAAAACTTCTCATTTCATTTCTCCAAAATTTTTGTACCTTTTCTCTTTAACTCCACATTGCCCTCTTCTTATTTTTCTTGCACAAAGCTTCTAAAAACCCATCATATTTTATCCATCAATTCTCCTTGATTATCACAAATATTTTAAAATTCCAACATGGATTTTGTGTGCCTTGTTCTCAACTTTCCAGATCATTTTTAAATTCTCAATTTTATTTTCGTATGAGAAAGTTATGGCCATTTTACTGAGATTGGGTCTCACAATTACGACCCTTTTCCTCTACCCTGCCAGTCAAACTTCTAGAATGCTCTCTCACCCCTTCTTGGATATGGTTTTCCTCTTCCCAACTTGATAATTAAATGACCATTCAAAATTTTTCTTCCCTCCTTGCACCCACTCCCTCCATTCCATTAAAGCCCATCATTCCAATCCTTTGAAAACATGCAATTTCAAATTTTAAAAAATGGAGTTACAATTTTACAATAAGTACCCACTCACAACAATCCCAACATTAAACTTCACTATGCTAGAGGATTTAAAATAATAGTTCCTACAAGAAAAAATCAAAGCAAAACACAAACGTAATTTTTTTTTTTGGTTGTGTAGGATTGTTCTTGCACTTAGATGCTCCTGCATCAAACACATCGAGTAAATTAAAATATTCCATTAGTTGAAAACTTATGAACATTTGGATGAGCTTGGGATAGTAATCCCATGCTTTTTCTTGCTCCATATTTCTTCTTTTCCCTCATGCTCTTTTTTCTTCATTTCATTATGAACTTTTGCAACTCCCTCTTGTCCCATTTTCACTTTTCCTTTTTGTTGTTTTCTACTTGCACAATGTAAATTTTCATTGCTAACCTTCTTTTGTAAATCTGATTTATATTCTTTGTGAGACTTAACCATTTCTGTAACAATTTATTTCTACTAATCCATCTTAGTATCACTGCTCTTCTCATGTACCTCCCTTGTACCTCTATTCTCAAAAGCCTTCTTCCAACTATTTCCAACTTCTAGTGCAACCTTTGCTTCTAGTTTTCTAACCTACAACAATTTATAGGACTATTTTCCTTAACCTTCTTCTCTTTCTCTTTTAATGAACTCAAAGTATACTTCTACCCATCTTTCATAATGGTGTACAAATTCTCTCTACAATCATAGATAACCTTTCTATCAAATTTCCAAGGCCTTCCTAACAAAACATGACATGCACTCATGGATATAATATCACATAAAACTTCATATTTATAAGGACCAATATGAAAATTTATCAAGCATTTCTCTTTCACTTCTAACTCATGATCTTGTAGCCAACTTACTTTATAGGGATTTGGATGCTTAATCCTCTTCAATCTTAGTATCTCTACCATCTTTTCAAAAACCAAGTTATCTGTATTACCACTATCTATATTGATCTTACAACACTTACCTCCTGATTTACATACAATACAAAAGAGACTCCTTCTCTGAGATAGTCCATTCTCCTCTTTTCTTGGATTCACCAATATTCTCCTAAACATAAGGGATTCTCCATGCTCTGGTTCTACCACATCCTCTAGTGATGCTACACTCTCCTTTTCTTCTTGCACCATGTGATTTCTTGCTACACTTCTTTTACTAGTTTCTTGGTGTATTTGTGGACATTCATAAACTCTATGTCCTATTTCTCCACATTGGAAACACTTTCCCAAGAACTCTCTACTACTTCTGCCACACCCACTTGTTGAATACTCTTTTCCTTGTGCTCCTTTATTCCATTTTGAGCTTGTTTATTCAAAAGTTTGTTCCCCTTTGTAGCTACTTGGTTGTCCTCTTTCTGATGCTATATTCCGCTTTCCTCTTGAATTATTTTTCTTCCTTCTATTTACCTTTTCCTTTTCTTTCAAAGCATACCGGTAAGCCTCTTCAATAGTAGAAATCTTCAACATACTCATCTCATCCTGAATATTAAATCTAAGTCCATTTATATATCTAGCCACCTTCTCTCTATCCATTTCATGATGCACTAACCTAATCACCATCTTGTAAAATTCCTTTGTATACTCCTTCACAATCATGTCTTTCTATTTTAGATTTTGAATCTTTTTGAACAACTCCAACTCATAATATCCTAGAATAATTTTTTCCTTAAATCTAGTAACCATTTGTCTCCATCGTGTTATCTTCATCTCACCATTCTCCACTCTTTCTTTTTGCATCTCTTTCGACCACAATGCAACATGTCTCTTGATCTTTGTTTGTGCCAATCTTACCCTTTGTGGGTCTCTAATATTCTCAAAATCAAAATAATCTTCCAAATCTCCAATCCAATCTATTAGATTTTTAGGATTCAATGTGCCTGAAAACATTAGGGACTTCCATTGTATGTTCTCTGTTGATTTGGGCTATTGCTCTTAGAAATATTTCTTCTCCTTCATCTATTGGCTCCTTATTTTCCCTGTCAGATTCTTCATCTAAAAATCCTCATCTTCAACATGTGCATCCTCTTGCTCTGGATTTCTTCTCAAACCCACAACAATATTTCTTAGTTCATTTCTCATTTCATTGCAAAAGTCTTCTAGCATTTTATCTATTCTTCTAGGAATTATCCTTCTTGGAGGAATCTTAAAATCCTCTCAACCTCTTCTTCTACAAAATTATTGTCTTCTTATATCTCCATAGCTACAGGAATCCACACACCTGCAAAAACCTTTGGAGCTTTGAAACAACTTTAATCCTCACCCACAGACCCTGGCATAAGTTGCCTCAAATTCGGTGCTATGCTTATGCACTCAAGATCACTTACTATAATACCATTTGATGCAAGCACAAACTTCTGCTCACAAACTCACAATGCAATATAGTCTCTATTGCAAATAAGAACAACTCATAAAACCCAAAGAAATGCAAACATATTCAAATTTTTATTGCATTTAATCAAATTGAGACAATTAAATAATTCCTCAAAATAAGAAGGCTTCAAATATTCTCCACATGCTATTCCTATAGCTTCCTTTTGATGCCCCAAAACTTCCCATTTCATTTCTCCAAAATTTCTGCACCTTTTCTCTTCAACTCCACATTACCCTCTTCTTATTTTTCTTGCACAGAGCTTCTAAAAACCCATCATATTCTTTCCATCATTTCTCCTTGATTATCATGAATCTTTTAAAATTCCAACATGAATTTTGTGCACCTCATTCTCAACTTCACGTATCATTTTAAAATTCTCAATTTTGTTTCCGTATGAGAAAGTTATGGTCATTTTACTAATACTCAGTCTCACAATTACAAGCCTCTTCCTCTACCCTACCAATCAAACTTCTAGAATGCTCTCTCACCCTTTCTTGGATGTGGTTCTCCTCTTCCTGACTTGAGAATTAAATGAACATTAAAAAATGGTCTTCCCTCCATACACCCACTCTCTGCATTCCATTAAAACCCATCCTTCCAATCCTCCAAAAACATGCAATTTCAAAATTTTTAAAAATGGAGTTACAATTTTACAATAAATAACCACTCACAACAATCTCAAAATTAAAATTACCTATGCTAGAGGATTTGAGAATTTAAAATAATAGTGCCTACAAGAAAAAATCAAAGCAAAACACAAACATAATTTTTTTTTTTTTGGTTGTGCAGGATTGTCCGTGCACCCGGATGCTCCTGCATCACAAACCTTGATCCTTTAGTCAAATTATCATTATGGGGATATGCATTTCCCTATCCTCATGTTGTTTCAAGAAGTTTCTTTCCCACATCAAACAACGTCATCATCATCATCACCTATCAACTATTTTTCAGCTTGACTAGGGGAAAGATCATGTTTGTCCTTGGATTCTTGTGCATGCTTGCTTACTTGTACGCATCTATCACATGCATTTGTCACAATCCTTATAGTTACCATCCATATCCATCCATCATATGGATTATCTCATTCCATCACTAATAAATTGGTCTTGTACTTGACTATACACAAGTACTTGATCTATGTCTTTATTGGATCTTACGCTTGCTATTGGAGTTCATAAAATGTCAAAAATCCAAAAAATCATATAACTTCAAAAATCTAAAAACATAAAAAACATGAAAAAAACCACAAAAAAATTAGAAAACATACAAAATACCAAAAAATAGAGTCAAAGTCAAGTCATTTCCATCAAGTCTAGTCAAACTATGTTGCCTCTGCGACTTCACATAGGAAAGGCCATCTTCAATGAGACCCTGAGGCATTAGGTCAATCTATTAGGGTTTATTGAATAAAGTCAAATATGAAATAGTACTTAGTCAAATAAAAAAGTTAGAGTCAAGTCTTATCAAACTATGAGGTCTCTGCACATTCTTACATAGGGAAGGCCATCATTCAATGAGCTCCTGAGGACATAGGTCATTCCTTTAGGGTTTATCGAGTCAGTCAAAATAAATCAGACATTGTCATCAAGATGAAAATAGTTACTCAAAAATTCAATCAAGTCGCAAATCAATAGAAAAACTATTCAAAAAGTCTTGAAGCCACATTAGTCAATTGCCTAATTAGTCAAACATCAAATTAACATCAGACATTCAATCAACCAAACTTTTGTCTTATACAAAATGTGTCCTTCCTGAAACTAGAAATTGTCATTAATTAAATTGTCATTTTCCTTATATAGGAGGTTACATGATCGAAACTAGACTTGATGTCTTATATGACATGTTTCTTCTCCTAAAACCAGGCATTCTCAAATAATCAACCTTCCAACCAAACATCGACAAATAATTGGAAAATGCATTGGATGACTATTGACCTTGTTAGTATAATTTGTCTTACCTTTTTTACTTGCTTTTAGTCATGTTATTAACCACCTTGAGGATATCCCATGAAGGATTTAGAGGAGCGATGACGTCTCATGACCTTTTTCTTTGATTTTTGTTTGTGGTTTGTCTTGACAAAAAGACTGGGGAAACTTTACCCTTCGTATGAGTCAAGACATTCCTTGTCTACGATTGTCTGTGTTTAGCAAGTGGATGATCTTGCACAACTTGGTCTATGTCATACCATGGTGTTTATTTTCCATTTGTCATATATTACTACCCAATGATGATTAATGCAATACCTAACATAGAAAAATATTCATCTATTGTTATCTCCTTTGGTACCATACTAACATCCATATCCTTCATTCTAAAATTTCTTCTATCCTCCATCCTCTAATCTTCTCATCCATTTCAAGAGCATACTCATGTTCTTTGAACCCGCCTATCCTCTCGAGGGGTACCACTACCTCCTCGTCATCCTTCCTCATCTTGTTCACACTGGGGTATATTTTTGAACTAAATTTATTTGACACAATGTGATAAACTGCATTGTATCAAAGAGGGGGAAAATGTGGACACTAAAAATTGTCTTAGGCTTGTGAACACCATTTTTCTCATCAATCCCCTTTCTTCCTTTGATAATTAAATAATTTTAATTATTTGATTATGTCTAAAGTCATATTTCCTCTATTAATTAAATAATTTTAATTATTTAATTAATTCTTTCTTTTCTTTTTATTTCTTCCTTTTGATTAATTAAATAAATTATATTTATTTAATTGCTATCAACTTTCCACTATAATTAAATAATTATTGTAATTATTTAATTATCCATTATCCTCTTCTTTTCCAAATTAAATAAATTGTATTTATTTAATTGGCTATTAATTTGTTCTTTCCTCTATAATTAAATAAATTTTATTTATTTAATTGTTATCAGTTTTCCACTATAATTAAATAATTATTACGTTTATTTAATTATTCATTATCCTCTTCTTTCCTCAAATTAAATAAATTGTATTTATTTAATTGGCTATTAATTTGTCCTTTCCTTTATAAATAAATAAATTTTATATATTTAATTATCATCACATTTCCTCTATAATTAAATAATTATTGTAATTATTTAATTATTCATTATCCTCTTCCTTCCTTAAATTAAATAAATTATATTCATTTAATTGCCTACTAATTTGTCATTTCCTCTTCTATTAAATAATTATTTTAATTATTTAAAATTTTGTCCTTATCTTCCCACTTTTTAATTAAATTATTATTTAATTAAAAGTCCACCTTTCCCACTTCTTATATAATTAAATAATTGTTTTAATTATTTAATTATTTATCCTCTCACCAAAATTAATTTTTTTTATAATTATTTAAATTTTCTAGCCACCACTTTATCCATGTCAAGTCTTATATCTTGTCTCATTCATTTTCCACCCTTGATTGAATTGTTTTATAATTTAATCTCAGTCCTTCATTCCAATTTGGTTCTCTATAAAAGGGACCTCTCATTGTCATTTTACTCCTCTCATCAAGATCTCTCACCAAGCTATCTAGTCAAGCAATCTCTCATCAAGCTATCTAGTCAAGTGATCAAGTCAAGCGATCCACAAGCTATCAACAATCTTGCTATCTTGAGACATCTTGAGACTGAGTGCTATAATGAGACAACTATCTTCTTCAATATTTTGTTATCATTGTCACTAGGCTACTATTGCATACTTAGAATCTGAGGGCAATTATTCATAGCAAGAAAAATGGAGACAAATCAACCATGACATAGGAATTAAGGTGATATTGTTTCATTATTTCATGTTTCTATGTTGGATTGTGCTTCATTTTTGGTTTAGGGATTTGTGGTTTGAGTTTTAATGCTTTATTACCTTAACCTTGAATTTTACCCTAGATTATATACTTCAATAAGTAGTTGGATGATATCAAGAGACAACAAGAATTTGATTTATAGCAAAAGGAGTTCAAGCCTATCAATACTGACATGATTTAGATGCACAAATGAAGCAATATGAGGAGTCTCTTGCAAAAGAGATTTTTGATAAACAAGAGAAAATGAGTTTACTGCTTGCCCAAGTACAAATGATAGAATCCAAATCAACCTCTTGCATTCCAAATTGAATTGTGAAAGAGGAGGCTCCTATGTACAAGTTTCCAAATTTTAAGCAAGATAAGTTTCATGAATTCTCAAGTAAGTGTTCTAAATTTGAAATACCAATTTTTGGGGTACTTTTCCATTGCAAGAGTATGTGTTTGAGAAAATTCAATCTACTATTCCTCAAAAAGAGCTCCTTCAAGAAATTTTTCTACCTTGAGAAGCTCAAAAAACTCCTCAAAATCATCCACCAAGTCAGCCTCCTCATCCTAGCACCATTTCTCTTTACAAAGGTGGACCAATTGTTTATCAAGATAGCTAGTTTAGTAGGAAAGAAGAGGAATTTTTTGGGGTAAGAGAAGAACAACTTGTGAATGATGACCCTACACATGATAAACATAATGGAAAATCAGAATTGTTACAAAAATTTTATGAGCATGATAAAATAGGACAACAAATGGAAAATAAAGTAAGAGGGCTGAATGTGAAATTTTGATTGACTTGTTTGATGAGCTTCCACTTTTTGTTAAGGTGAAGAAAATATGTTAATATCTATGTCAAAAAATTAGTTAAGAAAGAAAAATGAAAAAAAGGAGGCGGTGAAAAAGAAGATTCTACATTATGGTTTGATGAGCTACCTTCTTTTGTTGAACAAGATAATGAAGACATTCTCATACAAACACCAACATCAACAATAGATTTGGAACAATAAGGAGGTACAAGAATTTTTGATAAGTGTTGATCTACTAAGAACAAAATGAAGATATATCTATATTGAAGAGTGTGAATGTTGACATACATGAGGATAAAAGGTTAGAAGATGATGAAGACTTCTTTTCTAGAATCATAGAAGAATTCTATTCAAATATTAATGTCAATATTTTACCTCTTGAATTAGAAAATTATGAGCATCATGAACTAGAAGAGAATGCAACTATGTTTCCATTTGAACAATAGGAACCGAATTATTCCAATGTGTATGGCATTAAAAAAGTAGTATAGGAAGAAGATGCCAACAATGAGAGTTTGAAGTTTGTTTGTTCAAGAGGCTGTCCCATAAGACATTCAGCTAGGATGGAAGCTAGAAAGGAATCACAAGTCATGATTTCACCCAAGCATGAAGTTACTTATGACAATGAAGTTGAATATAAAGTTACAACTAAAGAAGATCAGTTTTAACTCACTTGTCTAGTCCAAAACAACAGTAAGCCTAATCAAAATCAAAGGGTAAGTGAGTATGTTTATATTATTCAAGAAGCATTGCATCTTTTTATTGAGTTTATACTTGTGTTGAATCATTTTTGGACTTCTCATAAACATGAAAAAATTTCAAGTTGATAAGGAAGGGTAGTCATTTCATTGAACCGATCAATTGTTTTGTTTGAGTAATATTTATCTATTGGTTAGTATAGGATAAGATAGGTTGTTTTCTGAGTTAATAAGTGATGATGCACATAGGTTTTAGGTGTATGTCATTCCTCCAAGTGATGTTTCATAGTTGGTCATTTTGTTTTAGTAATGTATTTTAGTCTTCTTAGGTGATTTGGGTGAGTTGGAGGGTGTCAAGCACTATTTTTAGAGTGTTGCAATAGAGTATGAGATCTGATTTTAAATATGTTCTAAAGTTCTTCCATAACTCCTATGCCCAAAGGACCGTATAAGGTATTTGGTCACCATGTTTTAGCAATCAAAACACCATTAGAGGTCACCAAAGATGTTGAAAATTTGATGCTAGGAGAATCGTAGTGAAGATATTGTTGAATTTTAAAAGTGTTTTTTTAAGAAGCAATATGGGAAAAGTTAGCGTAAAAGAAAGTATGGAATTTTTTGTGAAAAATGAGAAATAGGGAAAGAGGTAATTCTTTGAGCACTAAAGGCAAGGAGGGAAATTTTATTCTCTTTCACCTACATAGCAGGAAAGCTTAGGGCTTCAATTTGATGGAATTGAAGGAGTCTTTGTTACTACCAAAACAAAAAAAGAAAACCACATTGCAAATATTCATGGGAGAGAAGCATGGTTTTGTGATCATAGTTTTTTAGGGGCTCATGACACAAAGAGGGAAGGATAAAGCTTGTTGTCCTTGGTATTCCCCATGTTGTAGGAAAGGTGGAAGTTTTCTTTAATTCTTGTAGTAGATCATTCCACATGAGAGATATTTTCAAGGAGAGTTTCCTATATATTAGCCAACATACTTATCTTCCAGGTGTGTTCCTTGTGTGGAAATGAAAAGATCTTGCCAATAATATGTATTCTTGATTAAGTTTTCAAAACATAGAGCATGTGTTTATAATTTTACTCTGCCTCTATGATATTTTTTCATAAGCCTATTCTTATCTAAAAATTCCTTAATATTCTTAAACCACAGTTAATAAAGGTTAGTGTTAGGTCTCACATATGGTATTCACAATGGTTTAGAGATAAAAGAACATGATGTCTCATTTAGGACATGATAATAATGGATTAAGGTTGGAAAGACATGAAGGGTAAGCAATACATTTTTTTCCTGCCTTTAATAAACATGGTAAAAGACATAGGATGATCATGTTATGAAGAAGAAGAATAGGGTTTTTTGGGGAACAAAATTCTAAACTGATAGTGGTTGTATAAGACATAAGGATAGTGCATGGTTTCAAGGTAGAAGGAAAAACATGAACAAGCTAGGAAAATACATGCATGTACAATAAAAAAGACAGCTAGTTATGCAAAGACAATCACTTTTCCTTGTTATTTATGGTGATGGATATAAGTTTTAAGATGAACTTATATGGGAAAGGCCATGCAAAATGGATTGTGACCAGTTGAGATGGGACATTAGGAGTTTAAATAATTTTTTGCCTCCAATTTTTGAAGTTGGAAAATAGAAATAAAGTGGAAAATGACATAACATGTATAGAGTTCTATGTTTAAAACCTTTCAAGTGCCTCAAGCCAGAAGGTAATCCATTGATATGAGTGGTCTTGGATATGAAATACATTGTTAGAGTTTAGGTTTCCTATTCCCGCTATACTAGTATTTGTTGGAAGTGAAGACAACATAAAATGTTCCCTTGATAAAGTTATTATATGAGAATGAGTTTCATATCAACTTACTACTAATTCCAAAGTTCAAGTAGTAGAAATTACAAGGGATCATATGGTGGTGGTTTTTAGAGTAGGAAAAATGTGTATACAATTGTGTGGAAATTGAAGCAGAGCTTCTCTATAGAATGAAGATTTTCATGAAGTCTGTATATAGTACAAAGTGCCATATGATCATAGTGATAGTTAATATGCTCTTGTATTCAAAAGGGTAGTTTTACGAGCAACTATTTTTTTTGATGTTGTGGATGTAGACTTTGCAATTGATGAAAGGATTAAGGATATTGAATTAGAAATTATTGCTAAAGAATTAGATTGGAAGTGGCGTAGTAGAAATTTGATGAGAATAGAGGAGCATAGTTTCAAATGATGATGAAGGAAGAATTTCATAAATTTTCTACAATAAAAGCAAAGGAACACTAAGGTGACAAAGGTCAAACTTGTGGAAAATGATAAAGTGTATGAAGGCTAAGGTGCACAAGAAATGTTTTAAATAGATGCAAAAGGAAAAACTTCAAATATGCCAAGTGAACTAGTGCAGGAGCACCTAGGCTAACCTCCATTTTGTTAGTTATCAATTTTGGCTTGTACCTGACCTTAGCCAAGTCAGGGTAATAGTGTGTTTATTTTGGACCTTAGAAGGTCTTGCTTGTGTGTGGAATGGGTGAGTTAGTCACTAGGACTAAAGTCACCTTAGTTTAATCATTGTTGTTAATTTTTGCTTTAGTTAGCTCAAATAGCTTATGTTGGAATGTTGAGCCTTAAATGTGTTCTAAAACACATCCTTATTGTTAGAAAGATGCCAAGAGGTAGTTAAGAGGTTGGTTTCTCGAATCAAGGAGGTAGAGGTCCTAAGATTTAGGATCATGGCATAAGGACAAAGTTGCAAAAAGTTGTTGCAAAGTTGCATGACAACATTTGTCAGGTTGCATGCAACTTAGTTGTCTTGGATCCCCTCAAAGTTAGGAGTGTGGGATCGATCAACATCCCTAGAAACATGGAAAAAGGCATCTATGATGCAAGAGGCTCGAGTTATAAGATTAGGAGATTGTAATTAAGTAAGATGTTATGCTTTTGAATAGAGAGTACTCTGTTTTTCTAAAAATTCTGTGTGTTTTGAGGTGATAGTGATATCAAATGGATTGTATGTACTGATTTGGTATTGGATCTAAGTTTACTAAACATATCTAAGCCTTCTTTCTTTTGTAAGTAAGTTCATTTTGATTTAGTTTAGGTGTTTTGTGTAAATAAATTAGAATTTAGGGACTTTTCTGTCTTATTCTGAATAGTCAGTCCTTTCCATGGCTCCCCCATGAAATCTAACCATGGGGTCTTCCTGAGGAGGGATGGATATGTTAGGGGAGCTAGTAGTCTATAAATATTTAGCAGTAGGAGTCATGTGGAGTCAAGCAAGCATTTTTAAAATCAAACCCTAGGTGAGCTTAGAAGGGTCTGGTTAGGAGTTTGATAGAGAAAAGTGAAGAGTATAGGCAGGGGTTAGAAGTACAGTACAGAAAAAGCATGGTATTAGGTAGGGTAAGATAAAATATTCACATGCTAGAAGGATTGAGGTCTAAACAATCCATTTGTGTGAGAGAGGAGCAAGAAATTAGTGTAACCCTACTAATTAGGCCTATTAGCCCTATTTTCCCTAGGATATAGGAAACCTGTGTACGGAGGAGACAGGGGTCTGAAACCCTGTGAATATTTTAAAAGACCAAAAAGGGTATCTGGAAGTGAAGTTCATTTGCTAGGTTTTTGGAAAGTTTGAGCAAGAAAAGCAAAAAGGTGACTGGTAAGGGCTACAAGGAATTAGGCCTCTTCAAAGCAAAATATGAAAACGGTAAGAGTGAAGACTGAAGACCCTCCAAGATGAATCCAATTGGATGTGTTTGGCAAGATTTCAGTATCTCAGACACCCCTGCAAGCAGTTCAATGTTTGGTGTGATATTGGCACTTAGAGTCTTCTAAGTGTAGGAGAGAGCTTTGCAAGTTCAAGTGGTGGCAGTCCTCTAAGGTGAAGCACAAGGAGTGAGACTCTTGGAGAAGAGTGGAGACAAGACTTAGCTAATAAAATAAGCCTAGCAAGAACCTAGAAAGGGATTAGGTTCCTAGATGAAGACAGTGAAAAGTCTTCTTAATTGATTGTGCAAGCAAACCAAGGAGCACTTACACCATGAACAAATGAGGAACAACCAATTATGATAGTTGAAGCACAATTAAAGGATAGTTAATAGACATTTTTTAGTATGATTATATGAGTAGGTGAATGTGACGGTCATGATGTGAAAATCCTATGTAAAGAATGACAATCATTATAAGAATTTTGAGGAAGACCTTAATGAATGAAGGAGAACATAGTCCATATAGGGTAGTGAGGCATGATAGTATGTTAGTTTGTGAGAAGATGCATGATGGTAGTCAAAGGAAAGCATGAAAAAAAGTCTTAAGACAAATGAATGAATGGATTGTGCAAATAGAAAGAAATTGAGTATGTGAAGTCACTCATAATATTTAACAACAATATTAAAGACAACAACAATGCGAAGATAGTCAAATGAATACATGAGCACAGTCAAAGATGCATTTTTTTCTAATTTATGTTGCAATCATAAGACATCATAGTGATAAAGGGAAGAAATAAAACTTTAATGTTGTTCCAACATGAAAGAAAACATAGTTTACTACCCTTGATTTATGGACTTATTAAAATGTAGATAGTGGAGAAAGATCCTAATTTCTCTAATTTAATGAAGAAGATCTAAAACCTTTTTATTGCAAAAGGGAATGAAAAGAATTTGAATCATGCATTGGCTAACAAGTATTGGGTATCTATATGAGGGTTTCACTTTGTTTGAAAAGGAAAATTTATAATCCAGTTGTTAGGCTTAGGTTGTTACACATGAGTAATTGTGTCCTACATCTGACACGAGAGATTTGAGAAAGTATTTGATAGTGATGGATGGGATATGTGCAAGAATCCTTATAGTGATTATGGAGATACACCATAGAGAGTAGAATATTATAGTAGTAGTCCTCATGAGGGAAGATGCACAGGGTTTTAGGGATTAGTATGAGAAAATGTAAACTATGATAATCAAATTTCTTATGAGTAGCACTCCTTGAGGTAGAACTCATAATTAAATGCTAAGAAGACTCATAGCGAGTGATGATTGATATTAAACTATAGATTAATGACTATATATAAGAAGATAACAAAAACATAGCCATAATGGTAAGGTATCATAGAATATCAACAAATAGATATTCACCATGTTAAATGATAGTTAATATAATCTATGATCTAGGTATGGTCATGGACAGTGGCAATGTCAAATCCTGAATAATATCCTAGGCTCTCCTAAGGTAGTTAGTCTTTTTCAAGGTTATTCACATATTCTATGAATCTAGAAGAGTTGGTCTTGGAAGTTTTGAGGATTTAAAGATAATTATAAGAATATAGGGGTCATTTGCGTGCTGGACAATAGTTGAGAAGATGTAGTAGATAGTTTGGATAACCTCTACTAGCAGTTCTAGATATCTAGCAACAATTGCGAGCATTTAGGATCCTAGAACATTTGTCAAAATTAAGAAATTTTCTTCCATATATGCCTTTGGAGTCTTTGAAGGAGCAAAGTAAGGAGACCACTTATCTAGGAACCAAAAGAGAAGTTTAACTTGGTCAGATAGCTAAGACACATGTCATTTTCCCTTGTAACAAGCTACCAGTTGTATAGGAATTTGTTCTATGCTAAGTAGTATGACTTGTTTCATTTTTAGGAAATTCTTTCACTTTTGAAAAGGCATTGTGAGTTGAAAATATTTTTTTCTCTATTTATTCTGACTGTAACTCTGATTTTCAGTTTTGAGATTGAAAACAAGCAATGTAATTTCATATTTTCAAGCAACTAGAGCACATTTAGACTATGTGGAATTGTAAAGACACCTTCCAACAATAAAATTTTAGTTTATACCTTTGAGAACTTGTTTTATTGTGTGCAAACTAGTAATTGATGTTTATTTATATGATTTCATTAATAAATCCTTAAGTATATGTCTTATTTTTGCACCTTTAAATAAGAAACGACATATCTTGTGTAGGTTATAGTTTGTGTTAATGTGAAAACAACTCCTATTTGTGAGGAACACTCAATTTTCTTCCTTCTAAGACCAAAAACACTCAACCTCTCTATAAAAAACTCATACACAGTATGTTAAAGCTTGATTTGTGTAAACATAGCTGATTTATTGATCTTTTGTGTGTCAAAATAGTGGTCCCAGGTCTAAAGAAAACACATTTGGTGCATCACCCACATAGTTTCATTTTTATGCCATCTTTCTACCCTTTTCGTCAGTAAAAGCAATAGAATAGGTTAGAGTAGGTGATAGAACCAAGAGAAACAACTCACTCTAGAGATTAACTCCCACATCTTGAGCCCACAATTAGGGGAGATATCCCATGTTTCACTAGTAGGATGATTTTTTTACAACTTGGTAAGGGTGCACTATTTGGTGATAATAGTAATAATATTTTTTAGTTGGATATTTTCAATTTTTGGGTTGGTTTTTTTGACATTTTTTTTGCAGTTTGGAAATTTTGTGTATTACTAACCCCGTCACTTATGACATTTAATTTTTGGGGCTAAAATCTAGATTTTATCTTTATTTGAGTTGTGTTATCCTTGTATTTGCTATAGATTTTTACTAATACCTTAAAATAATGGATTTATCCATGGTGACTCCTTTTTCAATAATTTTATCAACAATTGTTACACAAAGGACCTATAAATGCAAATATATTTTTGGGATAAGGTTTGTGATTAAAATATTAATGAGTTGTTTTCTGGTATAGCCCATAGGAAGCAACTAGTGAGAATTCTCCATCTTTGGAGGAAGGAGGAAAAAAATCACTATTTTTCTTCTTGGTATTGAAGAGGTCGAACATCAAAGTATTGTGTCTATGTTATAAAATAAATGATTTACAAATTTTTATACTAATTATGGAAAAGTGTTAATGTACCCATGATGTAGGTGCTTGAACCACTCAAGATCTTTTGTAATAAAATTTTGGGAAAAAATATCATAATTTATGTTTCATTATAATACACTTCATGACATGTCACATGCTCATGTTGATCTCCTTTCCCTTTACATTTTTCTCATTTAGGAACTTGAAAATTTTGAAGGAAAGGGATTAATGTTATCAATTTATTAAAGGGGTAGGGACATATTTCTATGAATTTGTATGTTTACATTTGTTGTAAGGTCCCTAATTGTATCCCCTTAATGGCATCTTTCATCTCTTGCCACTTTTGGGTGAAGGGATTCCTAGGAGTTGGGTTTACCTTATGTGGTGGTGGTTGTTGGTACTTAGGAAATTGCTGATGGTATGTTTATAGTTGTATGTAAAATTGTTGTTGTGGGGGTGGTTTTGTTGATAAATGAGAGTTAGTATATATATATATATTGTGGAATAGATAGTTTTTCTTGATATATTAGGGGTTTTGATGTTTTTAAGGGTGGTTTATATGTTAAAGGTGTAAAATTAGAAGTTATAGGTTTTTGGATAATTGATTGTTAAAGGATAAGTTGTGATTTTTAGGGGGAATTTATGTATGTTAGTAGTGTAGTGATGATGCTTGTTAGTAGTTAGGTTGATAAGTTAGAGGTTGAATGTAAGATAAAGATTGTTGTGGTGAAGTGTAAGATGAGATTGTATCTGAATGGTAGGTTTTGGTAGCAATTAGATTAAGGGTAGCATGCAAAGGAATGAGGTTTTACTTTAAGATTTTTTTGACTAGCCATATTAAGTTGAGTCCTAATAGAAGCGGTATTGGATAGTTTGGTTTTTTGCAAGTTTCCTTGTGATTTTTTTTGAAATTTAAAGTAACTATGAAATTTTTGATGTAGGAGAATCCTAGGCGAAGGGAAATCAACATCACTCATAAGAGGAAATACCACAAAACCTTTGAGATAGAACCCATTCCAAGAAGGAGTAGTGCACCATATAATATGAAGCTAGTTGATCAAGATTTAAATGTCACCATCAGATCTAGAGAGGATGGAGCTAAGTGAAGTTGAGAGGGATAAGCTCAATGTAAGAACAAGGAAGATCTCTACAAAATTTAAATGAAAAAAAGGAAGTTGTTTGATGGAGATTATATGGTTGTGGGTAGGAGGATGCCTCAAGTTGAGTAATACTAAAAGGGAGTCATGTGTAGTAGAGAATTGATTGGGTTAAGGATCAAGTTTCATGCTTATGCGGGTAGATTGATTTAAGGAAAGAAATTGATGATAAGCAACAAGCTTGGTTGATGCTTTGAATAGAATACATAGGAAAATTAAATATATTGATAGTATATATTTAATGTATAAAAAAATTAGAATAGATGTGAATGGAGAGAAGATGGAATCAAGCCCATAGTTGGGAAAAACTACACAAGATAAGAGGAGGCTCAACATGTGCAAGTGAGAAGGTGTGGTAGTCTTGGGAGGGCCCAAATTATACATATGACACACAATTTGAAACAACAGATAAAAGATAAAAATGCACAGGAGTTGGAAGTGGTTGAGTGGTGTATTGAACATAGGAGTTTCAAATTAGATGAGCCATAAGATATGGTATATAGTTTGAGTTCTTGAGAGTCAACACTAGGGTGAGCTACAACATTGGATTTAATAAAGAGGTGAAGGTACCACCTGGTGATTGTAATGAATACTCATGAAATTTGAATCAATAGAGTATTTTGATTTGTTTTCAAATTGAGGATGTAGTTGTAAATCAATTTTTAAATTGACATATGAAATTGTTGATTTTGAATTAATCATCATTGAGTCTTTTGTAATATACAGATCAAATTTGGGATAAGTGTTTTGTTTTCCTCCTTCATCAAATGGTATTAGAGTCAATGGTCTTGAGTGTGTTGGTAGATCATTGACTGGGAGGTAGTCGACACTAGGACTAGTGGGTGGAGAGGGAAGTGAGAAGAGGTTTTGGGGCACAAGAAGATTGTCGAATGTGAGGCATCTTGTGGTAGAACCTATGGATTGAGGAAGTGCAAGTGAAGCTCAAAATTATTTTTTGAGAAGTTGAGGTTTGGAAAGCAAAGATTTGGAAGCATGAGTGAGAATATCAAAAGTATCGTTGTAGGTGTGTAGATGAACAGTTGAGAGAAAAAAGTGTAGAGAAAAGTGTTGTGGTAATGGTAGATTATGATAGATGAAGTGGAACCTTTGTGAGGATTGAGGTATGATTGCAACATGGAGGTTGCAAAGGTAGAGTTGTCCAAAGGACATGCCATAGGAGGCCATGGAGAGATGAAGAGGAAGAGTATTTAGTTTAGGAGGTTAGGCTATTTCATAGAGGAGGTTAGGCTATCAATGACATAGTTTGTTGGAGATTGTTTACAGTCTCAAAGGGTGATTCTATCACTTAGCTCCATCTTTGTGAGCCCATGCTCACAAATTTATTACTCATAATGTTAGATGTAGGAGCATCCCAGGTGAAGGGAAATCAACATCACCAAAAAAATTTTTGTTGCAAAAAATTGGTATGGTTTCATGGGAAACACTTACAAGCATGTTGATTCGTGTAGCCACATCTTTGCTTCTTTTCCATTTTGTGAATATGTAGAAGATTTATTTTAATCTCCAATTTGAATATCCTCTAGTGGAAAACAAATAAAAGTCTATTTATTTTCAAAATTTGATTCTATTCAATAAATTCAAGAATACCAAAGGTGGTGGGAATAGGATGCCATTTAATTGTAATCCTAAACATATTTCATGTGTCTCCTAAGTCCTTGGAAAGTGTTCCCCAACACTAGGATTGGAAAGAGATTAAATTCAAATGAAATGAACATGTAAATTGACATTTGTAATTATTCCTAGATGATAAGAACATGTGGGGATGCCCAAGAAGATCTCCTACAAAATAGGTGCATATGGGACACCCACATGGAAGGTGGGACCCACCTTGTATCGGTTAACTATTTGGAGAATTGATAACTCTTATGTAATGCATGTCTTGTTCCTAAAAATTAGGGATTGATATTTACAATGTGTGGAGTGGCACTATCAGTTCAGTATTAGTTCAATATTAGTTTAGTTTAGTTTAGTTTAGTTTAGTTCAGTAATGGTTCAGTTATCTTCAATTAACACCTTTTGCATGAGAAGATATTTACAAGGTTCAGGTAAGTGGGCCCATTCTTTGGCTCCAATTTTGAGGTGATGCTTGCAAGATATCTTTGTAACCAACAATTAGTTAAGTCTTTAGTTTGGGGCACCTAAATTGAGGAAGGACTTGGTTTGAATTTGGATTTCACGGAGGAACTCCACTTTCCCAATCTAGGCGTAGATTTTTGTGAGGAGCTTTATCCAATGTAATTGTCAAATCTTTGGAGTTTACAATGTTGATAATTATCTATTAATTGTATCAAGTTGAAGGGAGTTCTAGTTAGAGATTGTTATAGGTTAGTAGGTTGAGCTTGTGCATGTGTGAGAGTTTGAAGCATGGCATTGGATGTGTGGATTCATGCTTGGTCACATAGAATGCATGGATAGCTTGTGCTTACAAGTGTAATGAGAGTTTATTTGTAGATTGTGAGGAAGGATTGTTGAAGGAAAAGAATCATATCAATCAAGGATTGATACAGTGTTATTGTAATCTTGTTCTAAGGTTAAATAATACAAGCACTATTGAATTTGGTGGTGGAGTTTTTCCCAAAAAGGTTTCTCCACATATATGTTGTGTCACTTCTATCTTCTTATCTCATTCTTTTACAATATTTTGTCTCTTTCTACAATTGGTAAAATGAATCTAAACAGATTAATCATTTACAAAGAATTGTGAAAAAGAACACTTAATTAAATTTAGAGTCTCATAGGTTTACAAGTTTTAAGCTACAATTTTACCTTCAATTTTCCAACATTTGGTATTAGGGCCAGGTTGGGTAGAGTTTAGGACATCTTTCTCTTAAAATTTTGAAGGTTTTTGGTTGTAGTGGGAGCTTTTACTATTGAGTTATTATAGATTTGTAAAAGAAGTGTGTTTTATCTTCTTAGTTTAGAGATATGGTTTTCTTGACCTTTTGGGAGTTGTGTCATTAACAATAGTTTCTTTTATTGTGCTGAGGCCATGGCTGATCTTCATTTAGGAGATGGTTATCATGAAATCATGGATATATTGGTTACATGTTTCAGTTGGAGTTTTTTTATAGTGATGGTTTTATGTTTATCTTGTTGCCATGTATAGATCAGTATCACAGTTCAGTGGGAGCTTTGGTAGGATATGGTTATCTTCATGTGATTTGAAGAGGTTTTAACATCTTCTTTCATGGAGGACCCTTATAGTCTTTGGATAAAGGTGTTATTGTTCTTACTTTGGAGAGGATGTAGTTCTTTTTGGTTTTGAGTATTAATCATTTGCTTGGAGCTTCATGATTATGCAAGTTGCATTTGAAGTTGGCATGGACTGAATGGTGGGTGCTCATGGATACTATAGAGACTTGGGCTAGGTTGGATATTTCTTATGTTAAGAGATATGTGTTGGAATGGTTACCTATTATAAAAAATTCAACAGTAAAGACCAAGAAGCCTACACCTAGAAATGGACATGAGTCTATCATAGACTTGATGAGAATGTTGTCTTTTTTGAAAGCCTATATTGCTTGGTGTTGTATGCACAAGACAATGTTGTATCCCACTCTTGGTCTACTCAACAGGTAAATGATCTAAGAGGTGTTTCCCACTTGATTATTAGATGCATTATTTATATTTCATATCTTATGCATTAGCCTTGAAAGTTGAGTTCTGAGGGATTGTTGAGAGGTAGATGCATGATTTTATGTATTTATTTTGTTCTCCTTGCAATCTTGAACTTGAGTTAGTTTTTAGGATTTGGGTAGGAGAGGTATAGGAGATAGTTAGTGGATTTGGGAATATTCCCTTGTTTTGTGGGAATGTTTGGCTAAGTTTGATCTACTTTCTATGAGAGGTTTATATCTAATTTCTGCCATGTTTCATTATAAGTTGAATGTTTAGATGTTGATATCCTTTTTAGTTTGGGAGTGTTGAAGGAGATCTTACTTTACACAATTTGGAAGATGTTAGTGTGGTATAAGAACATGGTTTGATTTGAAGGTTCTCTCTTTCTGGGAATACAAAGTTATTATACTCAAATCCATACTCAAGCTTTAGCATTTTCATCCCTTTATCAAAGCATAGCTAGGTTATTGCAATTTTTCTCCATGGAGTTCATTTGAAGCAATCACCAAGTGGATCACATCTTCATCAAATCATCAAAGCTTGCATAGGAGTTGGGAAAAGGGCCAATTTCCACATAAAATTGGCACCAAATCCCCCATAAGATCAAGAGTTTTCATATTCTCAATAGGATTTAATCTATTTCATTGCTTTTACATTTTATTCTTGCTTTCATTTCTATTTTGAATGTGGTTAAATGGATTTTATGGGGAACCTTGGTCTTAACTTGCATTTGAATTCTCTAGTCGAACTAAGATCCTAGTACTTGCAAGAGACAACAAAAAAACATATTAGATGATTCAAATGCAAGTTAAAACCACAGTTACCCATAAAATCCATTTAAACATGCTCAAAATAGGAATAAAACAAGAACACAATGAAAGAAGATAAAACAAGCTAAATCCTATTGAGAATATGCAACTCTTGATCTTATGGGGGATTTGGTGCCAATTTGATGTGGAAATTGACCCTTTCCTGACTCCTATGCAAGCTTTGATGATTTTATGAAGATGCGATCCCCTTTGTTGAAGATTGAAGTGTGCTCCAAGATGAAAATCTGCATAACCTAGCTAAGACTTGATGAAGATGGATGAGAATTGATATACTTGAGTATGGATTTGAGTATAGTAAGTTTTTCTCAAATTATGGATGATGAAATGAGGAAAGAAGCCTCTTATTTATAGAATGACAAGTTGGAGAAATGCCCAAAATGAAGCAATGTGGGACTAACTTTCAACCAATGGCAAGGTGCCACTTGTCAAGAGATGAATGGATGAAGGATGTGCACATTGATGAATGTGCCCATAAATGCACTTAGGTGGAATTTGAAAATAATAAAATGACATGTAAGAGGGAAAAAGGAATGTCTTAAATACCACTTGACTCAATGCAAAGATGAAATAAATGTCTTGTTGGAAGGACAAAGTCCACTTGGAAAGATTTCAAATTTGGAAGAATATTCCCTTATTATGCCATGTTGAGAGAAAATAGGGATTTAATAAATGAATTAAATCTATTTTCATGTGCAAGTGGCAAAATCTAGAGGATGGGACATGAATTAGGATTAAATTAATCAAGGGTTAATTAATTTAATGAGGGGTTAGGTGATGTGACAAATTTGACTTAGATTTATGGGTTAACTTAAATCAAATATGAGAGGAGTGTGATTTTAGACTTAGTTAAATAAATATTTTGTTTTATTTAATGAAAGAGGATGATTGGTTAGCTTAAATTAAACAAGGTTTAATTTATTTAATTTAATAGATAGACCTTAGAGATTTAATCAAATAAAGTGAATTATTTAATTAAATATGGACATAGGGTTAAGTATATTAGATACATTAATTTAATTAACAAGAGAGAAAGACTTAATTATATAAAATGATTTATTTAATTAAGAGAGAAAAATTGATGAATTTAATCAAATAAGGGTATTCAATTAAATGGTTAGACTGAGGGATGATTTAGGATGAAATGGTGTTAATAATCGAGATCAAGTATGTCGATATATTTTCCATGTCTACATTTTCCCCTTCTTTGAAGCAAAGTACTTGCTGTATTGGTTCAAAGAATAAAATGTCTTGATCAAAAGCCAAAATTTTTTGATTTTTTTTTCAAATTGCCTCACTCCCGTCCTGACGAGAGAAATATGCTGATATATTTCCCCCTCAACAGATCAGATGAAAAATTCTAATTTTTGGGTGATCTCGTGAAAAATGAGGACAAGGTGCCCGACGGGTCAAAAAAAGGCTCCAGGAGGTCAAAAACAAGATAAAACAAAAAAGATGATGCAAAACGACCCTCGGTTGGGCGAAAATGGGATTAGGGGACCAAAACTCTAACAAGATAGCTAAAAAAGGTCAAAAAACCCTAATTTTTCAGACTTAAATAAGCCTTGAGGGGCCACTTCCAATTCATTTTCACATTCAGCCTTTAGAGATCCTGAGATTTTGATCTCTGACACCTTGGCAAGATGGTGCAATGATAGTTCCCCATGCACATTTCTGACAGGGTACAGACACACTAGAGACTTCCCGACACTAGACCACCAGTGAGTCAACTTGACCCAACTTGATTTTTTAATTTTGCATGCATTTATGATGCTTAAAAACTAGGTCTTTAGGAGCAATGCTATATAGGCCCACTAGAATTTTAAACTATGACACTTAGTGTTTAAACTACGCCGTCATCGCAAGGTCCGATGCCGTGATGCAATTTGAAATTTAGGGTTAAATTTCAAACTCCACTGCCTTTGCAGATTGCATTGTCGCGGTGCTCTTTAGGGTTAGGGTTTCAGATTAAACTCCAACGACATTGCAAACTGAATCGTCGCAGTGTAGTTTGGGAATTTCAAGGCTCTAGTGGTGTAGTTTGAAGTTTACAAATTGTGCTGCCTTCATAGGCAATGACGTTGGAGTCACTTTGGGATGTCGGGACATGCTACGATCAAGATTTTTTTTGATGATTTTTAACACGGTGACTTTCTTGATACAGGAGGAGGCGAGGGAGATCTACTCTCGTGAGCACAGGGCCTGAGATATTTTCAGCCTTTTGAGGGATTTTTCCAAGCAAGATCAGGAGCCCCTAGGAGAGATGGGACTTTGGTACATCGCTTATGCATCGCTCATGCGGACACGCCTGGGCATGATGATGGCCCTTGCTAAGAGATGGCATAGTGAGACCTCCTCATTTCACCTTTTGATGGGCGAGGCCATAGTCACATTGGAGGATGTGTGGCAGATCTTGAGATTTCTGATCCATGGTGAGTGGGTCATCTACGATATGGATGCTAGGAGGGAGGCCTGCTACGATGTTATGGGTACTAACTAGATTGTATTCTATGAGGGCCAAATTGAGTTAGAGTGCCACAGGCCTATCATATCACTCTACTGCTTGGCTATTGTAGCCATTATATTAGGTCTTGTCATCCTAGATCGGTGAGGCCGATATTTTAGTCATGGATGGGGGCTCGCTTGGGAGTGCATGGTCCAGTGACGATTGACACTTTTTGCATGGGGGCCAGTTCTGCTAGCTTCACTTTATAGGGATCTACATGAGTTTGCATATCTAGACAACAGAGCACTCAAAGCAGGGGTCACACTCCTACATATCTAGGCATGGGAGCACATCCCCATGCTTCATCCTTGAGTTTTTCTAGTTCTGATGGAGCTAGATGATCTAGTGGTTTGGTGATACAAAGGGGGTCTTTCTTTTACTCATACAAGATAGCATGGGATTCCTCACTGGAGGAGGGTCCTTGATGATATGCAAGTTTTCACATGGCGGTTGTACCTTGGACAACCATCCTGGTTTGATGATGTGTAACAACTATTTTTTGCTCGCTAGGACCGCTTGATGCAGGGGCGAGAGAACACTATGATAGAGATGTACCTACCGAGTAGTGTCCAACAATAGTTTCACAAGCTATAGGATAGGCCTGATGATCACTATGTGGCTATTTTTGTGAGGACGATGACATAGAGCTCCTAGGGATGGTACATACCTGCCCACGAGGTAGTTCAAATCTTTATGCAGCTAGTGGCCAGGTTGTGGCCATATGACTAGGGTTAGGAAGATCCTGGGACCACATAGGCATACCGAGATTGGTTTAGGCCACCCCTAAGGTTGACAGTTCTAGGTACACCATCCGCTCGACAGAGAGAGAGAGGCTAGGGATAGGATGAGGCCAGGGAGACAAGGATTGGGATCAGGGTGGCAGAGGACTAGTACTAGATTAGCCAGTCAGGGATCAAGATCTACAGGTTTAGCCACCTAGGGATCAACAAGATCAGCCCCACCAAGATGTCTCAATACAGGATCAAGACCATGGGTAGCATGATGGATAGGATGGGCACCAGGATCAGGTTATGACACTGCCCAAAGTTGGGGGTGAGGATCAACCTCATGTGCAGCGTCCTCTATAGCCAGATTTGAGGGATGGGAAGATTTTACAGTTACAGGCCTAGATATAGATATTAATGGCTAAGAGGGACTAGGCTAGAGCAGAGTGAGACTAGGCCATCCCGCAGAGGCAGGCCGCAGAGTTACAGAAAGTGACTGAGATGGGCCACTGATAGTAGCTAGAGAGTATGGTTTCCTCTTCCTCCCGGAGCATAGTATCGCTTTGGTCATATAGGGAGGCCATTCAAGAGGTTGATTATTATAGGATGCACTACCACTAGGCCATGTCGAGAGCAAGACGATTCCATGATTTTTCACGGAGGACCAACCATAGATTGACAGAGGAGCATAGAGAGAGGGCAGGTAGTGAGGGAAACAACCAATAGGGATAGGAATTCATTTTTTATTAGAGACAAGATACCTGTGTGCCCCATGGGATCATTTTTTTTGATAGCCTGATGGGCCATTTTGTATTTATGTATTTGATACTTGATTTGATTCTATTGTACCATGGCAGTGTACCTATTTTGATGATATATATGAGATGATGATTTTGATTCGATATGATATGTGATGCATTTATGGATGTCTTTACCTTCTATATGCTTATGTAATGATTCTATATGATGGTGTAAATTGTTTATGGATGCATTTTGTTTTCAATATCTTTTTCTGATGCACTTTTTTAGGATGTATTCCAAATGTTATGATATGCATTATGCTTAGACTAACAGATCTATATTATGCAATGTGTGTAATTTCCGCATGTGTGATGCATTTTATGATGTTATGGTAAAGATGTGATGATATGATGATGATGTTTTATGAAATGATATGATGGTTATGATATGCAAATGGATGCTTTTGATAGATGATGAATATGCGATAGCGTAATCGATGCTTATATGTGTTACGTGATGGTGCAAATGATGCTATGATAATGTATGATATGATGATGCAAATGTTTTATGATGTTATGGGATAAGTGCTTTTTGTGTTTATATATGATGGATGCTTATGTATGATTTATGTAATGCTTAGAATAACCAATCTATATGTATGGAAATGTAGTACATGTTTAATGGTTTATGTTGCTATATGCTATGATATGCACTATGCAATGTGCAATAGGCTTACAGTTTATGGATGCAAGATGGATGCAATGATAATGATGATGAATAACTATCATGGTACCATGTTAGAGCAAAAAGTAAGAGATAGAAGAAAGCAAGAGATTCCAACAAGACATGAGATGATGAGAATGATGTTTTCTTGCCAAGGAGTTAGGATTTTCAAAGGGACAATTACCTTATGTTTGATAACACACATAGGTACGATGTATCAAGGTATAAAGAACCAGGATGGTGTTGTACCTAGTGTGATGGACTTTGACTTGACAATTAGATAGGAGTATCCTTATTCACACTTGACATATGGAAGCCTTATTCAAAATGTAATTTAGATATTCCAAACATCTCGGACCAAAACATAGAAAAGCAAGCCTTCCTATGTGGTCAACAAGATATTTAGAACATCCTTCCTATACCTAAACAAAGCATGCATGACCAAGTTATATTATAAGAATATCCAACAAGAAAAATAGATAAAAGATAATGATCATTGGCCCATTCCTATCTCTCTAAATCCTTTTGTTTGGACATCATCAAGAGGTCCTTGGAATGAGTGCAATAAGATAAATCAAAAGAGAAAGATGAAGTAAACAAACAAGCTAATGTTCTTCAATACCGCTAGCCAAGACTAAACTATGGTGATGCTTGATGTTGATGTCCATTGTAGGATGTATCCTAGGACATGGCGATATCAAATGATTTGATATGGGACTGATTGGATTATAGGCTATTGACACAGAGTTGACCATCTTGTTTACTTACCAACCTAGACTTGGGATTTTGACATTTGGGTTTTTTACTTTTGACCCGCTAGACTTATTTCTAATTGTTTCACCAAAGGTTGAGGATGATGATTGATTTATTATGAGTGATGTTTATTGCAGGTGAAAATGAGATGAGATAGATGGATTTTTTTAAATATTTGGATGTTTTTGGAGTTTTTAAATGTTTTGCAGTTGTTTTTTGGTATTTTCGAGATTTTGCAAATGTTTTGATTTTTAATTTTCAAATTTTTTAGGTTTTTTGAGATTTTGACGAAGACCTAACCTAAAGACCCATCCTAGGGGCCTTGGGGGTTGATCAACCAGATTAGTGCCTACGTTATACACGTAGAGACCACATGGTTTGACTAACACAAACTCTATTATTGATGAGATATGAACATATGGATTGTTAGTTTATTATGACAGACTCCTAAAGGATTGACCTAAGTGTCTCAGGGGATGATCAAAGATCACCCTTGCCTACATTCAAGGCTTAGAGACCCATAGTTCACCAAGATGACTCTATTTTTGACTTTTTGACCTATTTTGGTATTTTGATATGATTTGGATGTTTTTGGATGTTTTTTATTTTTAGCGACCTCAAGGACACACGAATCTGATCCAATGAGAGCATGCCCCCAGTGTGATGTAATAGACTACTTCGATAAAAGGCAAGATGAACTAACCTTGAGAATGTGCTGAGTAGTACTAGGGGGGATCATGACATGAGCACAAGACCAAGCTATGATGTGGATGCCGAAAGGATGGATGGTGGATGAAGATATGGTAAGTGACAGATGATGGAATCTTGATGGGTGGATGATGCAGAACGAATCATGAAGATCCTGGTGGATGGAAAGTTCTTATTTACACAAGGCACTTGTTTGCTAGGTTTTCACCAGGGTACTTGCCCAAAGTGCCACCGAAATGGTTTTCACTAGAGGACGATTTTTCTCTTTACTGTTTTTGATCATTTTTTTTGATTTTTTTGGATTTTTTGCTTTTTGATTTTTTTGTTGTCACCAAGACACTTTTTTGCTAGGTTTTCATTAGGGTGACCATTTTTTCAAGACTTTTTCTATTTTTTTGATTTTTTTGGTTCTATACCTTGCAAGATTTAGGCATAAAACTTTTTGAGATGGGAGTTATTCATGGGCTCCTACAGAGGCTCACCTTTAGATGTTGATAACTAATATGCCCCTAACTTGTAGCTTGATGTGATGATGAATGGTCCTAACCAATTGGGCTCAAATTTTTCTTTGTTGTTTGCGTTAGGGACATTCTTCTGGTTCTCTTTTAGGACAAGTTCTCTGACTTGGAAGGTCCTGCTTATGATTTTCTTGTTATAGCTCCTCTTGAATCAAGTCGCTCCTCTTGAATCAATTCTGATAGACTTGCAAATGGCTCAATGCTCCCATATGTCACTCATCTAGCAACTCTAGCTCATTCAGTTTTGATACTCGGTATTCTTCATCTGTGATGATGTTTTGTGCTGATATTCTTAATGACGGAAGCTCAATCTCGATGGGAAGTACAAATTTTGATTCATAGACTAGGGAAAATAGGGCGGCCCCTATTGGTGTGCAGATGTTCATTTGATAGGCCCAGAGGGCAGGATATAGCAATAGATGCCAATCATGACCTGCATCATTGACTGTCTTTTTGAGGATTTTTAGAATGGTTTTATTGGTAGCTTTTTCTTGGCCATTGCCTTGGGGATAATATGGAGTGGAAAAGTGATGTTGGATTTTAAATTTTCACATAGGTCATAGACATCTTGATTCTTGAATGGTGTCCCATTATCTGAGATAATAGCTTGGGGAACACCGTATCGGCATATGAGGTAGTTCAGGATGAACTTAGATATTTTCTTTCTCATTATGTATGTCATGGGGATGGCTTCCACCCATTTGGTGAAGTATTTAGTCACGGTTATGATAAATTTGTGGCCACTAGATGAGGTTGGAGTGATTTTCCCAATGAGATCGAGCCCCCATTGTGAAAAGGGCCATGGTGTGGTGAGGGGATGAAGTTCTTAGGCTAGAGCATGGATGAGGTCCCCATACTGCTGACATTGTAAGAACCTTTTGACATAGTCATGTGCTTATCTTTCCATTGTAGGCAAATGATACCCCATCCTCAGCAATTTCTTGGCCAAGGTCATTCCACTCGAGTGTGAACCACAAATACCGTTATGCACCTTAGTTAAAGTAGTCAATGCCTCCTCAACATTTAAATAATGTAGTAGGGTTCCTTCTATGCTCCTACGATAAAGGGTATTTCCTAGGATGACAAATCAAGATACTTTCTTGACAAAATTTATTTTTAGGATTGAGGGTAAGTCAACAGGTAGGACCCCTATTCGCAAGTAGGTATAAATGCCATGGTACCAAGGATCACTGGGACCAACGATTTCGCACATAAAATCTAATTTTGGTACCTCAAATGCAGTCACAAGAAGTTGCTCTACCAAAAATTCATGTCTTAGGGCATTGTGAGGGATGTCTAGTAGGGATCCAATTGTTGCCATGGCGTCTGCTGCTTTGTTGTTTCCTCTGGGAATCTACTCAATTGTGATATCAATGAATGATTCTTTGAGGCTCTCTTCCAAATTTTTGTATGGAGTCAGCTTACCATCCTTAGTCTGGTATTCACCATTCACTTGATTTATTATCAGCTGGGAGTCTCCATATACTTTGAGGGCCATGATGTGCCATTGTACTACTATTCTGAGACCTATGGTTAAAGCCTCATATTCTGTAATGTTGTTAGTGCAGGGGAATGCCAATTTCAAGGATCTAGGTATACAATCTGTTAGAGTAAAGGTTTTAACTTAATTATGTTAATTAAGTTTCCTTTATTCCTCTCTTAAGATTTCACTTTAGTTTTCATATTGTGACATTTAATAATTTTATTAATTATTAAATGTCTACCTATTAGGGTTACTTTTAGGTTTGCATGATCTCCTTTTATAAGAATTGTTCTTTGTAATTATTTTACTTTCTCTCTGAATAATATACTCTCAATTTTTAGAGTCATTCTCGCTTTGCTTTGAATATCTTCTTATATGACAGGTTATTTGCATGCAGGTGTTCTTCGGGATATGTGATGTTGGCTTTCTCAACTTCAACATGGTATAAGAGCTCTAGATCTGTAGCTGCCTGTTCGTTTATTGAAGATTTCAACTTACAAAGTTTTCTTCTGTGCAATGGTTTCAAAAAGGAAAATTTTCTTGTGGATCTAGGGGTTGCCTAATTTTATAGGCATTTTTGGACAAAACGAACCTCTCCATTGAGTCTACAATGTCAAAAAACCCCTATTTTCATATAAAACTTGTCCAATTTGGCCACAGTCAAGTGAAAAGGCAAAATTCTTTTTGCCCCAAGGCCGTACAACCCTAGGGCACATAGTTCGAGGTCAAAATTTGAATGAAAATAAAAAATATATATAAAAAAATGATTTTTTTTATGTGCCCTGTTTAAAATAGGACACGCCGCCCGGGGTCCGCTCGGTGACCACTTAAGCGTCGCTCACCTAGGTGGCTCCATTGCCCCAGCGGCTCACCTGCCACTATGTCCACGAGCTCCCTCAAACTCCGCCCATGGTTCTATTAAGAATCAGGTGCCAACACCACTCTGGACCTCTGCCGCATCTACCCCACTCATGTGGGTGACCGAGGGCTATGTCACTAGCCCTAGCCCCTTGGTTCGTCTAGGTGGCCAGGGGCCTTTTTTTAGCCCCTGAGCACTTTTGGGAGGCTACTTGTGTATTTTGGAGGTGATGAAGAAGACACTAACTCCTGATCCATGTTGCATGTAGGAACCATCAAAGTAGATTTTCCAGTGGTTGGCTACATTGAGATTGAAGATGGATTCATCTGGAAACTCTGATATGAGTGGATTCTCTGAATACATGGGTGCTTATGCAAGGTGATCTACGATTACTTGACCTTTGATTGCTTTTCATTCCACATACTCGATGTCATATTCAAATAGAATCATGAACCACTTGGCCAGCCTTCCTATGAGAATTTCCTTTGATAATAGGTATTTGAGGGGATCGATCTTGGTGATGAGTTTGATTTTGTGTGCCAACATGTAATGTCTAAATTTTTGTGAAGAAAACACTACTGCTAGATAGGACTTTTCAATGAATGAGTAGTTTAACTCATGCCTGACCGTTGTGCAACTGATGTAATATATGGCCCTCTTTGTCCCATTTTCATTATGCTAAGCCAAAAGAGCACTAAGAGATGTTGCTGATACATATAGGATTAGTGGCTTTCTTGGGATCGACGACATGAGGATCGGTGGTGTGAGTAGATATTCTTTGATTTTGTTGAAGGCTTCCTCACACTTTTCATCCCACTTGTATGCTAATCCCTTATGAAGTAGGTGAGAATATGGGTTTTACTTGTCTGCCAGTTGTGCTATTAATCTGTGGATGGACTGAAGCCTGCCTTGGATGCCTCTCAATTGTTTCAATGTTTTGGGTGCTTCCATCTCAAGTATTGCTTTTACCATTATAGTATCTATTTCAATACCCCTCATCGACACTATGTACCCCAAAAAAATTCTTGATTGTACATCGAAGACACACTTCTTTGGATTTAAGTAGACCTTGTATTTATCCAGCCTGTCAAAAATAGCACTCAAGGTTGCTATTTGATCCCTCCTCTTTCTGGATTTTTCTAGTATGTCATCAACGTAATCTTCCATAGTTTTTTGGATCATGTCATGGAAGATTAACGTCATGGCCTTTTGGTAGGTGGCCCCAACATTCTTCAAGAAAAATGGCATCACGTTCGAGTAGTACATCCCCCATGGACAAGTGAAGGTTGTTTTGTGTTGGTCTTCTTTAGCAATCATTATTTGTTTTTACCTAGAGAAACCATCCATCAGAGAAAGCATTTCATGTCCCACTATCATGTCTACAATCATGTCAATGTTAGGCAATGGGAAATCATCTTCCAGACATGATTTGTTTAGATCTCTAAAATCTGTGCAGATTTAGATGCCTCCATTAGGTTTTGAGATAGGAACCAAATTTGACACCCACTCTGGGTAGTTGATTGGTCATATAAATCCTACATCAAGTAGCTTTTTCAAATCCATTTTGACTAGTAGGGTGATCTGAGGATGCATTTTTCTCAACTTTTGTCTGACATGATTTGCTTCAGGGTAGACTACTAGATGATGAACCACAATCTCTGGATCGATCCCGGGCATGTCCGCATACCTCCATGCAAAGTTTAATTTTCTCTCTTTTAAGAAGGTTGCTAGGAACTCTTGTTCCTCTGATAGTAATGAATTTGCAAAAAATGTGATGTGCGGTGTCTCTTTCATTCCCAAATTGACTGGGTTGCATTTTTCGGCTAGAACCACTAATTTTTCCTAATGTAGAGCTCTGAGAGGAAGATTGAATCCCCCATCCTTGGGCACCTCAGAGAGGTTTTTACCATTGGATGTGTCCTTTATTTTTACTATTTTTGGGTCAGAGAGTGCCACTATGTGGTTTTTACTCAAGGACCTTGAGATTATTCTCAGTTTTCTCGCTTTTGCGACTAAGCGATTCAATCATTTCCCCGTAGCATGCATGTGATGTGTGTCCAACTTAATGATGAATCGAGCTTTATTATCCCCACATGGAATATTATCCCATAGTCCCATGAATTTTGAAAGTGCCTCATCATTCTCGAATGTTTCTAGAATTGGTGGTCCTCACTAGTCATAATCGATGAGTTGGGGGTAAGCTAGGCAGATTTCATAGTTTTGATGGTCAATGGATTCAAATTACATAGTACTAATCATGAGAAGGGTGGTGTCCTCAAAGAGCATGGGTAAATCAGTTATCGGGTCCTCTTCACTGCTTATATCTAAGACATCATCTATGGATATGGGTGCTTGATGAGTGGGTGTTATTTGCTGAGGAGGATTTCTGACATTCCTAATTGAGGCACCTCTGCCAAGTATGGTCACCCTCGAAGGGGTACATCCGAGGCCAATATTTTTTATATGTGTCTCTAGAATGAGAGGTATTAAAAGACTGTTGTCATTTTTCTTGAGTTTCTGGTTTCTGTCATAGCCCATTACGAGCATCATTTGCAAGCCTTTGTTGCTGTCGTCCATAGGTAAATTAGCTACCAATTTATTGTCTTGATACATGAGATGGGATAGGTCCTCCTCTATTACTTCTTGGCTGAGATTTCCCAAACTTCTGAAGTTGGAATATCCTTTAGTGGATGTTTGGGATGTGGAGGCTTCATTTGATTGCGATCGTCCTCATGATTTAGGAGCTTGTGGTAACTCTCCTACCACAAAAGCATTTTGGGAATTGTATAGTTTCCAAAACCATTGTCCTAGATGATGAATTTGATATCAAAGATAGTGGGGATGGCGGGGGTGGCGATTGTCTCTATCAAAAAACTAAGAGTGGCTGGATCAATGTATAGTGTTGATGGGCCTTCATCATTCTTTGGCACATGGGGGATTTTATAATATTTGGCCTCAAGTATCTTGCAGTAAGAGAATGGTTCGGGATCCCCATGGATGGTGACCTCTTGGCCTTCATGTGTGAATTTGATGCATTGGTGGAAGGTTGATGTGATTGCTTGCATTGCATGAATCCATAGGCGTCCCAAGAGAATATTGTAAGGAAAATCAAGGTCGAGGACCTAGCAGGTGGTTTCCATTATTGTTGGCCCCACTTGGATGGGGAGTTGGATAGTGCCCTAAGACACTCTCTTGATCATCATACACCCTGATTGTGATGCCTTTTCCTTTGTCTATGGTATCCTCAAAAAAATTTAGATTTTTTATTAGCTTAAGGGAACAAATATTTAAACCCACACCTCCATCCACCAAAACCCTTTAACTTTGTTCTTGTATACTAGGACTTCCAAATGGTGTGCATGATTGTGAGATGTTTGAGTAGGGAAGTCCTAGTTGGAGAATGTGAGAAGGCTTGGAGTGGTGATATTTCCAACCATAGCTTGGAATTGGTCTGCATCCATATCCGAGGAGATGGTGGATGAGGATAATGCTTCTTCTAGGATTTTCTGTGGGCAGGTGATATTTTCAGCAACTCCATGATGGAGATCTAAGCGAGTGTTCTCTTTAGCTAGTCCAGGACATTATATCCATGCGGGATGGATCTTGGATTTGAAGTGGATGCCTTAGGTGGCTGTGAGGGTCCAACGATGGTGACCTTGCAGCTGCGTGTGGTGACTCCACAGTTCGCATTGGATCCTTTAATGTTAATGATGGAGACATACTCTTCAAGTGTTGCCACAACATGCTCATACACATGATTCACATCCTTGTATTTTCCTTTTCCTTTTCCATTATCATTGTTTCCCTTGTTGTGATTAGACATCCGATTTGTGTATATCTTTAGGTTTTGGTTTCCTGCTGGTTGCTCCACATTTATGATTTTTTGATCAATGAGGTATTGGATTAGGATTTTTAACCTCATACAATTTTTAGTGGTGTGCCCTTTGATTTTGTGAAAGTCACAGAGCTAGTTTCCATTGTACCAGGGTGGTTTCACTTCCGGTTCCTAGTAATTCTCATAGGTAGGTGCCTTGATGAGGTTTTCATTAATCAATTTCTTCATGATGAGCTTGAGTGGTTCTCCAAGGGCTGTGTATTTTATCTTAGTGGAGTTTTTGTTTCTCTTGAGTGGTCCCCTTTGATCATTTAGGTTATTAACATGATTGTAGATTGGTTGGTGTTGTGATACTGCATTGGGTTGGGTGTTGTTCCGATCATTGTTTTATGGTTGTTGGTAGGTTTGAGTGTTTTTCCTCAAAGCACTAATCATGACCTTAGAATCAACCACACCATCATTTGTGACATTTTTCTTTCTCATCCATGTGAGAGGTTTGTCATTATAGCTATTGGATGGACAATTTTTATTTATTTTTTTCTGGATAGGTGGGTGTTCCTCCTTGTGCAACAAGGGCTCGTTCAGTGTTAAGCGCCTTTGAGATCAATTGATCATAGGTAGTAATACCTTGCACTTTGAGGTGAAATTCCAAGTTTCCTTCTAAATTGGAGATGATTGTGCAAACTTGTGTTCTCTGGCATGACCCATTTGCTTCTATTGGCCTTAGATCTCCATCATTGTAGAAATGAAGCAAATGATTCATTTTTACCTTGTTTTAGAGTTGATAGTTCCTCGAGACTAACATCCATCCTGATATTGAATGTGTAATTTTTAATGAATGCGTCTACAATTTCTTGGAACTTCTTGATGCCAGGAGGAAGGTGAAAGAACCACTCCATGGCATGGCCAACCAAACTCCTAGGAAATAGCCACATCAAATAGGTATTTTCATATGCAACTTCCATGCAATGAACCTAGAATTCCCTGATGTGATCTTCAGGGTTTCCTATCCCTCGATATTTATCAAATTTGGGGATTTTGAATCCTGTGGAAATGGTTTCATTACAAGATTCTTGTCGAATGGATAAGGACACAATTTGGCTGGTGTTTCTATGGTTCTCCCTAATTGAAGGTCAAGTACTTGTGAGAGTAACTTGATTTGTGTTGCTACATCATTTTATAGATCAAGGGGTGAGATGAAGGTGTTTTGTGATGGTTTAACCATTGGAGGGATAGGTGGATTTGTGTTGATGGATGGTATTTGCACATTCTGCTGTGCCAAGTATGCTTGGAATCATTGTTGTACCAACAATGCTTATTGTTGGTCCTATTGCTGTTGTGCTAATAGTGGTTGTTGCTGAGCTTGCTACTATTGTACCAACAAAGCTTGTTGTTGGGCTACTAATTGGGCTGCCTCTTGCTGCTCTTGGTATTTTTCCAGCGCTTGCTAGTATGCTTGTTGCTGAGCCACTTGTTTTTGAGGTATTGAGCTTGCACTTTTTCTTGTGCTTGTGCCTGTTGAGATTGATATTGGGCTTGAGCTTGCACTTGTTCCTTAGCCTGGGCTTGTGCTTGTTGGGTAGCTTGTGCAATCTATGTAGCTTGTACGGCTTGAGTAGCCTGAGTGGCTTGCACTGCTTGAGTAGCTTGCTGTTGTTTTGATAAAGCTTGGGCTTGAGAAGCCTTCTGTGTGGCTTAAGTGATTTGAGTAGCTTGCACTACTTGAGTATCTTTTTGTGCTTGAGTGGCTTGCACTGCTTGTCGGTTTTGGATTTACTAAAGTGCCTTTTGATAGGCAGCTTGTTGAGTAGCTTGCAATGCAATGTTATATTGGCTTGATACATTTGTGTTTGGTGGTGGAGGTGGTGGTGGTAGATTTGGTATAGTGTTTGTTGCTGTGGTGAGAGGTATCGTCATATTGATGATTGGGATTTGAGTGGTGGATGGTGCGATTGATATGCTTGGTCCTTGAGAGACCATGTTTTGAGATATTTGGGGGATGGTTGATGATGTGATGGTGGTAGCTTGCGTTATCGAGATGGTTGTCATTTGTTGTTGCGATGTTGATGGTAAGATTTGAGGATTTGGTATGATGCTTTGATTGATTCTTGGTGGGTTGATTTGATTTTGTTGATTGATGTTCAGTAAAGGGAGAAGCCCTAAACCAAGAGGTGGTGTGGATATTGATGGCAATGGGGGAGTGGTGGAAATGTGAGTGGCATACTTCCTTGTGAAAATGATGATGAAGGGTCAAAAATTCCCCTGGTCCAAATAGCCCATCCTCTCCTTGCGAGGTCAAGGGGAGAGAGGTTTGAGGTGTTGCGTGAAATGATGATGATGGGTCATTAGGATCATGAAAGGTGAGGGGGACATATGAATGTGATGAATTTTGTGGTATGGATTGACCCAAGATGGTGTTTGCATCCAACTCTTGATTATTCATAAGAGGGTGTTTTTGTAATGCACTGAGAAATGTGCTCCCTTTGTTGACGATGGGTTGAGTTGGAGCAATGGATGATGTGATTTACGGGATGTATTGAGTGATGTTTTGAAATGGAGGTGTAGATGAGATGGGGAGTGTGGATGAAATTGGAGGTATGAATCCAAAAGGTGTTTCCATAATGGCACTCACATCAAAATCAAAATGTAGTTTAGCCCCTTGTTTTGCTAATTCAAGCATGTATAGTGAGGGGTTGAGTCTCATCATGACATTAATGATTCTGTGATTCTCTAGGTTTTGGACCATCTTAGTGATTTCATCTTGTGTCATTCCAAAGGAACTATTGGTGATATCCTCTACTTGACTTTCCTCTTGAGGATTTTGTGATGATGAAGGAAGTTAGAGGATCGCTTGATCCAACTGGATTTATCTTGAAATTTCTTTGGCTTAGGTCACTTGAAGTGGATGTTTCTTTGTTGGCTTCCATGTTCCTCTTGTGTTGAGATCTAGTTTGTACCATAAAATAGGGATCAATCTTCAAGAATATGGGAGATGAATCTCTAATTATTTAGAATGATATATCTTAAGGTACAAAAGAGAAATTCTTAGGATAATTTAAAGATAAAAGGGTGATAATGAGATATATGAAAGATGGATGTTTGATGGATGATTGAAACTCTTGAGAAAATATTTAAGGGTATGTTAAACTTTAGGACTTGATTTTGATATTTGATTTTTTGGATTGATTTGGATTTTGATTTTGATTTTGATGGTGAAATCATAAAATCTAAGAGTTTGGATGTTGTCCTAGAGTAGATTTGTTCACAAGATGCTAATTTGTCTAGGTGTGAGAAGAAGGATTCATCTAAACACATCTATCCAAACAAAATGATTTTGATTGGTTTGACTTTGATTTTGGATAACGAACTCTTAAATACCAAGATGTTGGATGTTATCAAGGGATGAATTTGTTCACAAGAGTAGAAGGATGCATCTACACACATTCAATCAAAAAAGATGATTAGGATTTTATTTGTTTTTTATTTGCCCAAAGTTTAACATGGAGGATCTTTTCAATATTTTCAAAAGTTTGATGGTGAAATGATTTTTTGATTTTATGTTTGGATGGATGAAAGTGATTTGTTTTGATCTTAAATGAACCTAAAAAAGACTCTTGTTTACAAGACCTCGATTTTGAAGAACACACTTTACTCTAGACAAGATGTTCAAATTCCCTAAAAAGATTTGGGTTTTGACAATAATAGAATGAATACAAATTTGGATTGTTTCTTGAAGCTCTTCTATAAAAGTTGAAAATTAATCTTTGTTTGAATTTGTATAGCGTTGAGAGACACTTTTGACGATATGTTGGACTAAGAGCTTTGACCTTGGGTCTCTAAATTTTGATCTTACATGAAATCATTGGAGACACATGTGTGGGGTTCAATTGTTTTTATCTTTGCTTAATAAATTATTTTTACCACAAACACTTCTTGATTAGCTTTTGCACTAGATGTCTAATGTCTTAAGTTCTTCTCATTCCGAAAGGTATATCATGTAGAACTTTGATGAATTCAAGGAAAAATTTACCTATTGTTGACTTTAGTAAGCAAATTGAGATGTAAATCAAGTGTTTAGAAACCTCTAAGGATATAATCCCTAGGGCAAGCAATAACACTTAACTTTGGCCAATTGTATTTGCTTTCTAAAGGGTTTGAAATTTTGATGCCAATGTTGAATGTTTGTTTCCCAATGTTTATGAACAATCAAAGTGTTTTGTAACTAAGAACATGCACAATCCTATGGATATGAAAGACTTTATTTGTTGAGTCCCCAATTGGACAAGTCCAGCTATGCTTATTTTTAGCGAATGGTTAGATGCTTGACCCCACTGGCTCCCCTCCACAACACTCACTTCTCAAGGCATCCAAGCATCAATACCCATGAAAATCCCATGGAATACTTTTCATTTCCACTAAAAACCGTCAAAGTGTGGGGCGGCTTTAGAACGACCGTTCTTGCACCAACAAATAGATAGGGATGTTGGCCTTTCTACAACAAAGGTTTTAATTCAGACTTTCTATTCATAGGAGTTGATCCTTTGGGGTGAGAAACCATTGTTTGCCTTCTTATTAGAACCAACCACATGATATTGGATTTTGTTCCAATACCGACTTTTATATCCCAGCTGGAAATACACTTGGCTTTAGTGTGTTACCGATTGGGTCATTCCCTTGGGTGAGTACTTTTTACCACAAGGAAGACCCTTTAAGATAAACAATAGCGAGAAAACATACCCGTAGTTCAATCAATCTTTGTTGAGAAACAAAGAGAGAACACACACAATATGTTCCACTCACACTCACAAGATGTTTTGTTCAGTTTAAAACCCAAACTAAAGTGTGGAGGCAATCACTTTATCCCAACTTAAGACCACCAAAAATCCTTTTGATTCTCAAGATCATTGTGAGGCCGAGAGAAGCACATACATATTTTCAAAGGTGTTAATTTGAGTAAGCAATCAAAAAACAATGTAGCACTTGTTCATTTTAAAACCACAAAGCAGAAGTGAATTCTTTTTATAGCACCAAATCAAATGTGGAATTTTCCTTGTTTAATTGTTAGCCTCAAATGAAATCTAGTGAGGTTGTCCTAAAGTTCATTTTAAGCCCTTTTTAGCAAAAAATGAAATGTTCTTTTTAGAACCCAAAAGAAAAATCTAGTAGGTCCTAAGCATGTGAAAGACAACAAATCCTTTAAGAGAAATTACAAATTCTCTAAGAGTGTTAAACAAACACTAAAGTGTTTAAAAACACTTGGTATTATGAGAAAGTGATGTCATCATGCCTCTTTTCTCCTTCACTTTGATCAATCGAACCTACAAGAAACTGGTTAGATCTGCAAAACAGAGGTTAGAAAAACATGTAATAACCCCAAATGATTAAAATTGAAAAAGGCACATGTCATAAAAAAAATCTGAATTTCAATTTTTATTTTTCCTTAGCGGTGGAGTTTGCACAGGTGGTGCAGTTTGAAGCTCTCCAATAGTGCTATATAGTGCCACTTACTAGTCAACGTCATTCTATAGCAGGGATAGAGAACATGACTGCGTCACTATTTTGGTCAATGGTGGAGTTTGAAATTAAAATTTTCTAGCAGGTGGAAACAGAACCAGCGGTGCACTTTGAAATTTTGAATCTTGGGCGAGAACAACAAAGCCTCAAAGTTTGGAATTTGTAGTAGTGCTATATAGCGACGCTGGAGTCACAACAGTTCTGTATAGCGACGTTGGTCTGCTAGCAGTGGAGTTCCTATAGAGACACAAAAACAACCAAAAAGCATGGAATTTGATGAAAAAACGTGATTAGAACTTCTGGTCTTCCCTCCTTCTAGTGCCAAAATGTCGAACCAAGATCCTAGTGTATACACCTGAAAATGGTCATCACATTCAATTAATTAAATACAACCTATTTGATTAATACTTCAACTACATATAAATAAGGTCTTTATTTATATTGTTCATTTTCCTTTTAATTCTCCTAATTCACATTCTCCTAAAATAAATAAACAAAAAAACCCTAAACGTGTTTATTTAATTAATCTTCCCTAATCTTGATTAAGAATTAGAGCACATTTCTACAACTTTTTGTGTGCCACCTCATAAAGGTCACATGAAAATAAATAAGCCTAATTATTAATTAGAATTATCCTCACACACTTCCACCAATAAGAAAAAGCACATGGCTTTATTCCCCCACACTTCAAACAAATTTGGAGCACATGGGTCTTTGTTTCACACACTTGGAATCCCATACATTTGGCATGCTTCCAATTGTTCAAGGGATTCTCTTCACACACATGGCATGTTGTCCTTGGTCAAGGGGACAACATCTTGATTCCTTTCATCTCCACTGTCTATCTTGTCTCCTTTGAATATGAACCGTTGATAGGTGCCACCTCACAAAATGCTTGAGAAAATCTATAAATACACCCCTTATCCTTTGCATGACCATCCATCTTTTGAGTAATGTTATAATTCTATTTTGAGAAACAAATTGGAATAGTGTTATAATGCCATTTTTCATCCACACTTTGAGTATTGTTACCATGCAGGTTTTTTGTGGGAGCTTGGAGCTTTCATGGAGTCTTATACTTAGTTTTCATATCATGTGTTACTTTGAATTATCATCTTAGATTAATTAATTGCTTCATAGTTACATTTTATCATCCCCATTGCATCATAGTTACATTTTAGGTTAGTTTGCTTTATGTTTGCATTTGAGCATATGCATAATCATGGATAGTTCATTTTAGTTTTGTATCATCTCACTCATCTCCACTTATTCATCTATCATCAACATCATCCTTCATGTTTCATTACATCCATTATCCTTTCCATCATTTTGTTTCATTTAGGAGCATACCACTAATCATTCCAGCACAGATTTGCATACCACTAATCCTTCCACCACACATTTGCACATAGAAATCATCTTAGCTTGCATATTAAGCATCAAATCTCATTTTCTAGGTAGTCATTTTAACAACCTTTATGCCCATAGAAATATGAGGGCCGAACGGTTTAATAAATCCCTAGAAATAGAGAACAATGATACGTATTTGAAAGGTTTGATTGTATTACGAATAGATTAGTTTGACTTGCTTCAAACTTTGAATGTAAACCATCTCATTAAGGTTTGTGTTTACATTAGAATAAATCACTCTACACATTTGACACACGCACACCTAGTACCTGCTAGAGACAACAAAAAAACATATTAGATTATTCAAATGCAAGTTAAAACCACGGTTACCCATAAAATCCATTTAAACATGATCAAAATAGGAATAAAACAAGAACAAAATGAAAGAAGATAAAATAAGCTAAATCCTATTGAGAATATGCAAACTCTTGATCTTATGGGGGAGTTGGTGCCAATTGATGAGAAAATTGGCCCTTTCCCAACTCCTATGCAAACTTTGATGATTTGATGAAGATGTGATTCCCTTTGTTGAAGATTGAAGTGTGCTCCAAGATGAAAATCTGCATAACCTAGATAAGACTTGATGAAGATGGATGAGAATTGATATGCTTGAGTATAGTAAGTTTGTTCAAATTATGGATGATGAAATGAGGAAAGAAGCCTCTTATTTATAGAATGATTAGTTGGAGAAATTCCCAAAATGAAGCAATGTGGGACTAACTTTCAACCAATGGCAAGGTGAAACTTGTCAAGAGATGGATGGATGAAGGATGTGCACATTTTGATGAATGTGCCCATAAATGCACATAGGTGGAATTTGAAAATAATGAAATGACATGTAAGAGGGAAAAAGGAATGTCTTAAATGCCACTTGACTCAATGCAAAGATGAAATAAATGTCTTGTTGGAAGGACAAAGTCCACTTGGAAAGATTTCAAGTTTGGAAGAATATTCCCTTATTATGCCATGTTGAGAGAAAATAGGGATTTAATAAAGGAATTAAATCTATTTTCATGTGCAAGTGGCAAAAGCTAGAGGATGGGACATGAATTAGGATTAAATTAATAAAAGGTTAATTAATTTAATGAGAGGTTAGGTGATGTGACAAATTTGACTTAGATTTATGGGTTAACTTAAATCAAATATGAGAGGAGTGTGATTTTAGACTTAGTTAAATAAATACTTTGTTTTATTTAACAAAAGAGGATGATTGGTTAGCTTAAATTAAACAAGGTTTAATTTATTTAATTTAATAGATAGACCTTAGAGATTTAATCAAATAAAGTGAATTATTTAATTAAATATGGACATAGGGTTAATTTGATTAGATAGATTGATTTAATTAACAAGAGAGAAAGACTTAATTAGATAAAATGATTTATTTAATTAAGAGAGGAAAATTGATAAATTTAATCAAATAATGGTATTCGATTAAATGGTTAGACTAAGGGATGATTTAGAATGAAATGGTGTTAATAATTGGGATCAAGTATGTGGGTATATTTTCCATGTCTACAAGATGCATTATTTATATATATCTTGTCATCTCTTATGCATTAGTCTTGAAAGTTGAGTTTCGAGGGATTGTTGAGAAGTAGATGCATGATTTTATGTATTTCTGTTGTTCTCCTTGCAATCTTGAACTTGAGTTAGTTCTGAGGATTTGGGTAGGAGAGGTATAGGAGGTAGTTAGTGGCTTTGGAAATATTCCCTTATGTTGTGGAAATGTTTGGCTAAGTTTGATCTACTTTCTATGAGAGGTTTACATCTAATTTTTGCCTTGTTTCATTATAAGTTGACTGGTTAGATGTTGATATCCTTTTTAGTTTGGGAGTGTTGAAGGAGATTTTACTTTACACAGTTTGGCACATGTTAGTGTGGTATAAGAATATGGTTTGATTTACAGGTTCTCTCTTTGTGGGAATATTATCTTCTTCTTGAAGATTCTTATGTTATGAGAGATGTACTTTGCATATCAATGTATGCTTATTTTAAACTATGATAGAGGAGTTAGCTAGATCCTCTATGTGACGTGTTATAGGTGGACTTGTTAATGTTGTGATCTTGTTTTCAGATTTGACATTACCTGTGCAGTGGGAGATCCAGAAGGTATATGTGTTTTGTATGAGATGGGTACCTCTCTTGGATTGGTTACACTTTGCTACAGTGAGTTACTTCAGAGGTTTTTTATCACATGTCTATGTGTGTTATTATGTTGGAGTCTTATTTTGTAGGATGGTGGATATACATGGACTTGTTTGTAGATTTGGGTTGTTATTTTGATAGCATGAAGTTCTACCTATGATAGTTGTTTAGCCTATTTTGTGGTATGGATAGTTTTGGATGAGCTAGAAACTTGTTGTGGTTGCTATTCCAATTTGGTATGAGTGTGGTAGTCACTCAGAGTCTTTTGTTATCATTTGCATTTGATGCTTGTGTTCATGTATAGATTGGTGCAGGTTTCAGTGAGAAAAAATGGTTATAGAGACTTGGGAAAGGTATTGGTTCTTAGTGTAGGAAGGCCATTGGCCTTGACTCTTGTAATTGATTTATAATAATGATTCCTTGTTTAGAATAATTAAAATGTATAATTTCAAGTGGGAGAATGTTGGGAATAGGATGTCATTTAATTGCAATCCTAAACATATTTCATGTATCTTCTAAGTCCTTGGAAAGTGTTCCCCAACACTAGGATTAGAGAGAGATTAAATTAGAATGAAATGAACATGTAAATTGTCATTTGTAATTATTCCTAAATTATAGGAACATGGGGGGATTCCCAAGAAGAGCTCCTACAAAATAGGATCACATGGGATGCCCACATGGAAGGTGGGACTCAACTTGTATTAGTTAATTGTTTGGAGAATTGATAACTCTTATGTAATGCATGTCTTGCTCCTACAAATTAGGGATTTATATTTACAATGTGTGCAGTGGCACTATTAGTTTAGTATCAATTTAGTTTAGTTTAGTTTAGTTATGGTTCATTTATCTTCAGTTGCTTGTAATTAGTTTGATTTTCATGTAGTCAACTTCAATTGACTTGAATTGCATGACTAATGACTTCAATTGCATGACAAATAATAGTTTGATACTTTCAATTAAGTGGGGATGATCAATCATGGATGATGTTTGCATGAATTGATGAAGAGATATGTTTTAGTTAACTTAGATTGACTTGGAACCACCTTGGGCACCCAAGTTGGCATCTTTCAGTTAACACCTTTTGCATGAGAAGATATTTACAAGGTTTAGTTAAGTGGGCCCATTCTTGGGTGTCAACTTTGAGGTGATGCTTGCAAGATATCTTCGTAACCAACAATCAGTTAATTTTTTAGTTTGGGGTGCCTAAATTGAGGAAGGACTTGGTTTGACTTTGGATTTCATGGATGAAATCTACTTGCCCAGTCTAGGCATAATTTTTTGTGAGGAGCTTTATCCAATGTAATTTTCAACTCTTTGGAGTTTACAATGTTCACAATTATCTATTAATTGTAGCAAGTTGAAGAGAGTTCTAATTAGAGATTGTTGCAGGTTAGCAGGTTGAGCTTGTGCATGTGTGAGGGTTTGAAGCATGGCATTGGATGTGTGGATTCATGCTTGGTCACACAGAATGCATGGATAGCTTGTGCTTCCAAGTGTAATGAGAGTTTATTTGTAGGTTGTGAAGAAGGAATGTTGAAGGAAAGGAAGCATATCAATCAAGGATTGATACAATTTTATTGTAATCTTGTTCTAAGGTTAAATAATACAAGCACTATTGATTCTAGTGGTGGAGTATTTTCCTAAAAGGGTTTCTCCACGTATATGTTGTGTCACTTATATCTTCTTGTCTCATTCTTGTACAATCTTCTATCTCTTTCTACAATTGGTAAAATAAATCTAAACAGATTAATCATTTACAAAGAATTATGACAAAGAACACTTAATTAAATCTAGAGTCTCATAGGTTTACAAGTTTTAAGCTATAATTTCACCTTCAATTTTCCAACAAAAGGACATGCAACAATTTAAAAGCTATTATATTGATAAGGGGTCAATTAAAATAATTGGTTGCTGATGTTTCACCTTCCAACTTTGAAAAAAATCATTAAATTAGATGAATAGTATGAAAAATGTGTGGGGGGAGTTGCGAATAGATTAAAAAATAGGTTGCACTTGTTGGAGGAAATTCCACATAACCTTGGAGATAGAACCCCCATCAGGAAGGCGTATCGTACCATATAGTAGGAAACTAGTTGGTAAAGATTTAAATGCCACCACCAGATCTAGAGAGGATGGAGCCAAGTAAAGTTGAGAGGGATAAGCTCAACAAAAGAACAAGGAAGAGCTCTACAAAATTTAAATGAAAACAAGTTAGTTGTTCCATGGAGATTATATGGTTGTGGGTAAGATGATGCCTCAAGTTGAGTGTAGTGTAGAAAATATTATCCCTTTAAATTTTCACACTTTCTTGGGCACTCCTAATTAAGTTGAGCTTAATTATGCATTTACAAGCCCATTAAATTACATTTTTTAAATGGGAAACCTGACAATATTTAATTCCTAAACTTAATTCTTTACCTTGAGCAATGTGTGTTCCAAGGATAGGGACGAGGTGAATAGGTCCTCCCTAGGATTTTGGACCTAAATTTGATTTATGTTTTTGCTAATATTTTAATGTCCCTGAATTCATATTTTGATGTCAACTTGTAATCTTTAATTTTTTGGAAATTAAGGATACATACCTACAAATACAAGGTTATTTTACTAAGTTTCACCTACAAAATTTATGAGAGTATCCCTAGAGAAAAGCTGATGATCAAGAGCATTAAAGATTAGATATATTAGATATTTATTGCACCAACCAAGATCCAATCATCATGTCAAAGTCTTCTTGCATCATGCATGTTTTTGGATCCAACATTGTGATGTAGGTTTCAAGATCAAGTCAAGCATTCAAAGCATTATTTCAAGCAAGATTCAAGTATCAAGATCTACATCCATTGAATCCATTTCATGCAAGTTGTAGACCACCATTATCAAGGTTCATCAAGAGTTTGTTGAGTGGTAACATAGATTTGTTCTTTCTTCATTCCCTCTTGCATGTTTCATTATTTCAATTCAAGATTTAATTACCAAGACGAGGTTTGACCAAGGAAAACCCCCATTCACCAAAAATAAACATTTTTCCCTCTCATGTTTGTTTTTATAGATTTAGGTTGAAGAAGGATTGAAGACCTCTTCAAGGGAAATATTGGAAAAGTTGTCAAATTTGAAAAAGTTATCAAAGTTGTCAAATCATGAAATCTAACCTACATATCTAATTTTGACTTTTCGATACTTAAATCCAGAGAATCTCAAAGAGTAGAAATATGACCAGAGGCTCTCAAAAGTTGTAGAAAATACCTCACAAAATAGCCATTCACCCTTGGGGGAATGAGTCCCATTTTGCATGTTGAAACTACCTTTTGGTGACAAGTACACATCATTCAGATCACCTTCTTAGATCTATAGAAAGTTGGTCATTTCTATTTGTTGAATATAGTTTAACTTTCTATTACAAGTTTGAATTAGCATAATTAGGTTGATTTTCTATTTTTTTTTAATCTCCCAAAAGTGTTGTTCATCCTTTTACCCCCATCCTCAATCATAAGGAAACATGAAGATTCTCACATTGGGTTGATTCACCTAAGGGTTGTTAATTAATTCTTTGTGGGAATCTCATTTCTTGATTAATGAAGGAGATTAGGTCCATCATACCGCACTTTCCACATATTTGATGATGTACCTAATTTTATTTCATTTTATTTTGGAGTCCATTTCAGTCCTAGGTCTAGATTTGCATTTTTAGAATCTTGCATATTTACACTAGTTTGCATTTTCATTTTAGAAGGTTAAAGTGCATTTTGGCATACTTAAAAATCTGCATATTTTGGTATCCATTTTGCATAGCGCATTCATAAAATTGCATGTTTAATCAGTTAAATTAGAAAATTGAACAAAAATTGTATCTCAAATTAGGTCATTTTGCTTGTCATTTAGTATTATTTTGTACTTAAATTTAGACCTCATTTTTGAGAAATCTGAAACTGTAATCATTTGTTTGCATCCAAAACCTAAAAATAAAAACTGTAACTCATAAATATGTAATTTCATTTTTCAAAACCCTGAAGCAAGACCCATTCACCCTTGGGTGAATGAGTACCCGATTAGGGCTTTTTTTTATTTTTTGAGCATCAAAAACCTTGTTTCTGCATTCTTTTTTCTTGCATTCAGTTTCTAGAATTTTTATTTTCTAAAATTGTTCATATTAATGTTAGTTTGTCAAACTCAGTGCTTTGTTTGAATTGAAAATTGCATTTAAAATACATTAATTTTAGATTTTTGCATAGTATAATAAAAAAATTGTCTCATTTGAAATCTAAAAATATATTATCTATTTTCATTCTTGCATAATGGACATGTAACGTGCCCAAGTAAAATATATATAATATACACCACATATTGACATGATGAATATAACAAAAGACAATTTGTTAAGCTATTTTCCATCATCGTAACACATGTTTAAATAAAAGAAATATATGTATATTCATTTCAAAATGTCTATCCAAATACATAGTTTGAATTGGCACCATAGTGCCACTTAGTCAATAAAGTTTTACATTAGTGATACATAATACCACTATTAAGAAGAACTCCATAGTGATTTCCTCTTCTAAGCTCACCTCCACTAGTGGATGAGAACATGGTTCAAGTGATTTTCTAACCAACCATGAAGCTACGCTTCCCTAAAAATTATTTTTTCCATTGAAGAATACTCGACCTTGCACGAAACACTTAGTAAGAGATGCAATATATAAGGTTGAATCTCATGTGTGTCTAACTACATGCAAGTACCATGTTAGATAAACACAAAGAGCAGGTAAATAAAATCAAATGATTCACATAATGGTTGCAAAGCTTGGCCTAGCTCAACTAAGGTTAGATTTTGGACAAACAAAATCTACACTCTTTGGCACCCATCCTGTAAAGGAAACTAATCCATAAGCAAGGGGTATCCCTCCCTTCTAGACCATCTACTAACATCAAATATGTGAGCTAAATTCTATCCAATATGTTGTATTATTTCAAGATATCACATTTCAGTTTAATATAATCAATTATTTCTAGAATACCCAGACAGTCATTCATCAAGTATTATCTTTCCCTAAGATTCACATTTGCACATAAACACTATTCCATTTCTACTCTTTCATTCTTATTTGCAAATGAAGTAGAGAAACATAAAACAATAAATAATAAGATGAAATAATAAGGTATACTGCATGTATGTGTACATGCATAAATGATGAGCTTATGCATGTGCATATATATGCATATAATTCCCAATTTGTGTATATGTATACATTCTATAAGAATAATAAAAGTAAAATCCATTCAACATGTAGATTTATAGATCAAGATACATTGATTTCTTCAAATACACAAATTCTGGTCTTATCTACTATGTTCCATTAATGGCACAATGAAAAGACAAAATCAACTTTAGAAGCATAATGAGAATCAATATTCATCTTTGTCAATTATCAGTTTGAATTTCTTTGGAAAAAAATAACATTATCCTATAATAATTCTATTCCAGATAGACAAACAAATCATTTAATTCTCTATTTTTAATTAAAACATTGTAGTGTTCTACATTTTGTTCTTCTTTAAAACACACATATATACTTATATAATGAAAATATTGGGCTTGATTTGCATTAATTATGCTATTGACTTATATCCTTCACCTAATGTTTCAATGGTGTTGTTGGTCTCATGCTCAAGGTACTGATTTATCACTCGAAAAGTTATAGAGTATAAGCTACTACTCAAATCTATATGATTATTATACATGGTTGACCGAGCATGCACACACGTATGTATATATATGCACACACACACATATACATATATACATATATACATGCTTGTCGAAGGAGTAAACAAAAGATATTCATTATCTGTGAGAGTTTCATATACCCTTGGCATTTAATGGCTGATATTTTGTCCGCTTCAAATCGATATAACACATACATTATTGTTTACAGAAACATTTACAACAATAGTCACAATAGAATGATAGCATCATTACTATATATATTCTGAATGATGCTTGATTGTTCAACACATAATAGAAATAATAGTATGAAATAGGGATTCATTCCCTAATACATATTTATTTATTTAAAATCCAACCTCGATCAATACATACATACATACATAGATATATATATTTGTGTTGAACAATCAAGCATCATCGATCAAGCATCATTTAGAATATATATACACACACACATAGACATATGTACATGCTTGTTGAAGGAGTAAATAAAATATATTCATAAGTTGTGAGGGTTTCATATACCCTCAACTTTTAATGGCCAATATTCTATCTGTTACAAATCAGTATAACACATACATTATTGTTTACAAAAACATTTTGTAGTAATTGAAAAAGTAGCCAAACCCTTGGTTTGGATAATTAACATTAAAATTGAATTAATGGTGTCTTGGAGTAGTGTTGTAACATTCACATCATTATAGGACCTTTATTTGATTAAAAAATGCCTTAATTGGTCCTTTGGAAAGGTGTTATGAAGTGTTGTAACATGATTTCACACTTTTTTAGGACTTATTTACTTAATTAAGTCTTATAGGCCCCTTTCTGAATAAAAATGTACATATTGTGTACCTTATTGATGCAGGAGCATCTAGAGATACTTAGCAATCCTACACAACCAAAATTATTTTAATATTTTATGCTTGTGTTTTGTTTTTATTTTTGGTTGCAGGCACTATTATTTTATTGCTCAAATCCTCTAGTGTAGTAAGGTTTGATGTAGGGATTGTGAAGAATCAATTAAATAATTGATTCACCTTGTAGTTGTTTAAAAAATGTTTGAAAAGTGTTAATTTTTCAAAAAGGAAAAACTTCCATGTGCAAGCTTGTGTGGACATTTATTGTAATATTATAACTCTATTCAAAACATGGGTGTAAAGTGGGAAGATCTTTTTTGAATACCACTGAATTCTGAAGCCAAAAAGAGAAAGCCCACATTCAAGAAGGAATAAGGGAGCATTATGGAATTTTGATTGCAAGGGAGAGGAAGATGGTTTGGGGTCGTGCCTATGAGACCTAGATTTAGTAAAAATGGCATAACTTTCTCATATAGTAACAAAATCGAGAATTTGCAAATGATTCAAAAAGCTGAGAATGAGGTGCATAAAACCCATGTTGGCGTTTTAAATTATTCATGATGATCATGGAGTAGTGATGGAAAAAATATGATAGGTTTTTAGAAGCTCTGTGCAAGAAGGAGGGGGCAATATGGAGTTGAAGAGAAAATGTGCAGAAATTTTGGAGAAATGAAATGAAAAGTTTTGGGGCAGCGAAAGGAAGCTATAGGAAGAGCATGTGGAGCATATTTTAAGCTTTTTTCCTTTGAGAAAATTATGTAATTTCAATTTGATTGAATGCAATACAAATTTGAATGTGTTTGAATTTATTTGGGTTTTATGAGTTTTTTAATTGCAGTAGAGATTATGTTGCATTGAGTTTGTGATCAATAGTTTGTGATTGCATCAAATGGTATCAGAGCCAGAGGTTCTGAGTGCATAAGCAGATCGTCGAATGTGAGGTAACTTATGCTAGGACTGGTGGGTGGATAGAGGAAGCATAGTAGAGTTGTCCAAGAAGCTCAAGATAATTGTTGTAGGTGTGTGAGGAGTCCTAAGCAATTGAGGGCCAAGAGGGACAAGCTGTAGAAGCATGTGAGTTGAGGTGAGATTGTAATAGACAAGATGGGATGGGTTATGAGAAGACCCACAAGAATATTGTTCTAGGAATGATATTGGGAGAAGGTATAAAATGAGAAGTTTGAGAAGATGGAGCAAATGGTCTATGAGGAAGTGAGAAACATCAAGATAAGTGTAGAAAAATTGAAGAAGAATATTAGTAAAGATGAGAGGATATTGGTGAAGAAAATTGAGAAGAAGAAATATGAAAGTGAGAAGAAGAGTAGAGAAAATGAGTGTTCCAGCCCAAGAGAGAATGATGATAATACAAAGATTTGTAGAGGTCTTGTGTTTGACAAAGAACCTGATGAGGAAGATTCATTGCTTGCAGAGGAGATCATGAAGATAGAGGAGATGTTCAAATCGAATGAGAACCTTGAGAAGAATGAAAGTGCAAACCTAGTGAAAGAAATTACAATAGATGATGATGAGGTAGAAGTTGCAACAACAAAAAAGAGAATAATGAGGACATATGAAGCAATAGATTGATGAAGAGGTAAATTTTGATTTTTCTACATTGTGTGATGAAATAGTTGATGTGAATTTGCATAAGGAGTTATTGCAAGAAGATAGAAAGAGAGATTATGTAGTTGTAGATTGGTGTGTGGATGTAGCATATTTATATGTAGAAGCTATAAAAGATGACAAAGGTGAGATTTGGTGGAGGTGGTCAGTTTGTGATGGGATAAAACCCTTGAAAGAGGAGAAGATGGAAGGAAAGATTCTTTGGAGGAAGATGGTGAATGTTCTAGCAAGATGTTGGAAGAAGAGAAAGAGAAAAATTTAGAAGGATAAGGAAGAACGATGGATCTAAAGAAAACATATGGTCTTCAAATGTTCATGAGCTTTCAACTCATGAAAAATTTCACTTATGGGTAAAAGCACAAAATTGTGTCACACTTTATAAAAGAAACAACCAACACTGATCCAACTTTTAAACTTGAATCACTAAAAAGTGGCACATATGTTTTGAATTTTGAAATGATGTAAACTAGTAAAATATGTATTTTTTAGTATATTTTATGTTTGTTATTTAAAAAAAAAAATTAAAAATTTATCTTAAATTAACACTATAATTTAGTTGTTGATAAAATGCTGAAAAATGAAGTTGCACGGGACGTCAAACTTTTATAGTAATTTTTTTTTTTTTTCAAATTTTTGGTGTGTATTTATAACTTGGAACTTTAGTTCATGGATATATTTTTTTTGAATTCTCATAAATATACATTTTTAAATAAATATTAAAATGTGCATGAATCAAAAAATAGTTGTTTCCATTGGATGTCAACTTTCATATTAAATATTTATCTAAAATGGAAAAAAAATGATACCATCTTGAAATAGATTTTTTTATCTAGTGCATCATATTATTTTTTAATTTTTTTAATAAGTTTTAATAATTTTCCTTGTCATGGTAATCAACCTAATATTTTGTGCTGATAAACTACTTTTAGTTAAAATAAAAAATAAAATATAAATAATAATTAAATTGTTAAAATGAATACATTTTTGAAAACTACACTTATGGATCTACAAAAGGGTATTTTTATATTTAAAAAAAATGTTATTTACATTAGTAGGAGTTATTGAAACTTCATGTTTTTCAAATATTTTTATCTTTTTGGTAAATTGGACTCAAAGTGGTGCTCCATATATTTTTAGCCAACAATTTTAGTTGAGAATGTTGTGGAAGTATCTAACTTAGCTAGAATGAATCTTACTAGATCATATGTTTGACCAAAATTGATTTTTAGTTAGAAATACTTAAATTAAGTTGTGCTGATAAGTTGGCTAAAAGTGCGACACAACTTTGTGCTTTTAACCTTACCTCAGGTGTTTGATGCAAGAGTGTCTAGGGGTACCCAACAATCCTGCACAATCAAAAATATTTTAACATTTTATGCTCATGTTTAGATTGATTTTTGGTTGCAAGCACTATTATTTTATTGCTCAACTCCTCCAACATAGTAAGGTTTGATGTAGGGATTGTGAAGAATCAATTAAATAATTGATTCTTTTTGTAATTGTTTAAAAAAATGTTTGAAAAGTGTTAATTTTTCAAAAAGGAAAATTTTTCATGTCCAAACTTGTGTGAGTATTTATTGTAATTATATTATAACTCCATTCAGAAAGTGGGTGTAAAGTGGGAATTTATTTTTTGAATGCCACTACATTCTCAAGCCAAAAAAAGAAAACCCATGTTTAAGAGGGAATAAGGGAGCATTATGGAAGTTTGAATTCAAGGGAGAGAAGATGGTTTGGGGTCATGCTTGTGAGACTCAATTTCAATAAAAATGGCGTAACTTTTTCATACAGTAATGAAATCGAGAATTTCAAAATGATTCAGAAAGTTGAGAATGAGATGCACAAAAAAATGTTGGAATTTTAAAAGATTTGTGATAATCAGGGAGTAGTGATGGATAGAATATGATGGGTTTCTAGAAGTTTTGTGCAAGAAGGAGGGGGCAATATGGAGTTGAAGAGAAAAGGTGCATAAATTTTGGAGAAATGAAATGAGAAGTTTTGGGGCAGCAAAAGGAAGCTATAGGAAGAGAATGTGGAGAAGATTTGAAGCATTTTTTCCTTTGAGAAAATTATGTAATTATTTCAATTTGATTGAATGCAATAAAAATTTGAATGTGTTTGCATTTCTTTGGGTTTTATGAGCTTTTTTTTATTGCAGTAGAGATTATGTTGCATTGAGTTTGTGATCAACAGCTTGTGCTTGCATCACTTATTTAGGTGTTGTAAAGTGTTGTAACACATTTTCACATTTATTTAGGGTGGTCTTAATTAATTGTGGCTGATTGGAGTTAATTATCTCTTTTAATTCAAATTTAAGCCTTATTTATGACACCTCCTAAAGATCTATCCTGACACCCAGTGATTAAATAATATAACATTTAAATTGGGAAAATTTAGGTCCTAGAAAATGGTGCCAGGACCCATTTGCTCTAGGTGGTGAATGGGTCCTCCCTTAATAGGACCCCCATTTTTTAGTTGATCTAGAATGGGTTTTGGTGCTCTTTTCATCTCCCAGGGTTAGGTCCTCGTAAATTGAGCCAAGACCCATTCGGCCAAGGTGGTGAATGGGTCCTCCCTTAATGAGGACCCCCTTTTTAAATTTTATCTTGGTGGGAATTTAATAGTGTTTGTTTCTAGATCTAGTTTTGGCATTAATCTCCTAATTTAGTATAAATAAGGGGTTAATTCACATTGTTTCTCCTAGCAATTCATTCTAAGTCTCCAAGCATTCAAGTTTACTTGAGCATTAGAACATTACAAGAGCATCCATAAGGCATTTCAAGACACATTTCAAGATTTTATTATAGCAATTTAAGATCATATCATCATGTCAAGGGTTTGATGCATGCATTCATGTTGTTGAGCTAAGATTGTGAGTGTAGCATTAAAGATCTATTGCAAGCATTGTTTCATATCATATTCAAGGATCAAGATCTACATTCTTCATGGCCACTTCATGTTAGTTTATAGATTTGTTTCACAAGACATCATCCAAGGTGACATCAATTGCATTATTTCATGTTTCATGCTTCATTCCTTTATTTCATCATTTGGTTTAATTACCTACAAGGGGTTTGACTAAGGAAAACTCCCATTCACTAACAATCAACAAGTTTTCCCTCCCTTGAGTGTGTGATTGCAGGTTTATAGGTTAAAGATCAAATGGAGCAAGTTTGGAGAAAAATTATCAAAGTTGTCAAATTGCAAAAGTTGTCATTCAAAGTGTAAAATCAAATAATTAAAGCTACAAAATTATCTATAGACTTCCAAAACTTGATAACCAAGATTTTAAGAGTGCATACATCAACAAACAAGACCCTCCCTAATAGAGGCCCATTCACCACTGAAGGTGAATGATTTCTTTGTATCTTAAAAACAAATTTTTGACAAGGTACACAACCTTTTATGCTCTAAGAACTTCCCTCATGGTTGCTATAAGAGTTAGGTAGCATTTCTGATTGTTATTTTTATATTTTGGCCCTCATATTTACATCTTTTTGTAGTGATTTTGGTGGAAAATCCTTAGTGGTCCATCATCTTGTTGACACATTTTGGTGGACCCTATTTTTCACCCTCGTCATTAATGGTGAACCCAAAATATTGAGCATTGCAATTTTCTAATTTTTGGAGTCTCTCATTGCATCTTAGATTAGATATTGCATTCATTAAGATCTCATTTAGGGTTACTTGTTTTCCATTAAAATCTTGGATCTCATCTAGGGTTTAGATTTGCATTGTTTTGCATTACTCTAAATCTAAAAAATACAAAAGAAAATCAATCATTTTTCATATCACTTAGATTTCATACAATTGCATTTGAAAATCAAAACAAAATTGCATTTCAATTTAGGCCTTGCATTTCATCTTCTTATTGCACATGTAGATTGCATTTTTGGAAAATTTGAAACTAAAAGTCATTGTCTTAGACTTGGAATTGAAAGATAGTATTGAAAACTTGCAAATCATTAAAAAATAATTTAAAAATGCCTAACTAGGACCCATTCGCCCTTATTGGTAAATGAGTCCCTGATCAGGTTAGACCTGCATCTTTGTGGAATTTAAAAAGGCATAGAAAATCACCCTAAAATCCATTGAAACATTTCAAAAACATCTAACCAGGACCTATTCACCCTTACTAGCGAATGAGTCCCTCTTAGCTACTAATCTACATTTTCTAGACATTAAAATATTAGTTTCTAGCTTTTGTTTGGTGCTATTACTTTCTTGTTTCCATTTCTCGATTTATTGTTTCATAAAATTCATTGCATTTGGCTTAAATTGCTTCATTTTAGTGCATTGTTAAAATTCAAAATTGCATCCAAAAATTTTATTTTTAGTAAATTGTATTGCTTGAAATATGAAAATTGTATTTCATTCTAGGTTGGTTAAATTGCATTGCCTCTTTGCTATTCTAGGGATTGCACACTACGGTTGTAAAACTTGTATGAGATTTACAACTTGGTGTACTATTTGCAATACTATTATAAGACATAGTTTGAGGCTCTTGTCATCCTACGATATCTCACTCGCCGTGGATCTTGGGTTTCCTAACTCCCTTTCTGATAGTGTTGAGAATCATCCCTCCATTGCTCATAGTTTGCATACTTCACTTCCCATGACATTACCCCCTACAACTAATGTCCTTAACATTACCAACACCATCCCTACCATTACCAATTCCACACAAGCTTTGGGGTCTACTCAAAGTCAAGGTGGAATTCCCATCCTATCCTCCATAATACCAATATCCATTCCTACATACACTAGTACATAACCTACAACAACCTTCCAACCTACAACAACATTTCAACCTACAACAAACTTTCAATCCACATCTACCATTCAACCAACCATAACACTCATACCCACTAGCACTATGTACACTTCCATAGGTATTCCCATAGGAAATGCTTCAAACATAATAATACTTCAACAATCAACCTTCACTAACCTACAATTCACTAGCCCTCCACATACATACTCTACACCACCGTATTCCACTCAACCTTATAACCATAATGAACCTCTCATTAACTTACTTTTGTAAACCATGACATACCTTCAACAATAAGTGGCAACATTACAATAAAACAATAATGGTCAACCTTTGTAATACATCAAGTACACCCCATTTTTCCTTGACATATTTGTTGTCAAGTAGATTGCACCCGAATGCTTGAATGACTAAATTCAACAATCTATTGAAACATGGGAACCATCTTCAGGCTGTGGGTATTCCTATGGTGAAGATAGACCTCCATATTCTAGGTTGGTTCCTATATGATGATCAATTAGGTACTTGAATGATTTGTTGGGAAAAGGGAAAGAAACTTAATCTAATGCAAAACTAGAAAAGCTGAACTATGGTGATGCACCTATTTGATTTAAAGAAAGCAAGTTAATTCACAACTAATTCCTTACGAGCCTATTTTCACAACTCAGACTAAACAATTTAACTACATAAACGATTCACATAAAGGCCTAATAATTCATTCTTTATGAAGGAATAATTTCTTTTCACAACTTAAAGATATGAATGTATTATAAGCATAATTTATGACCTGCAACTAAAATCATTTTTTCTGTGTATGTGTATTCACAAATGTGACAAATTTTTAAATGTTTTGATGTAAAACACATTAAATTTTCATCCAAAAATAGTCATAAAACAAGATAACTAAATCTAAGAAGGCTAATATCTAACTTGCAATGACAACAGAAGGAAAACTCTGTAAATGATACTCTAACATAACCTGTAAACCTGCTACTGTATTAATCTGAAAATGAAAGCTAAGTTACATGACAATTCACTTTGCAAAATGCAAAGGATGAATAACAAGAACTAGTAGAAAAAAGATAATTTTTTTCCAATATATACAATGAGATGCAACTCCAAAGTGCATGAAAGATGAAATTGAAAGTCAATTTCAGTGTGCAGATGATAACTCCAAGGAAAAATCCGAGTAGAAATAAATATCTTCAAAAGAAGAGCTCAAACTCATGCAAAAATGAGTGAACTCAGTCTCAAACTCGCAGTCACAATGTGTACAATTGATCCGTAACTCAAACTAGCTCCAAAATATATGAAAATAGCATTGAAAGAGATCTGAAAGTGAAAAAATATCCTCCTCGAATGCCTCTCACGAGGAAAAATAAAAAGTCTCAAAAAATGGGCTCACAACTGAAGTGAAATGAAATCCATATACTGCAAACCCCAACTCATGTCATGCGTAATCAAAATATCTCCCAAACTGATACGAAACTGAAGCAAAGTGAAAGGAAACTCCATCATTATCTCCATTTTGTCTTTTGCATGAAAAAAACTCCAAGTCAGAAAACACAACACTCTTGATAACTATACTGACTTTACTTGTGCTCCAGTTGTATCTTCTGCATGGATTTGAGAAGGTTTTCATTTAATTAAATATTAAAAATAATCACCAAATGATTATTTTAATATTTTTACATTAGATATCAACTCCTTTAATCACATGTTTTAAATATTAAAGTAATAGTTATATTAATTTTAATATTTAATTGAATATTAAATTTTCTTAAAATCCATGCAATGTCAAAGAAAATATTTGAAGTCGGCTTCAAAGACTCATGGCCTCATGTATCATTCTTAGCATATATATCAAATATGCATTCCCTATTCAAATACATTTTCCAACCCCCATGCATATTGATACTTAACATTTTTGTTAATTCCTCATCACCCTTACATGGCATATGTAATATCAAATATCAAAATATTAAGAGAACACATCATTTGCAAGGGTCGACCACATAATACCTAAGAAATTTTGACTTGAAGTCAAGGCCATCAGTAATAACTTGAAATGATTATGTTCAAAACAAAAATCAAAAACTCCATTTTGTCTTAGGGTGAATAGACAAAAGAAATCATCGACCCTAAAAATCATTATCATTCTTCATTTTGACTTTTGGAGAGAAGCTTCATGAAGAAGCTGGCTGCCATGCTGCTAGGGTTCGAACTAGATTTTCTTATCATTGATTGGCTTGAATCTATGTTTTATTGATGCATTTTTGTCTCTTTTCTCTGAAAAAATACAAGCTTTTACTGCCTCTGGCCACCATATCAGAAGAAATGTTGCAAAAAGAGCTTAAAATTTTTGGCTATTAACCTCTCTATAAATTGTTTTTGCATTAACAAATAAGGTAAATATGTCCTTAAGCTATCTTTGGGTTTTTATTCCATTCCTGAGATAAATATTGATCTAACATCCGCAACCATGCATGGAGTTTCTTCATTTTAACTTCATTTTTCTTTGTGCTTTTCCTCTATATTTTTCATGGTTGTGAGAGATTGGATTATGTGTTTTGAAGCTCAAAGAGAGCTCATTCATGGGCTTTTTTTATTCTCCTTTAGGTGCATGATAGTAAATTTCATTTTTGCCTTTATTTCTCTATTGAAATACAAGCTTTTGGAAAATTTTCCTGTATAAAGTGAGTTGATAGATCTTTTATAAATAAAAGAAAATCTCCAGGCTGCCATGAAATATCTGTATGTTGACCTTTCTCCATGTGTTGCTTGTCATTACTGGCCATGGCTATACATTATCTTCATCTAGATATTTGCAGTTCATTGTATTTTGTATTTCGAGAGCAAACCCTCATGGCTGTAAGAATAAAACATGTTGGATTTGGGTTTTCTTTTGCTTGAAACATGAAGAAAAAATTGATATATTTCAACTCTGTTAGTTGAGAAAATATCCATCTTACACCTTGGTTCTCTGTCAATGGAATAACCATGAGATTTTTCATTTGTGCTGCAAATGCAACCTAGGTCATGGTATTTCTCAATCTGGGTATCTTGTTTATCAACTAGAATACCATTTCATTCCTAGTAGAAACAAGGCAGAAACTTAAGGGTTTGGCTTCTATTTTCAGTCAAAATGGAATATATGCTCATTATACATATTAACACTTTCACACCTATCATTTATCCTTATCTCCATGCATTGAAATGTTCATAAATAGTGCAATAATGAGTGAACTTTGTCCTCATGCATTGATGACTCACATGTATAATTGTGGAGGGTAACTTCCATCAAACATATTTCCCTGTCTATTCCTCATGATCTTGGCTTATAGATCCTGATCAGACTATTTATGATATGAACTGTTGACTTATTCAATGAAAGGCTGAACCTGTATTCAAATCTTCAAAACTGCCATTTCTCATAGTAGTTAATGAATGAACTGTAACTTGATCATTGTATTTCTATTACTACTAAGTTACATGCCTTACAAATTTTGTAGAAGCATATCTGGAAGTCTCCTTGGTATGGAAAACCAATGCAAATATAAATAATAAATGTATGATATAACTTTTCTTCAAACTATTAGCAGTATCAACATTATTATTAACATGTTATGCACTTGTTTCCTTGTAATTCCATTAACTCCTGCAAAATACACATTTCCTTTGCACATGTGACTATTTTTTAGGATGTTGATGCTCCATTTCAATCTACTATGGACTATATATATGATGTGGTTCCATGTACCGTTGCTGCTTTTGAATTATTGGCAAAAGGATGATTCACTCAATCTATTTTTGTCATATTGAATCAAAGGTTGCTCTTGTGAATTCCTCTTATTACAATAGTCCTTTATTTATTACTATAATTGAATATCTGATAACTCTCAAATAATGATGTAAATGAGAGGTGTCCTTTCGATATGCCGGCCTCAACCCTCGTGGGAGCCCGTTTTGCTCCACATATCTAATGAAATGATCATGAACATAATAAAAATTTTCTTGCATAGTGAACGAATGTGTTAGTAAAATAAAAGAAGCTAAAAGATTTCCTCTTGAGTTTTATGCCTTTGAAATTTGAAATCATCTGATGGATGCCTGATCAAATGTATACTATATTTTTGTTGGTAGCATAGGCATATGATAGGATTTGATTCGTATTGCTCTAACCACACTTCTATCAACCTTGCAGGTGCATCGGAGCTTGGAGCTAGAGTTGGAGCTGGAGCCACAACTGAAGACCTCAACTTGTCAATGATTCGTCATTCTAGGTAATGATGAATAACTTTCTACCCTATGCCTTCTTTACTCTCAGTTGTATAGTCTACTTTACTTCATGCACCCCTTATTTGATTATAAAAATCAAATTGAGTTACTCCCATAGCTTGTGTGGGAATTTGGTTTGTACATTATGAATAAAACAACAAAACATATGCAAACTTATGATATCATTTTGAGATGTTTTTTTTGCATAATATTACTAAAATTTACACTGTAATGAAACATTGCATAATAATGAGTACTTAGTAGAAACTTTTGAACAACTTGTGTACCTTTTGATTTGAATTTGCAATTCAGCTCTACCTATTTGAGCTGGTAGTGAAAAATAGGTAACAAATTGGTGATCTCTAAGGAGTGTTTTCCTGCTAAACACCATAGACCAGTTATGTAGCTTATCCATTGGGCATGGAGTCTATTCTTTTTATTAACCTCTGAAAACCTTTGTAACTCAACTTCAAACCAAAAAAACTGAAAGAAACTACTGCAACTTTGTTTAAGACAGAGTGTGGAAACCAACGTGCAACTATTGTGCCTTATTGAAAGCAAAATAATACTGGAATGAAAACATGCCATAGGGCACTTATTGAAAGCACAATTGAAAATCCTATCCTACCCTACACTAACGAACAGTGTTAGTGCTTAGACATGACCATTTACTGGCTGTGAGAAATAGTTTCCCTTCCTTAAAAACATAGGATGCTTTAAATCCTTAAGATCAGTGAAAAAGAGGTATGTAAATGATAAACATTTGACTAACTATTGTAGAAAAGTTTGAAACATCTCAAAAGGCATGCCTTCCTTGTTTGATTAATCACCAAAGATGTTATTTTGAGGCATATAGCTGAGATTAACTTGCTGCTCCATAGTTGCAATCACATGCTTTGGCAGAATCATGACTTGTGGTAATTCTGTAGACTCCTTCTTGGACAAATACCAGATTAGACACCCTTTTCAGGGCATAAAACTTGGCCTCTTATTGCTATATTCATGCTTATATACTGTTAGCATTCCATCTTGTTGATTAGACTGCTCCACTTGCAGTGTAAGATTTTCCTCCTTCCTTCTTTTTGCCTCAATTCCAATCTGATTTGAAAGAGATGCTGATCTGTCATCAAGTAATGAAGGAATGATTACTTCTTTCACTTGAAAAGGCTGATCATATACTGTTGGTTCACATGACATCAAACTTTCATCAATGTTAGAGAAAAAATCCTCTATGATATTTAGGAAAATACTCTCATCTGATTCATAATTGTGAATTGGATTCATATGAGTCTCATCACCCTACTGCTCAAAGGTAGTAACTGATGTTAGTAAGCATGTGTTGTCTTCATTCTCATCAACAAATTTAGGTAATTCCTCAAACAAATTAGCTAAATCATGAGATTCAACCTCTATTTCCTTGTTTAAAACATGTTCAACCTGATCTTGTTTGTCATCTAAGCTTGAAACAAAGGATTCAAGGTCATTCCAAAATAGGGACTCTTCATAATCTTTGTTACTTTGTGACATGAGAGGGCTTACCTTAGATTTAAGATCATCCTTTTGAAACACAAATTCTGATCTGCTTGCTTGTTCAATTTTGGTAACCTCTTGCTATCTCATACGAATTGAGGCTTCAATCTCATCTTGAACCAGCAGTACAACATGTTCTACAATATCTTCTGAGTGTTTCAAATTAACTAGTAAGTTAGGCTCCTATGTGCTCTTTTCAGCTTGCTCAATGAAGCCAGGTAATTGATCAAACAAATAAACTAATCGCTCCTCCCCATGTGGTGCCTTCTCAAATGAAGCCTAGGCATCCTGTAAGTGAAGATTTTTGACTGGTAATTCCTATACTCTATTTTCATCCATGTCATAAACAACATTAGAAAAAATTTCAAATGAGTCAAAATCCAAGGGGTTCAACACTAAGTTTGAACCAATATCCTCTTTGCATGTAATATGATAATTTTGAGCTGGGGACACAGTACAAGTAGCAACAACTTCCTGCTCCTTTTGTTCATTCTTTTGCTCCTCTAATCGGTAAACTTCCAAGCTAAATGCAATGGGTTTACATTCCTGACCTTCTCCATGAGGAGTAAAGTGTCCTTATCAATGGGTTGCTCTGTAACCACACTTAGAAGTTCTTCCTCTTGAAATTGACCTGAAATGCAAGAAGTTGTTTGGATATCATTCTTTTGAGAAAGAAAAGACTTGATCTGCTCCTCTTGTATAGCTAACTCCCTTTTGAGCTTTTCTTCAAGCTATCTCCTTTGTGTCTCCAATTCCTGCTCATGAAGGTAGGCCTGATACTCTAATTCCTGCTATTGTGTATCAATCTCTTGTTGCCTCCTAAACTCTTCTATTTGCTTTGCGATTTCTAATAGTATGTCCTTCATGTTATTCATGTTGTTCTTCATATCATCAACCTATTGGAGCTGATTTTGGACATTCCAATATTGATCTGAAGGCTGAGTAGGGGAGGGTGGGAGGTAAGCATGTTGAACATGCTGATAGGATGTCGTTGCATGGCTGTTTGGGATAAAACTAGTAGTGTGATTGGCCTGATATGGCTGATAAGGATGTGGATTGGCATGAATTTCATGAAACAAAAGTGGGTATACATGCTGATTATGAAAACCCAACATATTTATTCATATAATTAGCTAGAAATCAAAAATAAAGCTTGTGTTTGAAACATACCAGCACTGGATCTTATTGAAACCAACCAATATGCTCGGAGTCGCCAGGTATAAATTTGTACCTCTGAAAGGAAAAAATATGTTGCTGTATATACCAGGACAATAGCTTGAAAACTTTGAATTTCTTCTTTGAAAATCACTTTAGAGTCCCACTGGGCGTGCTAAAAATTGTTGTCAAGTAGATTGCACTCGAATGCTTGAATGACTAAATTCAGCAATCTGTTGAAACATGGGAACTATCTTCAGGCTGTGGGTATTCCTATGGCGAAGATAGACCTCCATATTCTAGGTTGGTTCCTATATGATGATCAATTAGGTACTTGAATGATTTGTTGGGAAAAGGGAAAGAAACTTAATCTAGTGCAAAACTGGAAAAGTTGAACTATGGTGATGCACCTATTTGATTTAAAGAAAACTTATTAATTCACAACTAATTCCTTATGGGCCTATTTTCACAACTCAAACTAAACAATTTAACTACATAAACGATTCACAGAAAGGCCTGATAATTCATTCTTTATGAAGGAATAATTTATTTTTACAACTTAAAGATATGAATGTATTATAAGCATAATTTATGACCTGCAACTAAAATCATTTTTTTTGTGTACGTGCATTCAAAAATTTGACATAAATTTAAATTTTTTGATGTAAAACACATTAAATTTGCGTCCAAAACATTCATAAAACAAGACAACTAAATCTAAGAAGGCTAATATCTAACTTGCAATGACAACAAAAGGAAAACTCTGCAAATGATACTCTAACATAACCTATAAACCTGCTACTGTATTAATCTAAAAATGAAAGCTAAGTATCATGACAATTCACTTTGCAGAATGGAAAGGCTGAATAACAAGAACTAGTAGAAAAGATAAATTTTTTCCAATATATACAATGAGATGCAACTCCAAAGTGCATGAAAGATGAAATTGAAAGTCAATTTCAGTGTGCAGATGATAACTCCAAGGAAATATCCAAGTAGAAATAAATATCTTCAAAAGAAGAGCTCAAAATCATGCAAAAATGAGTGAACTTAGTCTCAAACTCACAGTCACAATGTGTACAACTAATCTGTAACTCAAACTGGCTCCAAAATGTATGAAAATAGCACTAAAAGAGATCTGAAAGTGAAAAAACATCCTCCTCGAATGCCTCTAACAAGCAAAAATAAAAAGTCTCAAAAAATGGGCCTGCATCTAAAGTGAAATGAAATCCATATACTGCAAACCCCAACTCATGTCATGCGTAATCAAAATATCTCCCAAACTGATACGAAACTGAAGCAAAGTGAAATGAAACTCCATCATTATCTCCATTTTGTTTTTTGCATGAAAAAGACTCCAAGTCAGAAAACACAATGCTCTTGATAACTATACTGACTTTACTTGTGCTCTAGTTGTATCTTCTACATGGATTTGAGAAGGTTTTCATTTAATTAAATATTAAAAATAATCACCAAATGATTATTTTAATATTTTTACATTAGATATCAACCCCTTTAATCACATGTTTTAAATATTAAAGTAATAGCTATATTACTTTTAATATTTAATTGAATATTAAATTTTCTTAAAATTCATGCAATGTCAAAGAAAATCTTTGAATTCGGCTTCAAAGACTCATGGCCTCATGTATCATTCTTAGCATATATCTCAAATATGCATTCCCTATTCAAATACGTTTTCCAACCCCCATGCATATTGATACTTAGCATTTTTGTTAATTCCTCATCACCTTTACATGGCATATATAATATCAAATATCAAAATATTAAGAGAACACATCATTTGCAAGGGTCAACCACATAATACCTAAGAAATTTTTACTTGAAGTCAAGGCCATTAGTAATAACTTGAAATGATTATGTTTAAAACAAAAATCGAAAACTCCATTTTGTCTTAGGGCGAATAGACAAAAGAAATCATTGACCCTAAAAATCATTATCATTCTTCATTTTGACTTTTGGAGAGAAGCTTCACGAAGAAGTTGGCTGCCATGCTACTAGGGTTCGAACTGGATTTGCTTATCATTGATTGGCTTGAATCTATGTTTTATTGATGCATTTTTTGTCTCTTTTCTCTGTCAAAATACAAGCTTTTACTGCCTTTGGCCGCCATATCAGAAGAAATGTTGCAAAAAGAGCTTAAACTTTCTGGCTATCGACCTCTCTGTAAATTTTTTCTGCATTAATGAATAAGGTAAATCTATGCTTAAGCTATCTTTGGGTTTTTATTCCATTCCTGAGATAAATATTGATCTAACAGCCATGACCATGCATGGAGTTTCTGCATTTTAACTTCATTTTTCTTTGTGCTTTTCCCCTTTTTTTGTAGTTGCTATGAGAGCTTGGCTTATACATTTTGATGCTCAAAGAGAGCTCATTCATGGGATTTTTTTATTCTCCTTTAGGTACATGATAGTAAATTTCATTTCTGCCTTTATTTCTTTGTTGAAATACAAGCTTTTGCAAACTTTTCCTGTATAAAGTGAGTTGATAGATCTTTTATAAATAAAAGAAAATCTCCAAACCACCATGAATTCTCTATATGTTGACCTTTCTCTGTGTTGTTTGTCATTACTAGCCGTGACTATACATTATCTTCATCTGGGTATCTGCAATTCATTGTATTTTGTATTTTGAGAGCAAACCCTCATGGCTGTAAGAATAAAACATGCTAGATATGGGTTTTCTTTTCCTTGAAACATGAAGACGAAATTGATATATTTCAACTCTGTTAGTTGAGAAAACATCCATCTTACACCTTGGTTCTCTGTCAATGGCATAACCCATGAGATTTTTCATTTGTGTTGCAAATGCAACCCAGGTCGTGGTATTTCTCCATTTGGGTATCTTGTTTATCAACTAGAATACTATTTCATTCCTTGTAGAAACAAGGCAAAAACTTAAGGGTTTGGCTTCTATTTTCAGTCAAAATGGAATATATGCTCATTATACATATTAACACTTTCACACCTATCATTTATCCTTATCTCCATGCATTGAAATGTTCATAAATAGTGCAATAATGAGTGAACTTTGTCCTCATGCATTGATGACTCACATGTATAATCGTGGAGGGTAACTTCCATCAAACATATTTCCCTATCTACTCCTCATGATCTTGGCTTATAGATCTTGATCAGACTATTTATGATATGAACTGTTGACTTATTCAATGAAAGGTTGAACCTGTATTCAAATCTTCAAAACTACCATTTCTCATAGTAGTTAATGAATGAACTATAACTTGATCATTGTATTTTTGTTACTACTAAGTTACACACCTTACAAATTTTGTAGAAGCATATCTGGAAGTCTCCTTGGTATGGAAAACCAATGCAAATATAAATAATGAATTTATGATATAACTTTTCTTCAAACTATTAGCAGTATCAACATTATTATTAACATGTTATGCACTTGTTTCCTTGTAATTCCATTAACTCCTGCAAAATACACATTTCCTTTGCACATGTGACTATTTTTTAGGATGTTGATGCTCCATTTTGGTTTTATGTGGACTGTATATATGATGTGGTTCCATGTACCATTGCTGCTTTTGAATTATGAGCAAAAGGATGATTTGCTCAATCTATTTTTGTCATATTGAATCAGAAGCTGCTCTTGTGAATTCCTCTTATTACAACAGTCCTTTATTTATGACTGTAATTGAATATCTGATAACTCTCAAATAATGATGTAAATGAGAGGTGTCCTTTTGATATGTCGGTCTCAACCCTTGTGGGAGCCTGTTTTGCTCCACATATCTGATGAAATGATCACGAACATAATAAACCTGTTCCTGCACAGTGAACAAACATGTTAGCAAAATAAAAGAAGATGAAAGATTTCCTCTTTATTTTTATGCCATTGAAATTTGAAATCATCTGATAGATGCCTGATCAAATGTATACTATATTTCTGTTGGTAGTGTAGGCATATGATAGGATTTGATTCACATTGCTCTAACCACACTTCTATCAACCTTGTAGGTGCATCAGAGCTTGGAGCTAGAGCTGGAGCTGGAGCCACAACTGAAGACCTCAACTTGTCAATGATTCATCATTCCAGGCAATGACGAATCACTTTCTACCCTATGCCTTCTTTATTGTTAGTTGTATAGTCTACTTTACTTCATGCACCCCTTATTTGATTATAAAAATAAAATTGAGTTACTCCCACGGCTTGTGTGGGATTCTGGTTTGTACATTATGAATAAAACAACAAAAATTATGCAAACTTATGATATCATTTTGAGATGTTTTTTGCATAATATTACTGAAATTTACACTGTAACAAAACATTGCACAATAATGAGTACTTAGCAAAAACTTTTGAACAACTTGTGTACCTTTTGATTTGAATTTGCAATTCAGCTCTACTTGTTTGAGCTAGTAGTGTAAAATAGGTAACAATATTACAAGCACATATTCCATACGGTATAAAGGTTCCTCGCTTTGAGAGATATCGTGGGAAAGGAGATCTTGTAAGCCATGTTTCCACCTTCAAAACCTTGTGTAGTGATTTTATCTTTGAGGATAAATTTTTTTCTAAGTTATTCCCTAGATCCTTAAAGGATACTACTTTAGAGTGGTTATCCTCTTTTACAAACAATTCAATTTGTTCATTCAATGAACTCATTGATGCCTTTTACAACCACTTCCATATTCACATGGGTCCCAAGATGACCCTTGCATATTTATGACATGCAAGCAAAAAGAGGATGAGAAAGTGACTGATTTCATAGGAAGATACCAAACACTTTATTCACAAGTGAACATTAAGATTCTTGATGCTGACCTCCAACGAATGTTCATTACAAACTTACAAGATAAACTTCAAAGTGGTGTAGGAGTACCTATTTGATTTCTTGCCTTCATGAGGCCAAATTGTAAAAAAATTCTTTGTAAGGTGTTTGAGTCATGTAATAAGGTCTAATTGACCATTTTAAATGTTTTAGGTGGGTCTAGGAGGTTTAAAGTGTTTATTTTGTCATATATTGCAAAAAATTGTCAATGTCATCATAATGTGAAATTATCAAAAATAATAGAAGATGAAGAGTCATAGGTAGTTAGATGGTTACAAATGGATGGAATGATTATAAATAGGTTGGATATGAGCCATTTAAAGAGGGGGGAAGTTATGGCAAAAAATTGAGATGTAATGAAGATTTGAATGTAAGACAATGAAAAAACACTTTTTTTCTTGAAAACTCTTCTGTTCTGATGCATGGTACAGTTTGTACAACCCATTTCATGGCCTGAGATCACATGGGATTGAAAGAATATTGAATCTATTTTATTTTTGGTTTTGTTTCATTTAATTTCATTGAGAAATGTGAAAGTTATTGTGTTTTTGGTGAAGACATCCAGTTCAAAAAATGTTTTCCAAAAATTGCAGTCAGAAAACATGTTAGTATGGCCATGTATAGACCTGAAACTTGGATGGATAGAAAGAGCTTGATGTTGTGGAAAAAAATTCTTTTTACCAGTAATTTTTATAATACCATGCATACAAAAAATTGTGATTTCTTCTAATTTGTATGGTGGAAAATTCTAAAACTTTGTGAAATGATTCATTCTGAAGTATTTTTACAATATCCAAGGTTTTATAGAATTTGAATAAGGTTTTCTATGTTTTTTTTGATTCCCTAGCATTGTTGTTCCATGTTTGCTAACTGGAAATGGACAAGACAATCAAGATTCTTGGGTTTTGAAGTTGAATTAAGAGTCGTCTAAGGTTGGAATGTTTGAGGGTGATGATAAAGGGTTTTTAAACTTGTTTTGATGTGAGGTTGAACCTATTTGCAAGATTTGAATTCCTATGGTTATGAACTTGTATGACTGGTTGGAAGTTGTTTCATGTTGTTTCATGTTATGTGGATAGGCAATAATTTCCAATAATAATTATTTATGAAGTATGTTGCCTTGAAGAAATAGTTGACTGAGTTAGTATGATGTTGGACCTCCTTGTATTGCATCACAAAAACAACTTTGAATGCTGAGATTTCCATCATTCACATAGTTATGTACATCCCTTCATGATCATCAAAATTCGACTAGTGGTTGTGATATGAAAAATCTCCCTAGTTTCCTTGAAAATTCTGAATCCACATCTCAAATCAACTATCAACCTTTCAAGAAAGAAAAATAAGGTCTTTTTACAATTAAATCCTCCTAGAAAAATAAAAATAATAATAATCAAGTGGCTGCTATAAAGATGACAACTCCTTTTGGGGATAGGGAGAGAGAGTTCACCCCTTAACCTGATACCCTTCATAATATCATGTTGTAGCTTATTGACAAAAGCATGCTTACCTTACTTCCTATTAAAGAACGTGAACCCACAAAACCATTGCCTAAAGGCTTTTGAAATAATTCTTATTGTCATTACCATCAACAAAATGGACATGGCACATAATACTATAAGCATCTTTAAAATATTGTACAAGACCTTATCGATTCTAATCATTTACCAATTGGAAGTGTGAATGATCAAGGAAATAAGTTTGTAGCCCCTCCTAATCAAAATTTGAATTTTTGTACAAATCCCATGCTTAAGCACAATATTTGTAACATAAAAAAGAACATTGCATGGACATTATTATTCGACCTCCTGTTGTGATTAACTTAGATGATGACATTGACATTGAAAAGATTGATGAACAAGTGCATGATGAGTTGAATACATTGTTTTTTGTTTCTATAAAATTAAATGAAAAATCTCCTACAAAGAGTGTTGAACTTGTTGTGTGTCCTAGTTTGGCACTCAATGTTGTCCCTTTGGCTAGTTGTTCACCTTCTATTTATACCAACTAAGATTGGGAGGTAGATGACCTGTTTAGGTCGACTTGCCTTGCCTTACTATTCTTTTTCCTTTTCATTTTTCTTTATTTGATTGCATGTGTGTAATGTGTTCCCCCGTGATGTTTCATTTTATATATCCTCTTTCTTCTTTGTGCATTCTTCTATATGTACCTATTGGAAGAATGAAGAAGAACATCTAGTTGTACAAACTTTATGTTGTCATTGATGTCACCATGTTGATTAAGCCATTAGTTTGATCTAGTATTCTAAACCGGTATGAAGAACTAGTTTTCATCCTCTGGTATTTTGGTCTGCATATACAATACAAATAAGATTTATCCCTACGGGTTATATATGGTGTTCAATACATATATCTACATCTATGTTCCTAATTGTAGATGGTGCTTATCTTTAAATCAAAAGTTATGAGTATCACCATGTTGACTGGCATAGTGTTGACTAGATGGAACACATATTGGTATTAGTATTTTGGTCTGCAATCCTCTTTTGATGGTTATCCTTTCTTGTAGTTTTTGGAAATGGTTTTTCGATACTAGAGGGTTGTATGTTTAGAATCTCGTATGTACAGGTGATCATATGGAAAGTTGGCATTACTCTGTTGTTGCATTTTTGCTATTAGGTCTATCCCTGGCTGACCTAATGGTTAGTTGATGATATGGTGAATTAATTTTGTGGTGCGGATAAATGTGTGACCTTTCTTTGGTCCATGCCAACATATTGTAGTGTGTGACACACTTGGATTATTTTTGGAGGAGTTTTGTACTAACTTGGAGCCAACAGTTAGTCTTTTTGGTGAATAAAGATTGCATCTAATTAGGTCAACCTAATTGATGCTTGTGGATGAATCTTCCTTGATTTTTTAACAAAAGAAAGGAAGAAAAATTGATTTGTGAAGGTAAATGAAGTCTTGCAAAGGGAAAGAGCTTGATTTTTAGGCAACATTCACTTGTGGATAGGTTTGTAGCATCTCGTACTAAAACAATTGTATCTCGAAAACCACAAACTAGGTTTTTGTTATTTTTTGATAGAAATTAGAAAACAATTAAATGAAAAAAACTCATTAAATTTCACAAAAACCCAGTTTGTCGTTTAAGAGAAAAAAAATTTAGTCATCTTTAGCTATAAAGGGTCCAAAATTGGAATTCAGTTGTTTCCTTCTATCTTGAAGTTGATTTCAAGGATTTTGTAGTAGTTAGGGGAAGCAATCAACTTCAATCAAGCTGATGTTTGTTTTTCATTTCCAAATCAATCAAGAGTTATTTTAGAAGTTGAATTTCTTTATAAAGGAATCTCTATACCTTTATTTTCTTTGCTCTTTCCTTCTTTTCATGCTTACAACAATTTTTTTTCTTCTGTAAATCAATTTTGAAATACACTGTAAAAGCCTTCCTTTTGATTCAATAAAGTGATGACAACAGTTCCTTCTGATTTTATCTTTGTCTTAATTAAAAATGGATTGGTAGATGATTATTTGTGATCTAAATTTTGGTCCTTATTTTTTCCCTTTTCAAGTGATGTTTGGGAAAATGATGCATGTTTTAAGTGTAGGTTATATGTTGTGTTATTTTTCCCGTTGATTGAAGTTGTGAAACTTGTTTTCCCTCATCCAAAAAGTTGAAACAAACACCTTCATATGAAATATTCATGTGCTTCATGTTTTGATTTGAGTTGTGAGCAATTCAAAACCTTGTTGAGTTGTATTGTGATATTTTTAAAGCAGTTGGATATAAAAAAAAATGGGCATAACCTCCCAGGAATTAGTTTTCAATTTCAAGCAATCTCTCTATCCCTTTTCCTTGGAGTTTTCTATAGTTTAGGTGATCCATCAAAGGGAACTGGCCCACTTTGGAGATTCATCTTCACTATAAGAAACCTACAACTTGACAATGTTTCCATGTTACACAAGATAGTTGAGTGCATACTCAACTAGGGTGCAATCCTGATTGATAACACCATCTCTTGGAATTTTTATTCCTTTCTAGCTTCTCCATATCTCTCTTAAATTATCTTTCTTCTCAATTGTATATACTAGATAAAAGACTTTCATCTTCCACATCCTGAGTATATAGCTCTTTTTCTCTTTGACATTGGTTTCTTCTTTGACTTTTGGGTGCATTCTTCTCTTGAAGCAATCAATCCTTACATTCTTCTCTTTGTTTTAGAATCCTTCTCTATGTTATTTCTTAATTTGGGGACAAGGATAGTACTGAGACAACCCTTTACATCAAGGTCTCTTTCACTTTGTTGACTTAAATCTTGTGAATTTGTTATGTTCTTGTGTGTGTGTTTTTAAACGTTCTAATCCCTTGATGTAGTGGATTTTTTATGTTCTAACATTGTTGTCTTGTGTAGGTATTTCTTGTCTAATGCATTTTTTTGTAGGTCTTCAACTTGGGGGCATGCTTCCTTGGTTCGAAAAGCTACATTCTTCCTCTATAGTATCATTTTGGTATTTTGATGTTATTTATGTTTAGTAGATTTCCTTTAGCATGCATATTATTGTAGATTCATATGCCCACTAAAGTGGGGGAAAAATGTAATGCCGTAAAATTGCACCCCTTGCAATTTCACATACATTCTTCCATCTACTTTAGTTTCCACTCCCCTAGTATTTGTGTAGGCTCATTTTAGCCCCTGCATCAGCCTTTTTCCCCTCTCAAGATGCTTAGGACCCCTTTTCAACAACTACCTTCACACGTAAGCCTTGTGTCAAACCTTTTGCTTTTCCCGTTCTCATCATTTTGTAGTGTGATGTGTCTAGACACTAGCATGCCGCATGGATGTCCCTATTCCACACTAGCGTCTTGTGACATTTCAACATTCAAACGGTCCTTTTCAAGAATGTTTGCCACTTTTCAGCTAATTTTGTCAATGGTAATGACTCAAGATGCCTTGGAACAACTCCAAAAGCTTATTTTCCCTTCTATCCTCTCTTTTTAATGGATTATCTCAATTCATTTGTCTCTTTGGATCTTTCTCTCTTGCATACACTCTCCTTTCCCTCTTTACTCTCTTACTTGCTTGCACAAATCTCTCACTTGTTATAACAACTTCAAGCACTCTTAAGATCTTACAACACTTTTTGAAGCTTTCTTGGCTTTCGTAGATTTCTCTTTCATCCTTGTTCTCTTTGGATTCCTTAATCCTTGTAGCTAATATCTCTCTTGTTCTTGCAAGCACCATGGGATTTCTCACATCCCCTATCTATTGTATCTCTACTTTTTGATACAAGTTCTCCTCCATGTGTAGGGATTGCTTTTATCACGCAATATTTTCTTACTTTGTTCACTTTCTCTATCTATCTAGTTGTCCATGGAGTTTAGAACACCAAAATAGGGTTTTGACTGAGGCAAACCCCTATACAACCCCAACATTTTCTCTAGATCTTACATATGTAGGTATTGAAGACATTCATTAGCTAGAGGCTTCATTTCTTGGGTGTTTGTAAACACTTTCTTTCTTCTCTTTATCTTTATCATTTATACTTTAATTTACTTTAGTTTCATTACTTTCTGGCATTTTCCTTGTATTCCAAGAGTTCCTAGTAGTCTGGGTAGAAGTAGAAAGTTTGTTGTTTTTTGTGATAAACTCAATTTCTAATTTGTATGAGATGCTAGTGCACCTTTGGGACTCTAACATGTTGCACTGCCATCCATTTCCTGCATTGACATCCTTTGGCTGAAAACTGGCTAGTTTGTCTAGAAAACCTCTATGATTTTCTCTTTCCAATTCTAGAACTCTCGCTTTGTTCCCTAAGGTAGCTTAGGGTAGTTCACCCCTTGGGAATCTCTCGAGAATAAAGAGAATCATGAGTAGTGAATCCCCCTTCTCTACAGGTTCATATCAAGAAAAGCATGATAAAATCATTCAATATAAAGACCTCACAATAACATTATTAGATAAACTTGAATCATATACTGGTATCAACAACATACCGTGAAAGGATAATTGGCATGCAGATGCAATGGCAAGCTTCCCTTCACTTGTGTCTCCTGAAGATCCTTTTAATGATTTTTCATTTACAGTGCAAATGGTTCCTAGATTGTTGATAGATGATAACACTAAGGAAGTGTTACTAACTAATATAAAAAACTCTACTGAATGGTACACAATGATATTCAACTATTTAAAAGATGGTACCTTTCATGAACCTAAAACTAAGAACACTCAAGCTCGTCTTCGAAAACTTGCATCTAAGTATATAATACTTGTGGAAGTTTTCTACAGAAGATCATTTAATGGTCTTTTACTTAGATATCTTAAGCAATTTGAAATCCATATAGCTCTTGAAGAAGCTCACATAGGTGCTTATGGGGGTAATTTTGGACGAAGATCGTTAGTTCAAAAATTGGTTCACATAAAATATTATTGGAGACACATGGAACAAGATTGTTTTGTGTGAGTAAAAGCACAAATCTATGTCACACTTTTGGCCAAATAAAAAGTTTTGAGTGAAATATTTTCAGCCAGAAAGGTTTCTGCTGAATAGGTTTCAACTGAAACCACATGGCCTGTTATGTGGCACATAGGTTTGAGCCGAATAAGTTTCACCTGAATCCCAAAAAATTAAATTTTTCGCTTTCCTATTTTGAAATTGACTTTGAAATTGGTTTTTTAATGTGTGAGGTTTCTATACAAAGGGTTTTGGTAGAAACAGTTTCTATAGAAAGCGTTTTGGCCAAAACCCTTTCTATAGAAATTGTTTCTATTGAAACTGTATATGTGGAATCCTAGTTGGTAGCCAACTCAACTTTTTCAGATTTTTTTGAAACTTTCAACTTTAGCTAAGTATTTTTTTAGTCGGAATGATTTTTTTTTTTTTAAAAGTACCCTTTTGTAGAGCTTGGAGTGGTGAATCCAAATATGCATTTTTTTTAATATTTTGATTAGTTTTAATATATTTTATTTTAAAAATAATGCAAGTAGGTTGTTAAAGTTAAAAAAGAGGCTAATTAGAAATTAAAAAATAAATAGTAAAACATATTAATTTTTTTTTAAAAATATATGGGGCAGAAGAGGAGAGAGTCTTCTTCAAAAGGGTATAATTTGTTTTTTGAAAATGATTTAAAAAATAGACAATAGTTGATGGCCTGTGAAAATTGTTGATTTTTGACAAGTTTGACTTTAAAACGTTATTACGAGAAAATATGCATCAAAATTTGATTTTTTTCCATGCACAAGATATTGAAGTTACCTATTTGGAGAGAAAAAAGTTAGGGAGAAATAAAGTTTTTTTCAATTTATTTCTTGGCGGCTCATGAAGTCATTTTTTCTAAAATTTTCAGCATTCCAAAATTAGTTCTTAAATTGATAAAAAAGTAAAAAAAACATTTTTTTTAAAAACCTAAAAAATTACAAGAATAAACTTCATCAAAAGTTCTACATTTCATTAATTTATGTCATTTTGAAATTCAAAACATAAAGACCACTTTTATGTGGTCGAAGTTTAGAATTTTTTTTGCTATTGGCCGATTCCTTTATAAAGTGTGACACAGGATTGTGATTTTACCTGTGTGCATGAAGAAATGCCATAAATGTCAAGAACATAATAATTTGATTCATTCTCCTACTTCTGAGCTTCATGCCCAAGTTTCTATTTTCCCATTCTCTATTTGGGGTTTGGATCTTATTGGAAAAATATCACCATCATCATCATCAACTAGACATATATTTATCATTACTGGTATCGACTGTTGGAAGTTGAAGATTGCATCAAATGGTTGTCATTGATTTCAACACAGTACTGCATATATGAATATGTTACCAGAAGTTATTTCACATTGAAGTTGACCATTATATGTGGTCTAGCATGTTGGTTTTTTGGTTCGACTCCGATTGTGTGACAATCTATGATTCATATATTTCAAGATCTTGGCCAACTTGGTATATGCAATACTTTATAGGTGTTTGGCTGACCTAATCAATGTGTAAGATACATATATATTCATATGTGTCTCTTTTCGTATGAGAAGAAGAAGAGAAAAAAGGATGCGAGATGCGAGGTTATAATAGAACATAAAGTCAAAAAAGTGTGTGGTTGCAGTAGATTAGAATAAGAGAATTAGGCAAAGACAAAAGAGTATAATCAAAGAAAAGGTGTTGAGCCACTGCTGAGCTCCATCTATAATTGAATTCAGCACAAGAAAGGTGTAATTCATCAATTCACTTTTGGTGGTAAGCCATAAATTTTGTATTCTGGTAGTGAGCCATCTTTGTATCTTTGTGGCAATGAGCGTTCCGAGTTATAGCCCTGTGGAAACTAAGTCCTTATTTTAGGTAGTGAGCCTTATCTCAAGCAATGAGCCTATTTGTAATCAGTTTTGATATTTTGTATAGTGTGAGTTAATCCTCACCGTGGTTTTTCCATCATTAGGTTTTCCACGTAATGTTGGTGTTATTATGTTTGTGCATTTGCATTTGATTGTTAATCACTTAATCAGTTTATGTGTTAGTTCTAGGGTAATTGATTTTAAGGTTATAATCTATGACAACTAATTCACCCCCCTCTTAGTTTTCCTATCCAACAATTGGTATCAGAGCTTGGTTCCTTGGTGAAGTGCTTAACCTTTCAAGAGGAAGGTCCTTTGGAATAATTCTAACAGCTTAAATGAGATCTTGGAAAGTTTAACTAAATGATGAAGGGATATGACTTAGATGAAGAATTGAGAGAAAAGACCTCAGAGTCTGAGAATGAAGATCTAAAAGAAAATTTCAAGTAGGTAGGTGAATGTATTTAGAAACTAAGAAACCAAATCTAGAAATTTAAGCTGAAACACAAAGAAGTTTACCAGAAATTAAAAAAAGCAAAGCAGACTACTGAAAATCTAAGGATGTGTTACCCATCAACTTTTTAAATTTTGAAATTTCAAGTCAAATTGTTCTCAAGTTCTCTTTTAAGCTCATAAAAATCCTTAGACTCATGCCCTCCATAAACTTCAAGAATATCCTAGTCGCGGGTTTTGTAAAATTTATAACATGTTGTAGCCCTACCAAATTTCCTAACCAAGTCGCCAAGTTCTAAAGTTTCTTAACCACTTGATAGTTTGAATTAGTTCCCTTCTAAGTGTCAAGTGTGTTATATTTTTTGTGTAGTCAGGAAGTCATAGGTTTTCATAACTTAGGTATTCCCAACCCATGGTTGTGGATTTCTATTTCTTAGCGACGGGGCAACCTTAGTAGGATGCTTGACTTATGAAGTATTAGCTTATTTAATGGATTGTATGGTGCCTTTAAGGAATATCTTTTCAAATGCTTTGAAATGCCAACTTGAAATTTAAAAGTAATATTTAAATCCACCAAAAATACAACACTTAAATAAGGAAGGTGGTGAAACAAAATTAATAATAGGTTGGCATGATTTAATGGTCATTTCTTGCCACCAGAGTTAAATGAGCTCGCATACGAAGAAAGGTGGTAGCATTTTCAAGTTCAGAATTCTCTCAAGATGATAATTCCTACAAACTTGAGGGAATGGGAAGATGAACCTGTGCTTGTCAAACAACTAGATTTAAATTACCCTAAAGAATAACAATTCAACATTATTTCTCAGCTGTGTTCACTTTCCTGGAAGGAAAAGATCAATTATCCTACATATCAGAGGGTGTTTTATGTTCTAGAAGAAGAGGAGTGTGCTGAATTTCACAACTTGGTCAAGGAGATACAACTAGAATTGTGCAGAGTCCCAACATTTCCAAAAGTTTAATTGCATGCATGAAATATTTTTGGTACCTAATGATAATGATTCTTTTTTATAACCATTTTTGTTACAAAGTATTTCTTGGCTGTAGTTATTTTCATGATTGTTACTTAGCAATGTAATAGTTTTTGGGATGTGCATATATATAGACCTTTGAATGTGAAGATGGGGGGGTATTCGGGAATGGGGGAAGCAGAGGGGTAGTTCTATTTTCACACGGTTTTGTTATGCAACAATGAAGTCTTTGAACCCATATTTTATATTGAGGAAATAAGAAAATATGACCGAATCTTTGAGTTTGTTAATATTTTCTTGATTACAAATGTCTTTGTGCCTCTGCGATCATTCTTCAATATGATATTTTGTTGTGTTAGATTGTGTTGATGTTTTATTTTTTGAATATGTGAATTCAATATTAAATCATCTTTTAAAAATATTCTGCTATCCATCTTTCCTCGCTCACCATTTGGCGATGTGGAGTAGATGAACTATGTGTCATTTATTCACATTTTCATCATTTTGAAATTAATCTATCACATTTATGTCATGGTTATGCACAATTGTTTGTTTTCCTTTTTTCCTTTCTGATTAAAAGCATATCTAGTTTCCATTCATTGCATATCTTCCAAAGGTAGTTGCACCTTATAAAATAAGCAAAGAGAACTCGCAAATATCATTACAAGTGACTCAACTATTGGTGGTATTTGTTCTTCTTTCTGGGCATCTTGATTCATTTTCTACATTTATTTTTGAATGATCAATTTATCAACCAATAGTTTTTTGGAAACTTCACTGGGGAAATTCTAAATTGAAGAACGGTGCTCTTGTTTTTCCCAAAATTTTAAAGGTACCTCCCTGAGGACAGAGGCTGATGGCTCTATTTGATGAAATGTACTCAGAAATATTTTGTTCGAATGAAGACCTCTACTGATTTAATTTTCAGATTTGCATTATGGCATTGATTTCTTCCCAGCCATGGGGAAATCATTTTGGGCCTCTTTCTTTGTCCCAATATTCACCATTGCCTGAAGGATTGAGAAAGCATTTTCCAAATTTTAGTGGAGAAAGTTCTCAAGATGCTGAAGATCATATCCTATCTTTTACATTTGCATGTGGCATTTTGGGGGTAAGCGAAGAATTTTTTTTTTGTAAGATTGTTCATTGAATCTTTGACTGGACCTGGTGTAGATTGGTTTTGTTATTTGGAAGATAAATGTATAACTAAATGGGATTCATTGAAAAAGAAGTTCTTGGAAAGATATAAAGGCCTAGTTGATGAAGCCACTTTGCCTGGCCAATTTTTCAACATTCGCAAGCAAAAAGGTGAATCCATTAGAGGCTTTGTGGATAGATTCAGTCGGCTGCTCAAAAAAATCCCTACCTCTATTCAGCCAAGAAATTTCAAGTTTGCACTTTCATTTCCTCTCTACATCCAGATGTTCAATTTGAATTAAAATGGTGCAAAATGAATGATATTGAAGTTATGCAACAAGAGGCTGTAAAAATAGAAGATGATTTGATATTAAGTGGGTTATGGAAAGCAAATCAGGTTGCAAGCTATTTAAAATGTGAATCTATAGATTTCCAATATATGCAGCCCCCTACTGTTGAATGTCTCAATCTTTCTATTTTTAGTCCAAAACACTTTGGTATAGATGAGGTAAGTGTTGCAAAAATTAAACCTCATGTAGATGGAAGAATCAAAGCTTTCTATTTGCATGCAGAGAAAGATAAGGATGAGTTTACAAGTTCCTCATTTAATGTAGGAAATGAACAATCTTTCCATGATATAAATTGTAAAAGTGATAGTGCATATGGTATCATATTGGACTCCTTATTTGTCATAGAAATGAATTCATTCACTTTCACCAATAATGAGGAACAAACTGAAGATACAAAGCATAAAGATGAAATATTGAATGTTTTCTCTCCAGAGTGCACGCAAGCTGAATATGAAGCCTTCACATTTCTTAAACTAGTCAATACTAAAATAAAGCTACAAGAAAAGGTCATAGATGGTTTTGTGCTTGAATCTTTTCATTTTGAAAATATGGATACCAAAAATTTAAAACAAAATTTGGAAAATGGTGTCATAAGTAGTCATGATATTCAAAATGAATGTGATCAAATAACTAAATGTGTTATTCCAAAATAGTGTCTTGATGCATGTGAGGATGATTTTTTGTGTGGAGAAGAAGTTGCTATGACTAATTTGTAGGACATGAACACAGGTGATGAAGTAGATCATGAAGTTGATGAGTCAAATCCTGTAGAGAAAGAGGAAATTGTTCCAGTTGGGAATAATTTTCAGTCACATGGAAATGTTGTTTGTAATGAAAATTTTCAGCTTAATACACTTTTAGTTTTGCATGGGGTTGATGATTTGTCTTTTGATTTGAATGGTTTTATATCTGCTACTAGAAAAGTAGGTTGTATGCAGGGACATGGCGAAACATATTCAAGATTTTCAAACAATGTAGTTGTCTATACATGTGGCACCAAAGAGAGGTCCTCATCTGATGGTTTGTATGTGGGTTGTCCAATTCGAGGGCTGATTTCTCTTGGTTGGTCAAATCAAGTGCATTTTGATATTATGCATGAGATTATACAAGTTGATACTGACAATCCACCACTAGGAAATGTTGATGTGAGTCGTCAAATTGAAGAAGTGCACAATGAGGAATGAATTTCTGAGCACTAGATTATATTTGGAGAATTTTTATATGAAGCCATTTTCATCAATTTGATTAAGGTGGTTTCAATTTGGCAGTTGGCTATGTGTGTGCTTCTCATTCATCCAGAATTATTCCACACAGGTTTTTATTTCTCATGACTTGTCAATGACTTTTCATGATCATTCTAGAGTAACTTGAGGTAGGGTCTTCATGACCATGTACATATTAGGAATTTTAGTGTGCCTATAGTGTAGTTTCCTTTATTATTTTCCATGTTTTTGGTTTACTTTGGCTCCTTGAGTTCTAATATTTATTTTGACTTCGTGGCCCAATGGACTTGGACTGCTTTGCCCCAAAGCTTCTAGATTTCTTTGCATTTCACTTGGAAATATAGTCCCCAGTTAGAGCCAATGTTACCCACCAACTTTTTAAATGTTGAAATTTTAAGTCAAATTATTCTCAAGTTCTCTTTCGAGCTCATAAAAATCCATAGACTTGTGCCCTCCATAAACTTCATGAATATCCTAGTCGTGGGTTTTGTAAATTTTATAACTTGTCGTGGCCCTACCAAATTTCCTAACCAAGTCACCAAGTTTTCAAGTTTCTTAACCACCCGATAGTCTGACTTAGTTCCCTTCTAAGCTTTAGGTGTGTTGTGCTTTTTGTGTGGTCGAGAAGTCAGATGTTTTCATATCTTAGGAACTCCCGACCCATGGTTGTGGATTTTTGTTTCTCAGTGATGGGGTGACCCTAGTAGGATGCTCACTTACAAAGTGCCAGCTTATTTAATGGATTGTACAGTGCCTTTAAGGGATGTCTTTTCAAATGCTTTAAAATGCCAACTTGAAATTTAAACATAATCTTTAAAATCCTCTGAAAAGACAACTCTTAAATAAGGAAGGTGGCGAAACATACTTAATAACAGGTTGGCATGATTTAATGGTCATTCCCTATTTCCAGAGTTAAGTGAGCTCACATACAAAGAAATGTGGTAACATTTTCAAGTTCAAAATTCTCTCAAGATGGTACTTCCTACAAACATGAGGGAATGGGAATATGAACCTGTGCCCGTCATACAACTAGATTTAAATTACCTTGAAGAAGAACAATTTGACATCATTTCTCAGCTGTGTTCTCTTTTCTGGAAGGAAAAGATCAATTATCCTACATATTAGAGGGTGATTTTTGTTCTAGAAGAAGAGGAGGAGCATGATAAATTTCACAATTTGGTCATGGAGATGCAACTAGAATTGTGCAGAGTCCCAACATTTTTGGTAGTTTAATTGCATGCATGAAATCTTTTTGGCACCTAATGATAATGGTTCTTTTTGAAAACCATTTCTGTTACAAAGTCTTTCTTGGCCACAGTTATTTTCAAGATCATTACTTTGCAATGTAACATTTTTTGGGATGTTCATATATATAGACCTCCGAATGTAAAGAGGGGGGCTATCTGGGAATGGGGAAGTAGAGGGGCATTTTTGTTTTCACATGGTTTTGTTATGCATCAATGGAGTCTTTGAACCCATATTTTATATTGAGGAAATAAGGAAATATGATTGAATATTTGAGTTTTTTAATATTTTCTTGATTACAAATGTCTTTTTGCTTCTGTGATCATTCTTTAATATGATATTTTCTATGTAAGATTGTGTTGATGTTTTATTTTTTTAATCTATGAATTCAATATTAAACCATCTTTTGAAAATAGTCTGCTATCCATCTTTCCTCGCTCACTGTCTGAGAATATGGAGTAGATGAACTGTGTGTCACTTATTCACATTTTCGTCATTATGAAATTAATCTATCACATCAGTGTCATGGTTATGCATAGTTGTTTGTTTTCCTTTTTTGCTTCCTGGTTAAAAGCATATCTAGTTTCCATTAATTGCATATCTTTCGAAGGTAGCTGGGCCTTGTAAATAAGTAGAGAGCACTTGCAAATATTATTGCAAGTGACTCAACTATTTGTGATAATTGTTCTTCTTTATGGGCATCTTGAGTCATTTTCTGCATTTATTTTTGAAGGAATCTGTCAACCAACATGATGAAAATTGAAGAAAGCAAGAGAATGGAAGATAATCTAAAATTGGAAATTGGACAAAGAAAATAAATTATCATTCAAAAGACAGAAAAATGTGACAAGCTTGACTAGGAAGTATCAATTCTTAAGTCCGATCTGGAAAGGGCAAAAATTTTTGAAGACAAATTTAAGATAATTTCAGGAATGCTTGATGAATTAATTTCATCTCAAAGGCCAGAAATGATATAGGTGGTCTAGGAATTGCAGAAGGACAAAGTTCAAAGACTAATCCAAGTCTCAACAAAATGAACAGTGAAAGGAAATTTCAAGGCAATACTTATCAAGGCAAGAATAGAAGAATCAACACTGAAAGGATACCCATCTGACAACCTAATGATCAAAGGTACACATCTTTTAATGGATTTTGTTACTCATGCAATAATTTCAGACATAGAGCAACAAAATGTAGAAGAATAATGAATGAAAATAGATTCTTTGGTGGACAATGCTATGTTCACAACAAGTTTAGGCATAAATCTACAGAATGTAGAAGCGGGATAATGATGAATATATTTAATACCAGTAGAATATTTCATTCTTTTCAAGGCTACTGTTACACATGCAATAATTTTGGATACAAGGCTAATCAATGTAGGACAAAGATGAATACAAACTCTTTTGATCAAATATTTGTTGTATGTCACTCTTGTAACAAATATGGACATATCTCAAAATTCTATAAGAGCAAAGTTGGGAAGAAACTTAATCTAGAAGAAGTGAGGAGAGAAATGGAAAAAATATGGAGAAAGAAAGATGAACTAGAGAAGAAGGACAAATCAGATAATCTTTTATCTACATCCAATGCAAATACCTCTTTTATGAACTAAATCTAGTAATAGCCTTAGGGGGAGCAATCACAAAAAAATCTATCAAAACCTTGGTATAAGAGATGTCATGCGAGGATATGCGACGTAAATTTTCATTTTGAGGGAGATGAAGAAAATTCTAGTAGAAAACAAGAATTACAGAAGATTTGTGGAAACCTTTTTGCTTACTATGCACTTCACAAATTGATTGACAGCTTAGATGGAAGGAGAAACAAATGAACTAAAGTACAAATGATGATGTGACAAGTAATAAATTATCCTTTAAGATGAAACCCTAAAAGTGATAATTTAAATAAGGAAGGTTGAGTGGTCATTTTCATTTTGAAGTGAACAAGTTGAGAAACAAAGAGTTAGTTACTAGCAAGCAAAAGTATGAAGAACAAGGCATAAGCAATGGAGTCAAAGGAAATGGTGGTATTTAATTTGCGTGACAACAAATTGCAGAAATTGAGTAAGTTATAGATTGATGAATTTGATCATGAAAAGATTCAAAATATTGAGACTTCTCTTTCAGTTGAGAAAATGAAAAAGGTCAAAGATTTAGGGCACAAGGGTTTAGACATTTGGATTGAATTTCCATATTTTTCTAATGTGGACTTTGTTTGGGTTATTTTAAGTAGAATTCAAGGTAATCAGATGATCCTTGACAAACCCTATGAGATCACAAAGGAAGAAATTGCAGCAATAACAAGACTACGTGACATCGGACTTGTTCTAGTCAAGAAATCAATAAAGAACAAAGAAGTCGAAGCCCTAACTAGGTAACATGAGATCAAAGGGAACTTATAATTCACACCATAATTGACCTAGTGATAAGGTATGTGGCATATGTAATTTCATATAAGATTTATTTTAGGAATAGGGGAGGTTCTAACTTAGCAATTGATATTTGTGTTGCTCATCAAATGGTTAAAAAAAAGGATGATTTTGACTTGTGTGAGTTGTTGAGAAATCAGCTAGTGGAAAATATAACTATGAAAAAGAATGATAATTATCCTTTTCGTTTTGGAACTTTGGTTATATGCTTGATGATGTATTTTCTGAATTCATTACCATTGAAAGAAAATGTTGTGTGGAAGTCTACTATACCAATTGGGAAGAAAGTTTATCAATATCTGAAATGTCTAGTACAAAAGGGAAAAGGTTTGCCAAGAGTATTATGAAATCAAGATAAATGCAATATGGAATTCTAGTATGATTTCTAGTCCGCTTATGAAGTCTAAGGAAGGATTTTCCTCCAGAAAGAGGAAAACAAGGAAAATCAGTTCATGTCTCCCTCTGGAAATGAAGAAATTGAAGACAAAGGAGAAGGAAGAAGGAAAGGAAGTAAAAATTTCAAAACTTGATCTGGTATTAACAAATGATGATGATGACGATTTCCTAAAGAAAAAGTGTTAAAGATTCTTGAGCAACTTGATGGGATAAAGAAGATTGGAAATATATGGTTGTCTCAACCATCATATGAACAAGATGAGATTATAGATGCTTTGGCTATTTATGTAATTCATAATGATGTTGATCTAAGTGAATTGACAAGTACCTTACCAGAAGTGTATTGATTGAATAGATTGAAGACAAATTAAGGGAATTGTCACCTAGTGAAACAATAGAGAAAGACAAAATTCAATTGGCCTTAGAAGAAAGATACAAAAAAGAAAAAAGAGGTCGAATGAGAATATAAATGAATTGAGGAGTTGTATCAAAAGCATAAATAGTGTATATAGGTGTTCTGACCGATGGCTTATTGGTGATTTTTCCAATAGAACCAAGCAATTCTCTAAAGAGTATCCAACTCTTCTAGTGAAGACCTGCAAGGTTAGTGGCCAACACAATGAGTATAGGATTTTGTGGTCCCTGGTGATCCCAATTGTGTTTTGTGAAGTGTGCTCAATTAGTAACACATTTATACACAGATTGATCCCTATTTATTTCAAATAAAACCCATCTCATTGAAGATTTGGAAGATCTTTAAATGAATAGATATCTATTTTCTAGGAATTGGGGATATTCCTAACCCACACTATCCTTGAAAATATTTTAAATGAATATTGTTGTTATTTTAAGTCCATGGCTAGGTATGCTATTTTCTCATTTTATGCAAGATTTTCTAACAAATTGACCAATGTCTCATCAATTGGAGTAACAAAGTCAAATATATAAGAATCAATAATATATGAACTACTCAATTTTGAGATAAGTGGACTATTTTCATACTACTTTTCATTTATGAAAACTCACAATTCCTAAAAACACTCAATCCTTACAAATCCTAAGCAATTCCTTACAAAATCTATAACCCTATTCAAGCATTTTAATCAACTCTTTGAGTTAAAGATGAAAACAAATTCATACATTCAAATGAAACATTTTAAGATAAATGATAACACCATTAGTATTTTTCATTCATAACTTATGAGAAATATAAATAGGAGAGTATTTGTTTCTAGACTAAGATTTGTTTCGATATAAGTAGTTTCTATAGAACTAATTTAAGAATATTACATATAGGATTTCATACCCAAGACAAACTACTTGCCTATTTATCAGTATTCTATTCTAAGAGCCTTTCTTGAACTTAGCTTTCACCTAAAACCCTATTGAGACTTAAAAATTTGACCACTGTAATGAGCACTAAAATCCCTTTTATAGAATAAGGGAGCAACAAGCATCATGATCAATTACATTTACATTTCATTTCATTTCAAGATCATTTGCACTCGAATTTGTGATGTCCTCAATTAGTTACATGCAATAATTGTGGAAAATGGAAGATTAAAAGATTATATTCCACATCCTTTGCATGAAGTCATGCTAGCTCCTCAAAAGGTAGAGTTTGTTACTATAGTAGCATCAAATCTTCGTACTTGTTGACCAAAGAAGATTCTCCATGCATAGCCTATCTAAAACTTTTATATCTCTAGGAAAAGACATACACACCAAAATTAATAAGTCTGGAACCTCTCCAACACACCATCCTGAAAAGTGTCCACATCAGTCTTAGAAACAAGAAATCACATGAATGTTGAATAGGAAAATCCTAACCAAAGGGCTATGGTGTCATAAAAAAAAATGGGGCAGAGTCATCACTCTGAGTCATCAGCCTCAAAGTATACCCTCCCATGTCTTGCTTGTGGTGGAACTGGAGGAACCCTCACCACCTCCTTGTCATAATCATTAGATGGTACCAAGAAGAGTGGATAATAGTCCCACTCCGAATCAGTGCCACCCTCACTATCTGAAGGGCTATCAAAAACCTCACTGGGAGAATTACACCCTCCTAGATAGGACTTACAATACTTGCACTTTTTCTTTTCCTTCTTTTCATATTCCACCATTTTTTTCCCTTTGAACATTACCAATTCTTTTGAAATAGTTTGGATCCTCAAGTGGTAATTACTCTTGACACCACACTTCTTGAATTTCCTATGTCCCCTTCTACTCTTTGGTGCATTAGGAGCTCCCTGCATCTCAATTTCATTCTCAAGGGAATTCTCCTCAAACCTGAGCATACTCAATCTCCCAGAGGACCGACCTAATAGAATCTCTAGACTTATTCATCCTCATAGTGATAATAACCAAAAGACCTCTACCAATGCTTCTCTCAGAATAAAACTCAATTGTTAGTGTCTGAATGCAATTTTGTAATGAGAAATATGGCCATTGATCCTCATTATAAGGAGCCATGCAAGTGTACCAACTATTAATTATTTAAAGAAAACTTGTGCATGTGGGTTGACAATAGTCTAGTTTGATCTTTTTAATCTCAACTGTTGATCATGTTTTAAAAGATAAATCAATGGGTAGATTACTAATGCAACTACTTATAACTAAATTTTAATTGTGATTTTAATGCTTCTTTAAATAAAAAACCCTAAGTAGATATACATCCACTCTGTACATAGCATCAATTAAAACTATTCGTGCTATAATTAACTGCTTACCCATGGGAATTAAAACACCTATATTTCTTTGTAGAAAAACAACGGGGAATGATCTTGATTTGATCTCAAAATATTAGTTCATTTTTCCTTTTCCACACATATCAATAACTGTCAGGACTAACAACCAAAATCTCAAACATGTGCTTCAAAGAATAAACTTGAAAATGGATCCGTTTAGATATAGTACCCTCTCATCCAAATTTAGAACTATTCTAACTTTGTTAGAGCCCACCGAATATTTTTAGAAAGTCCACATGGCACTTGCCCACTTTCCCGTTCTAAAATATAAGACATGGGAAAGGCCCTCACAAGATGGTGGGAAGTGATCAAGATTTGGCATCATCACTTATCATTGGCCATTTATTTCATTCTCTTTTAAACACACCATCGTCCTCAAAGCTTAGCAGATTCCACAATACTAACAGACGTCGCCATACCCTCTAGCCCATAGAATTATCTTTCCTCACAGTTGTAGATGGACGATCACATGGGGAATGATTCTGATGAGAACAGGTGTTGTGACATCCATCGCTGATCTTCCTTCGGACTTCATCCACTACCCTTTTGGGGATATTGGTCCCACTATCTAACAATACCATGTGGCCATCACCGCTAGCCCGTGTCTTTAAAATAATATGAAATAAATCAAGATAGGCACATGGGGAGTGGTAGAGATGCGGCCATGTCTTCAATCCTACAATAATTGATCTTCCTCAAAAGGCACTAGCCATCTTCACCTAGGAAATTGGGCCCACTAGCATACCAAACATGTGGTCGAAGCCCACTAGCTCGTGTGAGTAAAATATGAATAAAAAATCCAACATGGGCGCATGGGGAACAATTATGATCAATTCCCCACAATCATATAGTCATCATAAAGTTCTATTTTTGCACATGCCACAAAAGTTAATCATAAAAGGGGGGCCACCTCTAGGCGAACGAGTTATTGAACTTAAGAACAAAAGCTAGGGATTTAAAATTTTAAGCCTTGACCATAGGAAAATTTGATGCTTTAAAAGGACCAAGCTAATTGATGAACCTAAACACAAGGGGCCGGTAAATACATGACGTTGATGGAATAAGTGGTAACTTAAAAGATTAGGAACCGAGAACATCAAGTCAACTTAAAAATAGAACAACTAAGGGTTTTTTCAATTTATAGACCAATTTTGGGAGGTTTTATGAATATAAAACCCTGACACAGTGATGAGGATATGACCTAAAACCAGAAACAAGGGATCAAACCAAACTTTGCAAAAATTTAAGGTGCGACCAATAAAATTTTGAGGGGTTCCATTAGTGGCTCCAGTTGGGGACACATGCCTCTTGCAAGCATGGTGAGATCCTAAAATCTCAGGTGAAGTAGACTAGGCACAAAAGACCAAAACAAAAAGAAACAACATATGTTAAAAATATTACATAGGCCAAAAGACCTGAAAAGGGAGATCAATCTCCACTCCACTTGAAACCTTCTCTCGAGGTAGTATGCACTCTACAATCCAACCAGGCTTCATTTCCTATTTGGTGGCACCAAGCGACTAAAACCTAGGGCTACTTCTTACCTCTATAAAAAACTAGCCTTTTGAAAGAACTGATGTCCTTCCATTCACATTTACCCCTGTCATACCATTGCAATAAGTATATTCCTCTTCTTACAAGTAGAAAAATGTGGATATCCTTGGGTTCTAACTGATTACAAACAATGTTACTAGCATTTTTCTCAATTTTTCTAAGTATATTATTGCTCATGTAATCATGGTCATTCTATATTGTATTATTAGACAAAAACTAAAAGATTTCATCATTACATGAAACATATGTGTTATGTTCATCTTATGAAACATGTTCATTTTGAAAATAACATTTCTTGTTATTCATCTCATTGTCATGCTCCATAAAAATACCTTCCAGCTAAACTAGAAATTAAAAATGTTCATACTCCTGCAAGTAGATGGCATCATGATGTTCATCTTTATTTGCTACACATGTTTCAAATGTGAAATATCTATAGGAAATACCCTTAGAAAGTTCACCAATGTGTTTCTTTGTTTTCTTAAGGCCATATTCTAACTCTGTGTCAAATGCATCACCAGAATTCTCAAAGAGTGGATTGTCTCTACACCAATAAGGGTCATCATTACTCATCTCTAGTGAAGATGGAGGCTCATCAAATAAGGTATTTTCCATCAAATTCATTTGTGACATAAAAGCCTCAGCCTTCCCAACATGAAGGTCTGATTCCTTCAAGTCATCATTGCCCTCAAAATCATTATAATCACTAGAAGAGCAGATAGACACATTTTCAACTTCATTCCCGCCCTCAGATTGTTCAATACAAACATCGAGAATTTATTCCATTTCAATCCCATCATAATGCATAACATGAACATCCAAGAGTGAACTTATGCCATCAACATGTTGCATGCTAATGATATCCTCATCTAATGTAAAACTTTCCAACTCTACTCCATACAAGATATTATGACTAGCAGAATAATAATCAACATAATCAACCTCATGAGTTGAATGTTCATGAACAAGCCCAATGATACTAAGCTCAGTACTGACAAAGTCTTCAACCCTGACAATATTGTAATAAAAAATACATGGTTCTAGCACACTGAATGATGAATACATTATCTCATTATCACTCTTATCTTCAAAAAAATTACCAAATTCATCTGAATCATAAGACTGCATATGGACCCTTTATGTGGTCTTATCACTAGAACAACTAGTAGTTTTTTCAACATTCGATGTCTCATGGAAGAAAGTTATTGTATTCAAATGACTCTTATGCATTCCATTATTCTAATTGTTTTCAATGTTCATGGCTATCCCATATGCCTAATGCAAGGTTTTGGGATTTTTATCTCTTAGTAGATAACTTATTTTATTATCAAAAGCTTCCAAATAAACATCCAAACATACTGCATCACTTAATTTCAAGAGCTCAGGAATATCCCTCAATATTTTAGCAAATATTTTGTTAAATGTTGGAACCAACTTGTCCTCTTCTTTCTCAATGTTCATAAAATTATTTAGTAAAGAATTGTCACTGATTTTTTCACCATATTGCTCTATGAACATTATTTTGAACTCATTCCAAGAATATATTGAGCATGTTGGTCAATTAGAGAACCAATCTCTTGAATCTCCTTTTAGATACTAAACAAACAACCTCATGATTACATTCTCATGATCTACCTCAAAGTCATCCATTAGATTATTGAATTCTTGTAGATGCTTTCTTGTTGATTCACACTTTGTACCATTGAATTTTGGTAGGTATTCTATGATTTTAGATCGAATAACATTTGGGTAGCCACTAATCCCAATGAAATTAATGGCTCTATGTATGTCAAAGTTAAAACTTGTTCTACAACTTGTTTGGAGCTAATTACAAACCAAGGTTGCTCATTGGATTACACTAAGGTATATATTGATGATATACCTTCGTATACCCCTACAAGCTCCCCATAACTTCATTTTCAATTATAAAAGGTTCATCCTAGTTCTTTCTAAGAAATAATTTATACTTCACATCATAGTAGATTTTGCAGCTTAATAATATAGAAGTATATAGAACTACCATTCCATTTGTTAATGGTTACTCACTCAATAGGGAACCAAATTCTCATGACTTTCACATGTAGTTTTCATATACTAAATGTATGCTTTGTGAAAACCAAAATATGAAGAATACCTAGATATATTGCAGTTGTAGAATTTTCCTACTAATTGGAAATATTGTAGATCTAAAATTCTCTTTGAATTTTTGATAGGTTCTTTAGACAGAGTCACCACTTCTCTTCACAGAGAATTGAACTTCAAATGGTATGAATTTCCTTTGAGTATGAATTTCCTTGTGGGTCTTCTCCCACAGTAGAATCACACATAAATTCTTTGACATCACTACAATAGAAATACTTCTAGGTTTAAAAATTTGAACTAGATGTCCAGATTCACCAAACTCTTGACTCTATGATGTAATAGTCTACAACTAGAGATTCAAAGCTTCCCCAATAGAGCCACCATTTCTATTGGTGACTTTTCCAGTAGAACCAAGCAATTCTCTAAAGAGTGGCCAACTCTTATAGTGAATAACTGCAAGGTTAGTGGCCAACACAAGTATAGCATTTTGTGGTGCTTACTCCTTCACTTTAAGCTTTTTGAAACCTAGGAGGGTGATCTCAATTGTGTTTCATGAAGTGTACTCAATTAGTAACACATTTATACACAGATTGATTCCTATTTATTTTAAATAAAACCCATCTCACTAAAGATTTGGTAGATCTTTAAATGAATGACTATCTATTTGCTAGGAATCGGGGATATTCCTAACCCACACTATCCTTGAAAATATTTTAAATGAATATTGTTCTTATTTTAAGTCCATGGTGAGGTATGCTATTTGCTCATTTTATGCAAGATTTTCTAAAAAACTGACTAGTGTCTCATCAATTAGAGCAACATAGTCAAAAATATAAGAATCAATAATATATGAACTACTCAATTTAGAGATAGGTGGACTATTTTCATATTGATTTGCATTTATGAAAACTCACAATACCTAAAAACACTCACTCCTTGAGTTAAAGCTGAAAATAGAATCATACACTCAAATGGAACATTTGAAGATAAATGATAACACCATTAGTATTTTTCATTCATAACTTGTGAGAAATATACATAGGAGAGTATTTGTTTCTAGACTAAGATTTGTTTCGATATCGATAGTTTCTATAGAACTAATTTAAGGCTATTACATACAAGATTTTATACCCAAGACAAACTATTGGCCTATTTATCAATATTCTATTCTAAGTTCCATTCCTGAACTTAGCTTTCACCTAAAACCCTACTGAGACTTAAAAATTTGACCACTGTAATTTTCCCTTAAATCCCTTTTATAGAATAAGGGAGCAACAAGCATCGGGATCAATTACATTTACATTTCATTTCATTTCAAGATCATTTGCACCAAAATTTGAGATGTCCTCAGTTAGTTACATGCAATCATTACGGAAAATGGAAGAGTAAAAGAATATATTCCACATCCTTTGCACGAAATCATGCCAACTCCTCGAAAGGTAGAGTTTGTTACTGTAGCAACATCAAATCTCTGTCCTTGTTGACCAAAGAATATTCTCCATTCATAACCTTAGCAAAAACTTGTATATCTCCAAGAAAATATATACACACCAAAATTAATAAGTTTGGCACCTCTCCAACACACCGGCCTGAAAAGCTTCCACATCAATGCTAGAAACAAGAAATCACATGAATGTTGAATAGGAAAATCCTAACCAAAGGGCTATAGTGTCATCAAAAACAAAAATGGGGTAGATTCATTACTCTGAGTCATTATCCTTAGAGGATACCCTCCCATGTCTTGCTTGTGGTGGAACTAGACGAACCGTCACCACCTCCTCATCATAATCATCAAATGGTATCAGGGAGAGTGGAGAACAGTCCCACTTTGGATCAATGTCACCCTCACTATCTAAAGGGTTATCAGAAACCTCACTAGGAGAATTACGCCTTCCCAGATAGGCCTTATGATACTTGCACTTTTTCTTTGCCTTCTTTTCATATTCCACCAGCTTTTTCCCTTTGAACATGACCAGTTCTTCTGAAACAGTTATGCTCCTCATGTGGTAGTTACTCCTAACACCATAGTTCTTGAATTTCCTTCATCCCCTTCTACTCTTTGGTGTATCAAGAGCTCCCTATTTCTCAATTTCATTCTCAGGGGAATTCTCCTCAGACTCGAGCAAACTCAATCTCCCAAACCTTCAGACTGACCTAACAGACTCTCCAGACTTATTCATCCTTATAGTGATAATAACTAGAAGACCTCTACCAATTCTGCTCTTGAACTAAAACTCAATTGTTTGTTTCTAAATGCAATTTCTGAATGAGAAATATGGCCATTGGTCCTCATTATAATGATCCATGCAAGTGTACCAACCATTAATTCCTCAAAGAAAACCTGTGCGCGTGGGCTGACAATAGTCTACTTTGATCTTTTTAATCTCAGTTGTTGATCATGTTTTAAAAGATAAATCAATAGGTATATTACTGATGCAACTACTTATAACTAAGTTTTAATTATGCTTTTAATGCTCCTTTAAATCAAAAAAACTTTGAGTAGATATTCCTACTTTGTACATAGCATCAATTAAAACTATTCATGCTATAATTACCTGCTTACCAGTGAGAATTAAAACACTTATATTTCTTTGTAGAAAAACAACATGCAATCATCTTGATCTAATCTCAAAATATCAGTTCATACATTACCTTGCTTTTTTTTTTCCCTTTTCCACACGTATCAATAACTGTCAGGAAGAATTATGGTGAGTAGCGGTGCCAAAGAAGTATGAAAATCAGCAGGGATCTAGAAAGGCAGGAGTTGGTGTGACATAGTGGAGGAAGAAGACCGCCAATGGGAAAGACACTCTAAGGAGAAATTTTGAAACCATGTAGACCATGCCCCACAATGGGTTTTGGTGAATGGACAATGGGAGGATCGTTGTCACCCCTAGTATAGGAAAAATGGAGACTGCAACGTGCCAATGCGGGGAGAGAAGCCTGGAATCATTCAAGGCAGGAGAGCATATGGGAGACCCCCTCCATGGATAGCCTCGAATAATGGCAGCAAGGGGGAAGCATCAAGGAAATCGGGAAGGCGAAGGAACCCTAAGAAAAATAGGGCCTGGAAGTGGAACTCAAAAACATCAAAAAGGAATGGAGGGTTTTGGGAAAACTGTGACCATAGGTCAGACCTCGACAACAACTCGAGAGCAAGGAAGCTAGAGAAACAAGCAAGAGATCTAAAATATACCAATACCTCTGTGCTCCAACATCCGCAACCACCATGGAAGCCGGGTGATGGTAGGGCAAGAAGGCCCCCTACAGAAGCTGAAAAGGAGTCTCGTAAACTGCACTCAAGCATGACCATCATGATTCCTTCAGCCTTGACCGAGGGTAGAAGGGAAAAACTGATGAAATGTGTGATTTTAGGGAAATGGTGGGGAGGCAAGTATTCCAAGGAAAAGATGGCTCTCTGGTGGAAGGAGGCTTGGAGTGGTGAAGTTGAGATTAAATTCCTATAGGAGAACTTCTTTATCCTAGAATGTGCATTAGAACAAATAAAACATGTTATCCTGAAGAAGAAAGACTTAATGTTTGAAGGCACAGGCTTTCACCTCATGCAATGGCAATGTAATTTTAATCCACAAGACTTCATCCCTGATAAGATGCTTGTCTGGATCGGTCTACCAAATTTACCATCAGAACTATGGTGTGAAGTGTCCCTGATCTGCATAGGGGACGCCCTAGGAAAAATAGTCAAGGTGGATGAGGTGGCATATCACTCAGGTAACAATGGTATGATGAACATCTATGTGGAATTAGCCCCATGGAACTCTGTCAAGGAAACTCTTGAACTTATACATGCATAGGGTTATTTTTACCAGAAAATTTCATGGAAATTCACAAAGGAACAAATCCTAATTAGAAAAGCTTGGGAAAACAAGACCTTCTGGGAAAATTCTAACTCTGACCCCAAAAGAAAATGAATCTTGGAGAATGGTGAGGGTCCTTCAAAAGCACCAAAAGAAGATCAAAAGCTAGAGGAAATGCCAGTCAGGGAGAACAAAGCCACATTGGATGAACCCCCCAAGCAAATGCAAAAGTCCAAGGCGGGTTGGAATCAAATGAAGTCTGGAGAATGACTGAGGCAACAAAAGAACAATCTCAGCTGAGAGATTTGGAAACCATCATGGAGGTTGGCAACGACTAGCAATTAATGGCAAGAGAAGATGGGAATTATTAGGCGCACCTCTCCCAATCATAATTTTAGGAGGAAGAGGAGCTAGGCTGGGAAGGAAACAATATGCAATTGGTCCTATTTAGGGATATAAAATGGACATTGGTTGAGCCAATCGAGGAAGAAGAGAAGGTGGACCCAGAAAGTGAGACAAAGAAGTTCAAACTGGATCCCTGGAAGGGAGGGGAACATGACGAAGAAGCACCTCCAGACATCCCAACTGATCAAGAATCCCCTAGAGGAAACATGGGGGTGAAGCAAACGTTGGAAGGGAAGTGTAACCCAGACAATGGGGACAAAAAGAAAGTGGGAAGAAAATCAAAGGTTGAGAAGAGAGCCATGGATGGAGAGGCTCCAGGACAACAAAAAATCTCCATGCTACTAAGTCAGGGAAGGGCAGCTCCCTTCCCAGGGGGCAATGAGGATCTATAGCTGGAATGTTAGGGGCTTAAATGCCCCTAACAAGCAATACCATCTTAGGCATTTTCTTTTAGTCATAGATATAGATGTTTTGTTAATACAGGAATCCAAACTAGGAAGATTGGAGGTGGAAAAAATTTCCCGTTATCACAAAGCATGGAAGTTGCTTTCTATAGACACGCAGGGAGCATCTGGTGGCCTAATAACCTTGGCCAAGCCACAGGCAATTTGTGTAGAGGAAATAGCGGAAAACAAATCTTGGCTAGCTTGCAGAATTAAAAGCTACAGACCCAACCTATCCTTCATATTGATCAATGTGTACGGGCCAACCTCTGTGTAAGGAAAGAGAATCACCTAGAAGGAGGTGGAGGACCTAATGCAACTTGAACATGAAAGTGTTTTCATTGTAGGAGGCGACTTCAATGCTCTGATTCACAGTAGTGACAAAAGGGGGGGCAACACTCAAGGTCTCAATCACAGATAGAATTTGTGGATTTCATTTCGAGAAATGCAATGATGGAAATTCTAATGCAGGAAGGATCATACACATTGAAAAACTGAAGATCAGGGTTTAACAATAGAGCTAATAGGCTTGACAGATTCTTCTTTGGCAGTGACTTTAGCAAGTTCCCCTTCACATTTGAATGCAACATCATTCCCCAGTCGGGATCAGATCACTACCTAATCAAGCTAGAGATTTTGGGGGATAAAAGCAAAGTAAGGTGCCCATTCAGATTTGAGAAGATGTGGTTCTCTTATTTTGGCTTCATCCCAATGATTGAAGCGTGGTGGCATAGTGAGAATCCAGAAGGCAATAAATTATTTCAAGTGGTTAGGAAATTAAAACTAATAAAGTAGAAATTAAAAAGCTGGAACAAGGAGTCCTTTGGAGACATCTTCCAAGAAAAGACTTAGCTAGAAAGTGAACTGGGGAAGCTAAATGAGGAGGTGATTTCCAATGGGATGAACGAGGACTTATTTTTCAGGGAAAGGGAGCTACTGAGAGATTTAGAAGTGCAGCTGGAAAGGGAGGAAATCTTTTGGTGCCAAAAATTGAGAGAGCTTTGGTTACAGGAAGGAGACAAAAATACGAAGTTCTTCCACAATTCCACTAGAGCAAGGAGAGAAAGTAATAGGATTTCCAAACTAAAATTTAGTGATGACTCAGAAATTGAAGAGGCAGCGGAAATCTCTCAAGAGGCGATCAACTTCTTCTTGAATCTCCTCAATAACCAAGAAGGATCTTATCTACATGAACAAAATGCCTTTCTTAAGCACGTCCCCAGGCTAGTAAGTGGAGAACAAAATAGAGTGCTCCTCTAGCCATTCACAGGGGAGGAAATCAGGGCCACCACCTTCCAACACCCCGACAAAGCCCCAGGTCCGGATGGTTACCCAACCATCTTTTTCCAGAAGTGTTGGTGCTTTCTAGGAAAATATATAACTGAGGCATTGGAAGAAGCCAGGGCTGTTGGAGACATTTTGAAGGAAGTAAATAACACATTTCTTGTTTTAGTCCCAAAGAAAGAGAAGCCAAGCTCATTGGAGGAGTTTTATCCCATAGCATTATACAACACTCTATACAAGATCCTCACAAAAACAATAGCGAACAGATTAAAACCTCTGATGCCAAACCAGATTGAAGAAGAACAGACCGGCTTTATCCTAAGTAGGTCAATCTACAAGGGAGCCATTATTTCCCAAGAAGTGATTCATTCCCTTTAGTACATCAGAAGGCCTGGAATGTTGATAAAGCTTGACATCATAAAAGCCTATGAATCAGTTGATTGGCGCTTTCTATGCAAGGTGTTGGAGGCATATGGATTTGACAAACACTGGGTCAACTGGATCTTCAAGTGCATCTCCATCCCTCGTTATTCCATTTTGATTAATGGAGAGCCAGCTGGATTTTTTGTGGCCTCAAGGGGATTGAGGCGGGGAGACCCACTATCTCCATTCCTCTACATCCTGATGGCTGATACTCTAGGACACTCTTTAAGTCAAGCAGTGGAGGTCGGAAGGATCGCAGGGCTACAAGTCACAAGGGGCATTCCTCCATGCTCACACCAGCAGTTCATGGATGATACTTTGCTTCTTGGCACCCTAGAGGAAGAAGAAGCTCAGGCCTTCAAAGACATCCTAAACAAATACAGTAAGGCCTTAGGCCAGGTAGTAAGTGAGGCTAAGTCAGAATTTTTTTTCATAAATACTCCACAAAGGATGATTCACAAGGAAGCTTGAATGCTCAACTTTAGGATTGGTCAGTTACCAACCACTTACCTTGGTCTCCCTCTAGCCACTAGTGTCAACAATTGTAGATTATGGGACCTGCTGGTTGAAAAGATGGAAAACCACATGTCTTCATGGGGTGGGAAATGGGTATCATGGGTGGGGAGAATCATAAAGATCAAGGCTATGATCTCAACAATCCCAATCCTCTCTTACCTGGCTCTCTCCAAGAGCAAAGCCACCACAATAAATCAGGGTATGAGGAAATTCTTCTAGCAAGGATCATCAGAACAAAATAAATACCCTCTCATAGCCTAGAATGTTGTATGTAAAGCAAGAAATAACGATGGAGTGGGCATACGCAACATCCTAAAATAGAACCAAGCCCTGGGTGCTAAGCTGATCTGGAATGTCTACACCAATGGCAAGGCAAAGTGGGCAAGGATTTTGTGGCACAAATACTTGGTAAACCAAGATTCAAATAGCATTTTGCTGACAGACCACCTCTTGCAGGGCTCAAGAATCTGGAACTTCATGAAGGCATGCAAACCACTCATTCTCAAGCATCTCTAATGGGACATTAGAGATGGTAGGAGTGCGAACTTCTGGGAGGACTCCTGGGGAGGCTTCCCAAGTATAGACAACATTACCACAATGGTGCAGAAAAAAGCAACACTTCAACATCTATGGGGCTCAAAGGTAAGAGACTATATGTGTGAATAGTGGTGTGATAGGTGCTTGTTATGGTCTTGGAGAGACCTAAACATAGTGGATATACAAGGTGCAGACAGGGAAGTTTTGTTGGATATTCTAAGAGAAGTATATAGATCAGACTGGGAGTGGACAAACTAATCTGGGCTAATTCAAAGTCAGGGAACTACAGACCCAAAGAAGGCTATATATCCCTCTGTGCAGAGGAGAGAAAATCCACGTTACCACTAAAGATCTACTAGAGTAAATCTTGCCTCCCAAAGGTAGGCACTTTTTCCTGGGCAGCAATGCAGAACAAGATTCTGACAGCAGACAAATTCAGGAAATTGGGCTATGCAGGCCCATCATTGTGTGTGTTATGTAGGAAGGAAAAAGAAGATGCTAATCATATACGGGTGAGTTGTCCCGTTGCGCATGCATGTTGGAGATGGCTATGTGCCAAACTGGGATGGTCATGTGCATTACCAATTGACATCTTGTCACTTTTCTCCTACTGGTCAGTACTTAAGAAAGGATCCCTATACAATGTGCTTTGGAAGTTGTACCCATCTCTCATGGTGTGGGAGCTGTGGAAGGAAAGGAATAGGAGGCTCTTCACTGATAAAGCTAGAAGCTTTCCCACTTTTTTTTGTTGCCTTGAAGCTTACCATAGTCGAGGCAACAAACAACAGATAATGTTAAGATTAGGAGATGATATTAAATTCAAAAAATCAGATGCTTAGATGAGGAAAAGTTGGCTTGGCTTGAATATTCCTAAGCTAGGACAAGTGAAGCATGAGAGGAAGCCTCCAAATCACTTGAGTGTGGTGTGGCAGCCACCCCAAGAAGGCTAGTTCAAATTGAACTTTGACAATGCATTGAGAGGCAACCCAGGCATTTCTGGGGCTGGATGCATCATCAAGAACTCTCAAGGTCAAACTCTGGCTACACGATCAATGCCATTACCTGAGGGCACAAATACGGTGGTAGAGATGCAAAGTTTGATATGGGGGCTCTACCTTTGCAAAGAGTTGGGATTGTCAAGGGTGGTGGTGGAAGGTGATTCAATGGTGATAGTACAAGCATTGAAGTCTGGGAAGCTCGACAATTGGAAGCTCCAACCAATACTAGAAGAGGCTCTAGAGGCACTGCATGGTCTCTCATGTTTTGAGATCAGAAACATCTCCAGAGAAGCAAATGTTGAAGCAGATAAGCTAGAAAATGATGGTGTGAATGGCCTTAAGAGCATGGTATTCCTCCCCCCTAGAGTTACTTGATTGTATTCTTGAGCATTGGCATATTACTCCATCTTTCTTAGCTGGTCGTCTTTGGCGATGGTAGCTAAATGCAGGGTTAGGTCTAGCCCACGCGTTCCCAGCAAGTGAGAGTGAAGCTTTAAGGTGGAGGTTGAGCTTTTTATGCCTTAATACTGGCCTGACTGGAGTACCCTAGATACAGACACTTTGTGTCTAATTGGCAATTATAAATTGAATTCTGATCATTAATATAATTTTTCTTTTACGTACCAAAAAAAAAATGTCAGGATTAACGACTGAAATCTCAAATATGTGCTTCAAAGAATAAACTTGAAAATGGCGTCATTTAGAAATAGTACCCTCTCAAATAGATTTAGAAGTATTCTAACTTTTTTAGAGCCCACTAGAGCTTTTTAGAAAGTCCACATGGCACTTTCCCACTTGCCTGTTGCAAAATATAGGACATGGGCAGGGCCCTCACGGGATGGTAAGAAGCAGTCAAGATTTGGCCTCATCACCTATCATCGACCATTGATTTCATTCTTTATTAAACAAATCACCATGCTCAAAGCTTAGTAGGTCCCACAATAATGACAAATGTCGCCCTACCCACTAGCTTATGGAATTATCTTTCCTCACTATTGTAGATAGATGAGTGCACAGGGAACAGTTCTAATGAGAACATGTGTTGTGACATCCACCGCTAATCTTCCTTCGAACTTTTTCCACTACCCTTTTGGGGATACTAGTCACAATATCTGATAATACCATGTGGCCATCGCTCGCTAGCCCATGTCTTTAAAATAATATGAAATAAATCAAGACACACACACAGGGAGTGGTAGAGATGTGGCCATGTATTCAATCCTATATCTGTTGATCTCCCTCAAAAGGTGCCATCCATATTCACCTAAGAAATTGGGCCCACCAACATACTAAACATGTGGTTGAATCCCGCCAGCCCATGTGAATAAAATATGAAGAAACAATCTAGCGCAGGCACATGGGGAATGGTTATGATCAATTCCCCACAATCATACGGTCATCATAAAGTCTATTTTTTCACATGCTGAAAAAGTTAATCATAAAAGGGGGGCCACCTCTAGGCAAACAAGATATTGACCCTTAAGAACAAAAGCTAGGGATTTAAAATATTAAGCCTTAACCATAGGAAAATTTGACGCTTTAAAAGGACTAAGCTGACTGACGAACCTAAACACAAGGGGCCGGTAAATACACGATGTTGATAGCATAAGTGGTAACTTAAAAGACTAGAGACCAGGAACATCAAGTCAACGTAAAAATAGAACAACCAAGGTTTTTTTAATTTATAGGTCAATTTTGGGAGGTTTTATGAATATAAAACCCTAACATAATGATGAGAATATGACCTAAAACCATAAACAAGGACTCAAGCTAGACTTTACACAAATTTAAGGTGGGACCAAGAAATTTTTTGATGGGTTCCATCATGGCCTACTTCTATTGGGAACTACACAACACAAATTGATAATATTAAGCAGGAATTGAACTCTATTAGAAAAACATATGATGTTCTTAATGACAAGGATGGAACACAAAGGAAAAGGATCAATTCCTTACAATTTGATCTTACAATCATCATGGTACAAAGGGATGGTATTGTGAAGACCTTTTGGAAAGTCAAAGAGATAATTGAGTTAATATTAGAACAACTTTTCAGTCTCTTGGAGGATGCTAAGAAAAATGCATAGAATATTGCCATTCCATATACTCTTCTCGAAACGGGCGGGGGCCCTAGCTTGGTTGGCTAAGTAATTCCGTTGCGGCTCTGCTGGTCACAAGTTCTAGTCTCCCCCCCGTCCCGTGGTACCGGAGGGCGTGTCGTGCCAGCGCCGCCGGTCACGTTAAAAAGTTTACAGCGCACTGGTTTATAGGGGGTCGTGCTACCCGATTCCTGCAGTCTAAAAAAAAAAAAAAAAAAATATACTCTTCTCGAAACAATTGATTCAATAACAAAGAATAACAATATTTGTCTATACATAAAGTCGGCAGTGGATTCCTAGAAGAAATTTCTTCTGGAACTAAAAGAAAAATATGAGGAAATATTTTGAAGAAAGAAGGATTGGGGTAATGAATCATTTTTGACAAAATTTTTGATAAATTTATTTTGAAGTAAAGGGAATATAGAAACCTTTTCTTGTTAGTGATGTCAAAGGGAGAGAGATAGCATGCGAAAAAGAGAGAGAGGAAGCATGTGAAAAAATAAAATTAGTTTTTGTTGTTGTTGTTGGATTTTCACATCTTGTGTTTCCACCAATGACAAAGGGGGATATTGTTGGAAGTTGAATATTTCATCAAATGGTTATCATTTATGTCAACATAGTGCTACATATATGACTAAGTTACCCAAAGTTATTTCACATTGAAGTTGACTATTATATGTGGTCTGACATGTTGGTTTTTTGGTCTAGTTCCTACTGTGTGACAAATTATGATTCAAATATTTCAAGATCTTGGCCAACTTGGCATATGCAATACTTTATGGGTGTTTGGCTGACCTAATTGATGTGTAAGATACATATATATTCATATGTGTCTCTAGAAAGTATGAGAAGAAGAAGAGGAAAAAGGATGTGAGATGCGAGGTTATAATAGAAGAACACAAAGTTAGAAAAGTGTGTGGTTGCAATAGATCAAAATAAGAGAATTAGGCAAAGACAAAAGAGTATAATCAAAGTAGAAGTGTTGAGCGACTACTGAGCTTCATCTAGAACTGAATCCAACACAAGAAAGTTGTAATTCATCAGTTCACTTTTGGTGGTAAGCCATAACTTTTGTATTCTGGCAGTGAGCCCTTTGGGTTGTAGCCTTGTGGATAGTGAGTCCAAATAGTGATTCCTTATTTTAGGCAGTAAGCCTTATCTCAAGCAGTGAGCCTTTTTGTAATCGGTTTTAATATTCTCTATAGTGTGAGTTAATCCTCACCGTGGTCTTTCCCTCATTAGTTTTTCCATGTAAATATGGTGTTATTTTGTTTGTGCATTTACATTTGATGGTTAATCACTTAATCAATTTATGTGTTAGTTCCGATAATTGATTTTAAGGTTATAATATGTGAAAACTAATCCACCCCTCCTCTTAGTTGTCCTATCCAACATCAAAAACTTTACAAAATGGGTAGAATTTATTCCTCTTTGTTCCATGACAACTGATGCAATATGTTGCTTCATATTGGAACACATTATTGCTCACTTTGGTCTCCCTTCTGTATTGATTTTGGATAATAGAACTCTATTAAGAAATTTTATGTGAAGATATTCTTGGAAATATTTAATATTCAACATCGCTTTTCAAATCCATATTACCCACAATCATATCGACAAGTAGAATCAACTAATAAGAGTCTTGATAAAATTCTATGAAAAACAGTAAGTAAACATAATAAAGATTGGAATACTCAACTAACTTATGCATTTTGGGATTACCGTACAAGCATTATAACATCTACTAGAAACACTCCTTATAACCTTGTTTATGGTGTCAAAATAATAATACCCTTGGAGTTAGAGACTCCTTGATTGCAAATTGCTCTTAAAGGGTTTATTGATGATACTACTTATAAATAAAATGATTGCATCAACTTGAAATGCTTGATGAAAAACCTATAAACACTCTTGAACATCTTCAAGTTTATTCTAAAAGAATGCAATGTGGTTATAATGATAATTTCATCCCTTGTTCATTTAGTAGAGGTGACCTAGTCTTATATGAAAATCAACATTATGTCAATGCTCTTCCATTCATGAAAAGGGAAAATTCACCCCTAATTGGTTAGGACCTTATATCATCAAAGAAAACTATGGTCCAAAGCCTACACATTAATGGAAATGGATGGTACACATATAAAAGAACCTTTCAATGTCATGCATTTGTATCAGTATTACACATAGCATCCTCTCTTTTGAATAGTGTGTTAAATTAGTGTTGTTAGATTAGTTAGATAGTTTCTACTTTATCTCGTATTACTTCATTCTTTGAAAAACAATAATTGTGTCTTAGAGTCTAAAGTGATTGTTCAGTTATTTGTAATTATTACTTTACTCGCCATACTATTCAAAGAAAATATTGTGTGTTTTGGTAATTTAAATCCTTATATGCATTTAATATTATTAGATCATAGTTGCATTTAAGTAAGCATACATACATCATCAAAATGTAGCATCTAACATAAACTAATTTTTTTTAACTATATCACATAAAAATTAAATCATGGAGATATTTATTAAACATTCTTGGAAAAGATATTTAGTAAATCACATTTGACATTTAATTTAACTTAAGATCATAAAAACATAAATTCTCATATATCATATTTATCATCAAAAGTTCAAGTACATATATCAAAGAATACAATGCTAATAGGACCTATGATTGCTAGACCCCTCGGTGCCTGGTGTTGCTCTTCATTATGAGACAGTGGACTCTAATGGTTTCCTAGTCATAAACCTCACAAATAGTTGTATGTCACACACCTCTCCTCTCATATTTTTCTTTTGCATGAGTTCCTCAACAAGCTCCTACTCTATGCAATATCTCTCTTCCTATAGCCTAACCATATCTCTCTCCAGCCTCAAAATTTTTTCTCAGAGGGAAAACTCTATCCCGCTATCTGATGGACCTCAAGAGGATTAGAGCTCATCTAATGCTAACTTCAGTGTAGAAAGTTTTCTTGTAGCTAAGTCAACACGTTTGGTCATGCTCTAATATGCTAAACCCAACCTAGAAAAATCCTCAAAGAGATCTGTATATTGCCCCATGGAAGGTGGGGGCACATACTTTGAGGGCAGATCATCCTCCATGCATAGTGCAAGCATCCTCTTTGCAATAACATGCTAATAGATATCACACCACTCTTGTGTGGACCTTGCAAGATGGAAAACATAAAAGATATCAGTACACATTGTTATATATATAAATCATATACATAAAGTTAAAGAGCATAACAAAAGCATAAATATTAGATCATCACCTAGGTCTCTATTCCACTAATTCAAGTACAACCATACAATGGTGGTACCCCTCTATGTGGGAAGGGTGGATGGCCTGCTACTAGTCACCTCTCCATTCTTATGAGTGCGTATCTTTGATATAGCTATTGCCTATGACCTAGTGACTCTAGTAGGGGTGTATCTCTCCTATTAGAGGAAACTGTGTCCTTTGTCTCATCAGCATCCTCACTCATAGACTATGAATCCTCCTACTCCTCCTCCTCCTCCTCATCTAAACATAGAAATATGTTAGACATGGTGTTGTCATCATCTGTATCTCCATTTACCCACTCAACATCCCTATCCTCTCTGTGACTTGGAAGAGGTTTGATGTGCCCTATAGGGTAGTACATGGGAAAGACATTGGCTGGTCATAATCCAACCCACCACTCATCGTAGTCCTGAGTAGTGCCTACATCATCAACCTTTGAGATTGGGGGCATGTCGTGGTCCTCATCCTCTAAATTACTAATGTATACATCCTTAATAGTAAGCTGATGAATTTCCCCATGTCTAGAAGCACTTCATCCTAATCTTTGATACATTGGTTTGGCCCATGGTGCTACCTAAACATGTCCAAATTAACACATGAAATGATCATAGTAGAATGGTCTCACTATGTAATCATGTCTACCTAGAAGAAATTGGTCATGCTACTTCCTGGCTAAACCATGTCTGTCATCCGCTCACTGGGGAATCCTAAGATATGGTCTCCAGTAGATATCATCCTCATCTAGTTGATCAAATCTAATGTGCTAGTGCAGTAAATATCCCTCCTGCCATGGTCTCCTCAATGCATAAATAAAGGCTCATGGGTAACCCATGGCTACTATGGTAGGAAATCCAGTCGAACTGGTACTTTGATGTGCTTGAAGTACCATACCTATAAGAGTGTACAATGTACAATGTTGTCTAGCTCTTGGTACACAAACCATCCTAAATGATAGTATAGATACGTGAGCATATTGCAGCCCCATGCATGAATGGTCCTGTGCTCCTCCATGTTCCTGATATTGTGTACAATTCCACCATCTAAGTGTGCCCCTCGACCATCTAGTACTAATGAGAGCACTATGGTAGTGATGAAAATCCATCACAAAAGTGGTGTCCATGCATGTAGAAGCCATCTCAACTCAATGCGTGGATTGACAATTAGCCATCAGATAGGTCGTTGTAGATAATAAAGAATCTCATCTCACATTTTTCTGAAAGATCACTCCTCTATTGTGTGTATGCTCTCACCTTGGATAGGAATTCATAGGATTAGATGTACGTCCTCTAGAGTGATAGTCATCTTTCTTGTAGGAAGATGGAAGATACATGTGTCAGTGTCCCATCTCCCTACAAGGGCCATAAGCATAACATAGTGGTACCTCATAGGTGGCATGCGGTATAGCCAAAAAAATCCTACATCCTGTATAAGTCTAATGTCCTCCTTTGATAGTCAAGAGATAGACTCACAAAGGAAGCAAAACTATCTCCCTCTGAGGTGTTGTCAGGCTTGAGGATGAATATAAAATAATAAAATATAGAAAATAAATCCTAAATTCATCAATTAAATAACCCTAGATATTTTCTAAGATTCTTTATGACCAATGTGGACACTTATGCCATTTATGGATAGGGGGTCTTAGATACTTTAGACAATTCTAGATACTTTGCGCCAAAGTGGGACACTTTGCACCAACAATGGATGCTTTAAGACAAAGATGAATGCTTTGTGCCATATTTTCCATGGTCCTAGGATTATTCTAAATACATGAAAATATACAATAAATGCATGAAAATGATGAAAAAGTAGAGAAAAATCCACTCACCATTTGTCAAAGTGTGCCTCGTGCCACCTCATCATGAATTACATCCAATCTAGGGGGCTTCTAGGTCCTTCGACTCAACATCCTCAATCACTATGCACCAAGGAAATTTGTAAAAAGTTAAATTCCAAATGAATAGTAGAAAGTGTCATTTTGATTGGTATATAGTAAACCCTAGTAAATAAAGCTTATTTCATTTTAATTTCATTTTATTCAAATTAGCATATTGGGGGCTAGAAGACTCCAGTTTTTATTTTGTTTGTTGCATTAGATTCGTAATTCCACTCACCATCTCATCAATTTTTTACCACTATGTGGTATGTTACTAGGAACTACCCTATGATATGACTATATTAATTCAATGTGGTTTTTTATTCACCCTGATTCCACCTCCATAAAGCAAGCATAATTAGAGGGCATACATCTACCCTCAAATTCAATTATCTGTAGAATTTTGATAAGAGGATTTTGGAATGAATAACAAACTTGTGTTGCAGGATGTGGTCCTTTACATTATGGTTTTGCAGGTAACTATGGTGTGGGATTCATTCTCCCTAATGAATCCATATGAGTATCCTTTTTATAGAGTTTAATTCCTTTATCTCTCATATGCATGTAGTATCATATGGCCACTAAAGTGGGGCCTAATTGTATTGTAGAAAAAAGTATCCCTTTTTCACACTTAATTTGGGAATGAATAATTTAAAAAAATGGACTTAATGATGCCTTATTCAGGGTGTTGTAATTTTTATATTTACACTTTCACACTAATCTAGGTATTTATTAATTAATTGAGGTCAAATTCTCCTTAATTTTCCCCTTAATTAAAATCCAAGCCTAGTTAATCACATATTTTGAGAAATAAAACCCAATATTCTTAAATAATATTACACAACACTTAATTTTGCAAGGTATGCGTCCTAGGTTAGTGACCTAGGACCCATTCACCACCCTTCGAATGGGTCCTCACTAGGTCCTAGGAAAACCTTTTTACATAGAATTTAACATTCCCCAAAGTGTGTCCTAGATAAGTGTGCTAGGACCCATTCACCACATGGAAAATGGGTCCTCACTTAGACTTAGGACCCCTCTTTTAGATATGTTTTGGGTATGATTTTAATGATTTCAAATCCTAGATTTGATATCAACTTGTGATATTTGAATTTTGGGAATTCATCCTAAAGTATGTATAAATACAAGGTCATTTCATTATGTTTAAACTAGATTAAGAGAAAGAATTTTAATGAGATCAAGCATTCATATTCAAGAAGCAAGCAAGAGTCAAGTCTTGGAGAAGCATCATAGTATTTTTGCAGATCTTCAAGCTTATATTGTTGTCAAAGATCAAGTATTAATAAAGTGATGATAACTTCCAATGGAGAATCATGATGGATTCTAGGTTTTGGAAGGTGCATAAGACATACAACCAATCCTAATGACTTGTTTCCTAAGTGATTCCATCTTCTATGATCATTCTATTTTCAGCCTAAAGCAAGGTATAAACAATTTTGTGACTTATTAAGGGAATATGGGATCTCCTAAAGTAGGTCTCTTAGATTGTTAATGTTTCATTTTATGATCCTATTCTAACACAATTGATTAGGGTTTCTTGGAATGGTTAGAGATCTCAATTTCAAACACACTTAAGGTTAGGATTCCACACACGTTTCATGTTTCATATTTTTATTCATCATCGAGGTTTTATTAGAAAACTTGGGGTTTGACTAAGGAAAATCCTTATCCACCAAAAAACATCAAACTTGGGGTTTGACTGAGACAATGGAGCAAAAAATGACTACACAGGGTGCTTGTTTGTGAGGTTTTCACCATGGTACTTATCCAAAGCACCACCAAACTAATTTTCACTATTGGATGAATTATTTCTCTTTAATATTTTTCTTTTCTTTTTTTTCCTTGTGTCACACAAGATGCCAATTTTCTAGGTTTTCATCACAATGAAAATGTTTTTCTTTTTCTTATATTTTGATTCTTTTAATTTTTTTAATTTTTTGTGGGATTCTCAGAAGACTAGGTATAGTGCTTACAAAGGTGCATTCTATTGATAGTATTTAGTAGTGATTCACCTTCAAAAATAACAAGTTGATAAGTGTTGAATCCATATATTGTGGTTATGATATAAGGACCCAACCAGTTAGGCTAAAAATTTCTAGGCTCTCTCAATCCATTTGATTCTTTGGATTCTCTTTTAGGACCTATTACAAGTATGTGTAGTGTTTTTTCATTGATGTCAATAGGCTTATATTTGTGTTGTGTTGATTTCAATACATATATGGAGATTATTTTGGAAGCTTATAATTAATCTTAGTGATGCTTTGATTAGTTTCATTATGTTGTCATTAGTAAATGTTTCTAGTCTCAACCTCTAGTGTTTCCTTGATAAGTATGTGTTTGGTTAATTTTTTGTGTTGAATTTAGTTTGGTGGCGAGGAGAATGTTTCTCTGATGTTTGGTTTTCAAGTGCTTTTGAAAAAAATTAATAAAAGAAGAAATAGTGCGGTTGAGTGGTGTTTTGGAATATAGAGTGGTGTTATGGTTTTGCTCTACATTTCTTCTATGTTGAAGATGTACTTATGTGGCCTAGATATATTTGTTAGAGGTGTTCATTGATGCTATATCTAGATTTTCTTGGTCTAGATCATTATGCAAAGAAATTTGTGTTCACCAGTGTGTGAACTGCATGTTGTAGTGGTGTCTAGGAAAAATGGTTTCACTCTATATTTCTCTATAGTTTGGTTTTGGTCTTGTGGTTTTGGATATATGTTGATACTGGTTAGATCTATCTTTAGTGGAAGTTTCTCATGGTTTGGTACTCCACATGTTGTTTTCTAGAGTTACAGTATGTAGAAGGTTATCTGAATGTATTGGGTATATACATTCTTCATATAAAAGTTGTTGCAAAGGAACTTGTTGGATTTTAGGGTGTTTGTGGAATATTCTTGATTGTGTTTAATTATGTATATTTTCCATAAGTTGTCTTTGGATCAAAGGAAGCATGTACTTAATTGAATAATGGTGTTTACATAGGCTTAGTTGACTTTGGATGCTTACACTAATTGTGGATTTGCTTCTATGAATTTGGCAGTGTGGTGTGGCATGTACGAGTGAATTTAGGTTTGTAATAATGTGTTATGTGGTTTTCTCTCATTCCTTTCCATCATGGGAATGTTTTGGTGTTGATATAATTTGAATTTGTATGGTTGAGGTGCATTTTCAACCTTGGAGAATGTTTACAAGGTTGAGGAAGGTATACATAAGTGTTTGTTGATGGAGAATGGGTGTGTGTGCGTAATATGAAAATTGCAGAGTTGTGAAGTGTAGTTTGAGCTTCAATGAGTTAGACTACTAGGAGAAGTGAGAAGAAGGTGTCTATAATCTTCAAAGATACTGTGAATTTGTTGGTGATGTGGTGAATTCTTCTATTACATTGAGATGATTTTCTCACTATAAAATTATTCTTTCTTCTTTTCCAAAATCTGGTAGTGAGTCATTAGCAATGAGCCCTTCCTTCTCTTGGGTAGCGAGTCCTCTAATAGCGAGCCTATTGTGTTTGGTGTTGTAATTGCTTCATACTATGAGCTAATCATCACTGTGTTTTTTCCTCTTTTGGGATTTCCACATAAATCTAGTGTTGTGTAGTGCATTGTGTTGTATTTCAATTTATGTTATTTTCTTTCTTGCTACATCACTCTAATAAATTAAAGGCTAATATGGTTAAAGGGGATCTGAATGTTAATGAGGGTTTTAATGTTTTAATGTACAAATAATTCACTCCCCTTCTCAATTATCTTATGCATTCAACAATGGGTTTCAGAGTGAGGTTCCTTGGAAGAAATATTAACTGCTTAAGGTATATTTGGGATGGTGCACAAGAGAGATTGTCCTTCTCAATTGTCTTATTGCATTCAACTATTGAGGAAGCTTAGGATTGAAGAAAATAAACTAGAGATTAGTTGTATGGTGCTTTATCTACTTTTTGAATGAGAAAATTTGGTCTAGGAGATTCAAAAATTGAGATTGTTTTTAAGGTTTGTAAATCAGAGAAGATTGAGGAATTAGATCAGGACAATCTTGATTATGATGAAACAAACATTGTGAGAAGAATGAAAAGGGTACTAGAAAGAACAAAGAAAAGTTACCTTTCAAATGTTTTAGTTGTGGAAAAATAGGTCATTATGCTTCAATATGTCCAAACAAAGTTTTAAATGACAAAAATAAAGAGAATAGAAGCAAGGTATTTAAGAAAAGTTATTGTGTCAAAGAAGATGCAAGTATATAAGATAATGAATTTTATTATCTATAAGATGATAAATATAATGAATGATTTTTCATGCTTTAAATTTTGGAACTAATTTTGCTAAATTTGAGAGATGTATGAAGGAAAGTGATCTAGAAGTAGACTTGATAATATTGAATGAACTATGGTGACTGCTTTTCATGCTAGAGAAGAAAAGAACTAATGGCATCGCTATATGACAACACTATTGAAATAACGTTTGGATTTCAAATTGTGATGGTGTCACTATATGGGGATGATATTGAAATAGCATCATTGTTTGTAGTTTGGGCATCGCTAGATTCTAAAAAACAACACAAAATGAAATTCAAGCTAAAAAATGGTTAGATTAATGATTTTCCCTCCTTCTAGTGCCAGAAAGTGACATAAGGATTTTAGTATTGGCTGAATTACACTTGATCCATGAAGAACCAAAGCATAACACATCCACTAATACTTGAATCTCAACAAGATCATTCAAATGAAATTGAAACTAAACATTTATCCAAAACCTAACATACTAAATTATGAAAGCTTTTTAAATTTCTACTCTAATCCATCTAAAACTTATCCCGTTGTGGAATTGGTATCGTGTTGATGTGAAACAATGATCCTTTCCCTAATCCCATGATTTGTGAGCCAGTTTCAGTTGATTCTATGCAAGAGAATCGACGAATCCATTGTGATTGATGTATGAAAACCTATTTTATGCTAAAAGGAACATGATGCAAGCTAAGTTACCATGATTTTATGCAACAAATCAACTAATTATGTTATTTCTAAGATAATCTAAGCTACAACTAGGCTAGAAGATGGAAACCCTAATTCATATAAAAACTAAGACAGATGCATGGAAGCAATTAATGGATGCTTTAAGCTATTATGAAATTAAAGTTAACTCAGATAAGATAAAAACTGAGTAAATATGAGTGTGAGTGCATATGAGATTCAACAACATAAGTTTGCAATTAAAAAATTGGATCCATCTGTCTCTAAATAGTGATCTATTTATAGGAGAGCAAATGAGAAATGGAGGGATGAGATTGAAAAGATCAATCAACAATCAAAGATGAAGGAGATGAGAGGCATGGATCATGGATGCTCATCAACAGATGAGAATGCATGATAGTAATTAATCAAGGGTTAACAATTACTTCAAATAAACACACTTTTAACCTACACACACATGTCAAAGGTGACTTGCTCAAAAGGTTAAAGGTTAAAACTTGATCAAGAAGCTAAGTGAAAATATCCCTTTTTCAAATGATGGAGGAATAAGAATATTCTTTTGAAATATTCTCATGGGTGAGGAAAAATGCAGTGTGCAAATTAAAACAAAGTTTTAATTGTGCAAAAAGGGGATAAGGAATATTCCATGGGAATATTACCTATGCTTAGAGGAAAGGTTAATTTAATTTCTAGTTAAACAACGTTTAATTGTGCAATTAGGGGATTTAAAGAATTAAAGTGATATTCATTAAATTAATTGATTTAATGAATGGGGAAAAAGGTGAATGATATTTAATTAAATAAATTAGGGTTATTTAATTAAATAAGATGACATAAGAGATTAAATTAAATATTTTGATGTATTTAATTTAATGAGATGAAATGTTAGTGTGAAGGGGGATAAATTGACCTAATTAAATTAATTAGGCTAATAGATGAAAATGATGCAATTAATTAATTAGCTAAGATAATTAAATTAATTAAGTGAAAAGAGGATGGGTTGGGAAGAAATGATGCTAGTAAATCTATTTTGAGTGCATGATATTACTTAGGACATTTTTTCAGTGTCTACACCATCTTCACCCTTCTCCTATGACTCACTTCTCCTCTTGAGATTGAAAATCTGATGGTTTTTGTCCCCTTTATGAAATTTTATTTTTTCATATTGTGACCTAGGATTTGAATCATTATAGAGGTTCAATAATTGCTGCATTTTTTGTTCATGTTTGGTGGCTTTTTGAAAGACTTCATTCATGGTAAGATGATCTTGCATATCCACTTAAGCTCCTATGTGGGGTATAAGTCCCAATATGAATTTCTATATGTGAAAACGTTCATCTCCTTGATAGTGAGGCACATACTTCAATAGGTTGGTGAATTTCTCCCAATATTGAGTCACATTCATGCTTCCTTGAGTTAAATTCTAGAATTATATCACCTTCTTGTTGAAGAAAAGCTATGGTAACCACCTCTTCCTAAAAGATTGAAGGAAGAATTCCAAAGTAATCTCAGCAAGCTAAAGATTCCTTTATGATTTCTCATTATCCCACCCATCTCTTGCCTGGTGGTCAGCATGTTGACTCACACTTAACCTACATCACATTCATGTCTATCACGTCTTAACAATGAGTTGCATGAATAAACATTCTAATTCTACCTTTCACTATATACACATGCATATATCACTCATTCATGAAGGACGTACACATTCATGCATTGAAAATATATTTTGGAGTTCTTCATTTGAACACACCCAAAAATATTATCTTGTTTTATTTATATTAAAATGTGGGTCAATAGACCCTTATTTTCAAAGGATTCTCGCTACATTTTTCAATTTTATCATCATCAAAAGAGGAAATTCCTTTGGGTCCTCATTTGAATTTACATCATATTTCACAAAAGAGGATGGTTGAGCATGAAAACTCTCCTTTTCCTCTTTAGTTAACAAGGGTGCATTGGGTCCACACCCTAGAGACCAGTTCCTGATTGTAGAAACCTTTTTGATCTTAGGAATTCGCTTCTCCTCAATATTTTTTCCTAGCTCTAGCTAGATTAAGTTGTGTGAGGGCTTGAGCTAGAATCTCTTCATCAAGAATCTCAGGTTGAACCTTTGTCTTAGAATTTTCTTCCTTTACAACTTTCTTATGTGAGGTTCTAACGATTTTTGCTTTCTTTCATCTTTCCTTTGACCTTCCCATACCTACATTCAATCTACACTTGGTCAATACTTAGGACAACTAAATTTGGTCAATGTACAACTATCTCTAGTCAAGGCTATGGTAGACTCAAGGCCTAGAGTTGAACCCTAAGCTCTGATGCCAAATAAAATAGCCCGTTCTAAATTATTAATTTAATAATATTATTGCAAATGGAATATGAATATATTCATATTAAAAAGACATAACTAAGAAGTTATACTCAATCATAGCAACACATGTCTAATTAAAATGAGTCAATATTTATATATTTAATTTGAAAGTAAATTACGATATATAAGTTTGACTTGGCTCAAAAGGCCACAAAGTCAATACAATGTACAAATTTTACATCAAGGTTACATCATTGACTAAAATAGTTTTTTCTACATCCAAGGTTACTCTTAATGCTCACCTCCTCTGGTGGATGAGAACATGGTTGAAGTGCTTAACCACCCAAGCACGAAGCTTATGCTTCCCCGAAGTTCTTCCAACTTGAAGAATACCCAACACTACATAGAAATTTTAGCAAGAGAACAATCTATAAGGTGAAATCTAGTGCATTCCCATACATCAACTTGCATTTCTATCTACAAGTTAGAAAATAAAATGCAATATCTATGCTAGGAATGGTAGAGAGTTTCATCACATAGTCCATACATACATAATGAACTAAATTTATTGGCCAAGCATAAGAATAATGTTACAACAACAAACAATAGATTTTGGTAAAGAAAACCTATACTCTCTGAACTCCATCTTGGCACCCGTCCTAGAAGGTAACTTTCAACATCAAGTTATCTCATAGCAACTAACTACCCTCTAGCAACATCTACCATTAGGTGCTCTAGTCTACTAGGTGTTGCTATTCTATTTAATTTACAATTCAGAAATAAATCTAATGGAAATTGATCAAACATTATCCATCTATTAAAAACACATGTCAAAAGGTTACTTTCATCATAACTAAGTATTCATTTAATAATGAAGAAAAATAAGAAACAAAAGAAGGTATGTCACAAGTATGTGTATGTGTGTAGAAGAATGTCTACATGCATACACATATATGTGCCTACTTAAGTTATGAATTTGTGCATACATTCTAAATTTAATACTAATAGATTAGATTTCTATCATTCAAATAATGTTTCATCCTAATAGCTCAGCCTAGCCAACATAATGATAGCAACATCCCTAAACTTTAAGATTATGATAGTATGATAAGAAAATGTAAATAGATTTCCTCTCTATGGGAAATTGATGGTGATGCCATATCATTCAAGAAACAATGATTTTTCACTTATTAGATTTACATCTAGTTGCCCTTGAAAGGGTTAATATTTACATGCAAAATAACAAGGTTGTGGAGATTTAAGAAATCACAATCATGACATAGCTGTGACTAGTCAGTAGGGTTGATGAAAAGTAAAGCTAAATGTGGTACATACTTTCAAGTAAACACAAGAAACGATAATACAAAGAATTAGATATCAAGTGAATTTGAATTAAGTCGACATTTATAAGGAATGAAAAAGATAGTTTCCAATATCTTAGTAATGAGAATCACTCATAATTGGTAACAACAAGAGATTACCTCTGTTCATAACATTTCTTGGCTCGCTTCCTACCTTTTTGCTTGTTGTTTCCCATAATTTCATGATGCCACCTTCATCTCCTAGCCGATTCTCTCTATATCCTTTCTTGGTCACCAAATTAGAAATTGCATGTGTTCCCCTTCCTGTTCATAGTGTCACAGGCTTCTTTTCTAATAAATTTTATTAATTCGGCCACCCCCCACTAGTGAAAATTTCAATTTTTGCCTTAAATTGGGTATAGGTCATGACCTCTTAATATTTTCCCATGATTTTCATTTAAATTTCATCAATCCAATAGTGATGATATTTTTTTCAAGTTCAACAATTAAGAGGTATAAATTATATCCATATACATATATATACATATATATATATATATATCTTTTTATATTATATTCATTTTCATCCACACATATGTATGTTATCGACACACACACACACACACACACACACACACACACATATATGTTTGTATTTTCATATAAATGTTTTCATGTACATGTTCATCATTTAAATAAGAGTGGACTTTAATTTTCTTTTTCTTTTTTTAAAGGAAAGGGGTAAAAATTTTATTCAATCAAATCCAAAGTACAAAGCAAAGGCTAGAGGCCCACCAAACCAAGACCACCACCAGAAAAACCAACCACCCCATTACAAATTCCTATCTTCCACTAATAACCTCTCTAAAATCTCATGATAATCAGGAGGTAACTCCTCCCTTCCACTAATATCCCAGCCGTCCATATTCTCAGAAGCCCACTTCGCTAGACAATCAGCCACTCTATTCCATTCTCTAGGGATGTGACAAAAGGAGACAGAGACCAAGGACTTACAAAGACTCAAAATCTGTCTGACAACAGAGGCTAATTGCCAACTAACATCATCCAACCTCTGGTTGTTTAGAATATCCACCACAATCTGAGAGTCAGACTCACAAATGATCCTCCTCCAACCTAAAGAGCAGCCACGCTCAATAGAAATCTTAATAGCAAGGGCCTCCATAAGATTATTAGAGTGTCGACCCTTGTAAATAGAAAAGAGAAAAACCGCACCACCATCATTTCCTCTACCAATACCCCCGACCCCAGCATGACCAGGGTTTCCACGGGAAGAACCATCAGTATTAATCTTAAGAACCCCCTCAGGGGGCGGTGACCACCTCCCATCGCGACAGACCCATTGCCTAGCATGACGAGGTCTTCTCCCAGCAATGTTACCCCTTTTATTATCCCCCAGGTTCAAATTCCGCACCACAACAAGATCACCCTGATCAATATTTTCAGTCATATCACACTTAGCATAAATGGTCTCCTGAAGCCTACTAATTATCTTCTTCCACAATTGAAAACTTCCCAATTTGGAACCACAAAAAACTCTACGGTTCCTCTCCAGCCAAAGGTTCCAAAGAATCAAAACGGGCCCAACAGACCAAGCCACCTGCAAGAAAGAAGTCTTAGCCGGAGACTTGCCAAGACATTCCCAAAAATCAATTAGGGAGGTAGCATGAGTACAACCATGATGCCAAGCCTCCCACCATCTATGCCATATCTCTTTAGAAAAAGGGCAAAGAAAGAACAAGTGAGAGGTACATTCCTCACTGTGCGAACAGAGGAAGCAAATAGACGGTCCCTGAAAGCCGCGCTTGCGAAGATTATCCCAAGTGAGGCACTTCTTCTGAGCAACCAACCATAAGAAGAAATTACATTTGGGCCAAGAAAAGTTGTCCCAAACCTTCTTCCACCAATTCACCTCAGTGGGACCATGTAAGTTCTTGTCAAGCATAGCATAGCCTTGAGCGACTGAAAATTTGCCTTTTGGGCTCGGACTCCAAGCCAAAACATCCCTCTCATTAAGGGAGCTGCAGAGCCTGTCCTCCAAAACTCTAATAAGAACAACACGATCCTCATCTAAACCACCCATGGGCCACTCCTGCGGGTCCTTCCAACAAGCCACCATCGCCTGACCAATTCGCTTGAAAGTTTTGAAATGCTCCACCTTAAGCCAACCCGCCTCAGAAAAGATATGGCACAGAGGCCAAAGCTGAGGGAAACTAGAAAGAATGGGAGGGTGGCCATCCCAAGAGTCCTGCCAAAATAGCACATCAGAGCCTCTGTTACAAATCCAGAAGAGACCCTCCTTAATCAGCTGAGCGCCCTTCTTAAGGGTATCCCAAATACAAGAACCTTTATCCAACAAAGCAAGCCGCGGCACATCAAGGCTATCAGCACCAGGAAGATACTTGTGAGAAAGAATCCTAGCCCAGTCATGATCCTGATTGTTGCACCACCTCCAGTATAGCTTGGCAGCCAAGGCCGTGACAACAAGAGCCATAGACCGAAGACCAAGGCCTCCAGCATGCTTCGGCCTACAAACACACTCCCACTTGACTAAACTCCACTTCAAGGAGAGAAGGTTGCCAGACCAAAGGAATTGTCGAGACAAAGCATCAAAATCCCTCACAAAGGTGGAAGGGGGAACCTACACACAACACCTGTAAATGGGGAGAGATTGCACCACAGTCTTTAGGAGAACCACTCTCCCAGCAGAAGATAACCATCTGAAAGTCCAATGACTAACCTTACTCCGAAATTTTTCCAAAATTCCCTGCCAGTAATCTCTACGTTGAGATCCCAAAGCCAAAGGGATCCCAAGGTACATTAAGGGAAGAGAACCAATCTGAAATCTAAGGATCCTAGCAATCCTACTTTGAATAAGTCGAGGGGTATTAAAGAAATAAATGGATGATTTGCAATCATTAATGCACTGACCTGATGCCTTCAAATATATGTCTAAGGCACTCCTGAAGTTCACTGCCTCACTAATTCGAGCCATGCCCATCAAAGCAGTATCATCCACAAACTGAAGATGAGAGTAGGATGGAAGAGAATTGTTCCAGCTCCAACCTTGGATAAGACCCTACCTCACCTGAGATTTAATGAATCTTCCCAGACCCTCTGCCATGATAATGAATAAATAAGGAGATAAAGGATCCCCTTGTCGAAGACCTCGGGAAGCACTAAACAATTCTGAAGGCTCCCCATTAATGAGAACAGAGAAGGAAGATGAAGTCACACAGCTAAGAACCCAATTCACCCACTCCACATCGAAGCCAAAAGCCAAGAGAATTTTCTGTAAGAACTCCCAGCTCACCCGATCATAAGCTTTAGCCATGTCAAGTTTCATAAACATAGCTTTCTCCTTAGAGTTAGCCATAGAATGAATAGCCTCCATAGCAATCACAACACCATCCAAAATTTGTCTTCCTTCAACAAAACCCCCCTGCTCAGGAGAAATCAGGGAACCAAGGAGTGGTTTGAGTCTCTCCGCAATCAATTTGGTGATGATCTTGTACACAACATTACAAAGCGCAATAGGTCTAAATTGAGCCAGCTGATTAGCCCCCTCCTTCTTAGGTATGAGAGCCAAGAAAGTAGAATTCATGGCCTTGAGCATCTTTTTGTTCTTGTGAGATTCTTGAACCACCGCCAGGAGATCAAACTTTATTATTTCCCAGAACTCTTGGAAGAACTCAATAGGAAACCCATCTGGGCCGGGAGCCTTACCTTTTTTCATGTTAAACACTACTTTCTCCAATTCAGGTAACAATATAGGATGTAAGAGTGCCCCATTCATCTCAGCAGAGACTAGGTGGGGAATACAATCCAAGATGGCCCTCTCCTCATTCCTAGTTGCAAGATCCTCCCTAGAAAAAAGGTTTGAAAAATAATTGACCGCAGCCTTGGACATATCAACACTAGAAGAGAGATGAGCCCCTTCAGGTGAAACCAAAGAAGAGATAGAATTCCCCTGCCTCCGAGCCTTAACCGAATTATGAAAGAAAGCAGTGTTCCTATCCCCTTCCTGAAGCCAATCAACATGAGATTTTTGCTTCCAAAAGATCTCCTCTCGGAGGTCCCACTCTTCTAAACCCTTCAGAGCCAAGGACTTAGCTATACTTAGATCAGAGGTCAGCCCTTGGTCACGAATCATACGAGTGATGTTATCCAACTTAGACTGAGCAGCCATCTTCTGGGCATGGAGGTTCCCAAAACATTGGTTATTCCATCTCTTAAGCCTGTACTTCACATGCTGAAGCCTCTTACAAAAAGTAAACATGGCTGTCCCATGTGGAAGCAACCCCTCATACCACCAATCCAACATAAGATCATGCAAAGACTGATCCCTTAGCCACATTAACTGAAATTTGAAAGAAGGGTTTTTGGTGACTCCATACGTGGTGACAGAGAGCTTGATAGGCCAATGGTCGGAGCCTCTCCAATCAAGAATTTCAGAACTAGTGATCAACCTACTGTTCATCCAATAGCAAGAAACCAAAAATCTATCGAGTCTTTCCGAGATAGCCTCAGCACCACACCTCCTATTATTCCATGTGAAGACACCATTGGAAGGCTTCACATCAATGAGATTCAAGGAACCAATCATATCCCTGAGAAGATCTGTAGAGGGGTCCAACTTGGCTATCCCTCCTCTTTTCTCATCCAGGCCAGTAACAGCATTAAAATCACCAGCCATAACCCACGGGAGAAATGGGTCTAAGGCCCGAATGAAACTGATGTGAGCCCAAAGATTCGACTTACCAGAAAGATTAGTAGGAGCATAAATATTAGATAAGAAGCACCTTTCTCCAGTCACGAAACAAGAGGCTACCAGGGAGATAGAAGACCGACTAGAAATCCACCATAACGGGAGCACTTTCCTCGGATTCCAGAAGCAAGCCAACCCCCCCGAATTGTTCAAAGCACCCACCCCTTGCCAATTGCCCTGGGGCCAGATGTGCGAAGCGCAATTAGCCAAACCATCCACTGTAAGCTTTGTTTCCTGAATAAAAACCACATCGGGAGACTGAGATTCAATTAATCTACGAACAGCCTTTTGTCTAGGGATGCTGTTCAACCCCCTAACATTCCATGATAAAATAATCATTTATGGGGGAGGGAGAAGTGGGAATCAATGGGTTTCACAGACCCAGACTCAACCAAAGTATCCCCAATAATCTTGACCTTCTCTTGATCAGTCTTTCTGCCACCCCTTACCGGCTTATCAAGAGGCCCCTTTTTAAAGGATTTCTGGAGTAAGCCTAAAACAGGAGGCGCTTTGTTACCTTTCACAGAATCTGAGGCCCCCTTAGGAGTCGGGGGTCAGGAACCGTCACAACAACTCCCTTCGGAGCCTGTGACCCTTGGAGAACCCTGATATCCTGAACCTGAGAAGGTAGATCTTGACCAATCTGATCAACCATAAGGTCCCCTAGAGATACACTCTGATCCTCCTTCTTTGCATCCTCATCCTGACCTTCATGCATACCCTTAGCCCCAGAAGAGAGCTCAACCGGAATACCTTCCTCCTGGGCCAAATCTTCCAGAACATCAAATCTATTAAAAGTGCCATCATTATGACTATCCAACCAAGTTCTCTTCTTACCCTTGCCTTTGTTACGGGGCTTGACCTGAGTAAAGCCCTAATTATCCGCAGGTTCATTAGGCACAGGATCCTTCCCCTTGTCCCCCTTCGAGGGTCCAGAGGAAGCCAAGGGGAAGGGTTTAAATCTGGGGCATTTGCGGTGCAAGTGACCATATTCATGACAAATTCGACATCTAAAAGGGAGGGTCTCATAATCTAGCTGTTGGATCCAAGAAGAAGATCCCAGGCGGATTTCCATAGAGTCTGGTAACGGATTATTTAAATCAACTTCTACACAAATACGAGCAAAAGAAATTACCTTACGATCTTGAGTTTGTGTAGCCGATCCCACAGGTTTTCCAAGAAGCACTGAAATTGAATGAAGAATATCTTCCCTCCAAAATTCCAGAGGAAGCCTCGGCAAACTAACCCACACAGGTACCCGCGAGGGGATCTCTTCAGCAGAGTTGAAACCCATGTGCCAAGGCTTGATGAAAAGCCCCACCTGGTTAAAGAAATAAGGGCCCCCTTCAAAAGCCCTATTCCTATCCGACATGCAAGAGAAGATGACCAGAAAATAATTATTAGCTTCCAAAATAATCTCCATATCACCTTCAGGATTCCAAACCCGACGAGCCCAGGAGTACAACACCGGTAGAGAAAGACGAAGGCCCAAAAATTTGCAGATAAGGGCATGATTGCCCCAGTACTCAACATCTTCTGAAACTTGCTCAGGTTGAATAACCAGAACAGGTCGATCCTCAGATCTTTCCAAGCATCCGTTTACTTTTTTAATTCAAAATGTCCCTTTTGAGGAAGAAACCCCACTGCTATTTAAAGGTTTACCCATCTGATCCTCACCATTGGCATGCAGTGACGAAGACAGCTCTACCATCTCCAAATCCCCAGAGGAAATCTGTGACAAAACAAAACCCCGATTCTCCATGGACTGGGAAACACAGCCACACCAACCACAAAGTTAGGCGGAACAAGAGACCCCAGTCACAGATCTTAAGGCACCACCCGCCAAAGATGCTAGGCGCAGCAAAAACACAAAGAATAAAACGCCCTCCCACAACCAGACAAGGGTTCAGCCCCCCAGCCAACCCATGCCCCCCCCAGCACAGAAAAAACCCCCCCAATACGCAGCAGAGAGGCAACAGCAGCCGCAGGCAGAGAGCAGGAAGCATGGAAGAGCTAGGGCACGCGGGCCCTAGCTCGCACCCAGACTGCGCACATCACCATCCACCGACTTTAATTTTCTTTTCAAACAGTGATGTTCAAATGAATAATTGAAATTCATACATTTGTTCTCATGCCAAATCTCACTCTCATTTTCCTTTAAATTCTCAAAACACAAAATTAAGGTAAACAATTTAACTCATGAAATCATTAGTTTACTTTTTTCTACTAGCCATTCTTTTCCAATCATTGAAATAATTCGAATAATGTAATTAAGCTCTTCTACATGCAAAACATTCAAATGCAAATTATCATACCATTTGTGGTGTGTGCACCCAAATTCCATCTATCTTACCATTCGATCCAGCAAAATGATCCTACTTTAACCATGTTCTCATCCTTAAACCCATTGCCCTACAATTGCACACACTTGCACTTGACAAAATTCATCAGTAACATTCAAATCATAATAATATATAAGATAATTCAAAAATATCACATAGTCAATGATGGTCAACTTCTTTCAATATTTTTAGAAATATCAAAATTTCCATTCAACATATTGAATTTCCTCGATAATTAAATTTATCATATTATAATTAAAAATATAATAAATTCAGGTTATGACATTCACCCATTAGGCTTAACCCTTTCCCTCTACCCTTTATCCTTCCTTCTAAAAATCAACTAAGGGTTGATCTTTCAAGGGTCAGATTTCAGCCTTACCCTTTACCTCTTATGTTTGCTAAGGTAAGAGGTAAACCTATCCCTTGACCCCTGATGTGATTTTTGATAAACAAAGAAGTGCTTATTTTGTAGGCATTAGGGATCAATCTTCCCCTTTACTTCTTACCATTTTTTATGGTGAGTGTCAAGCCCTCCATCTGACCCCCGATTCCCTAAGTGTGCTTCAAAGGGTGACCAAGTGTTGACCTTTTGGGTGTCAGGTATTGGGCACCCCCTTCATCCTCTTCCTCCTTTTCTTTACGATCAATAAAGCATCCTTCCAATGCCTGACTCTCACAACTCTCTCTCCCCTTCACATTCTTCCAAATACTCCTATCCTTCTCTAGGCTTTAATCTTCCCTTATAAAGTCTTATTTCTTCATAATCTATTTAAGTCCCTCCTTTTTGGACTTTCGGGAATTGGGTTTCACCTTTTCCTCTTACCTCCTTCCCTTAGGAGGTATGCTTTCCTCCCAACCCCTGATGTCTAATGGATTCTTTCGGTCATTGGTGTTTTCTCATCCCTCTTCTCTATTACTTCCTTGTGGTATGTGGTAAACCCTTCATCCAACCCCCAATCTCTGATGTCTAATGCTTGTACTTTTGGGCTTTGGTGTTTTCCCTTCCCTCCTACCCTCTTCCTTGCTTAGCAGTAAGTGGTAAGCCTCATGCCCAATGTCTAAATCCCTACATCAATGCCGATGATGAGTATGAAGTATGAAGAATTACTAAAGTCCAATGTCATAAAGGGATAGTTTTCAAGCTTTTTGACCATTTAATGCTTTTCCAGCTATTGTTTTGGGCTCGAAGGTTTCACTTTACTCACATTTTGATGTGTTTAATGGGAACACCATTAATGTTGTTATGAATCTTTTTGCACCATGACTTGATCTTTGGGAGGACAAGGATGGTATTTAATGTTGTCTTAACCTACTTCCATTATGATGAGGTTCTACCCATGATTATTTATGGGTTGCATGAATCCTTTCTATCAAAGATCTCTTTCTTATTGTGATTTGTTGCTAGTTTTCACTTCAGTGTTTTCCCTTTCTTCCTACGTTCCACCTTAGTAGTAAGTGGTAAGCCTCATGCCTGAAGTCTGAAGCTTGACATTGATGCCAATAATGAGTATGAAGTATGAAGAATTACTAAAGTCTAATGCTTGATAGGGATAATTTTCAAGCTTGTGGACCATTTAATGCCTTTCCAACTATTGTTTTGAGCTCAAAGGTTTCATTTTACTCATTTTTTAATGTGTTTTCATGGGAACACCATTAATGTTGCAACGAATCTTCTAGCACCATGATTTGATCTTTGGGAGAACAAGGGTTGTCTTTAATGTTCTCTCAACCTACATACAATATGATTAGGTGTTTCCCATGCTTGTTTATGGGTTGGAGGCATCCTTTCTATCAAAGATCTCTTCCTTATCATGATTTGTTGTGAGTTTTTTGGGTTTTCTTCATTGCTTGTATGAGGGCTTGGTGTGGATGTTAATGGCATTTATGATGGATGTATTCACATGATCTAGTCAGATTTTTCTCTTCATTCAATTATTTTGTAACCTTGGGTAAACCCTAATTGTATTAGGGTTTGTGGTTGTTCAATTTTCTGAGTTTCCTAAACTATAAAGGAAAGTTTTGTTGTTTTTCTTAGAGTTTAGAGTTCTGCTCTCCTTCCTATGGGGTTTGGATTTTTTTTCTCCCTTCTAGGTTTCTACTTCTTAGTTTTTGTAACTCTTTGTACAAGGATCAATTTGAACAGATAAGTCCTTTGAAACTCAAAGAAGAAATGTTGTAAAGTTTTTCTATGTAATAACAACATATGACCTAAATACACATTGTATTATATATAGTGTTGAATATCATTTTATCATTCTTTGCATTGTTATACCTAATACCTTTGAATCAAGATAATAAAGGGCTATCTTTTGGTCTTCTTATCACACTCTATGTTATGATTTCATGAATTGTTTTATTTTATTCAAGGAATGGAATAATTTTTCTTTCAGTCATTTACCTGGGGTTATAGTTCTACAATATGGATCTTCAAGTAGTTTGGTAATTTTGTTCATTTTTTGGTTTCTTACTGTAATACAATAAAGTTATTAGAGGCCAAAGTTCGGTCTGTTGTAGGAGTCTTACTATATTTCTAGACTCTATGTGGATAAGGCAATGGTCAATCTAGCGCTCAAAGCTTAAATATTTGGGTATAAGCACAAAGCTATCTCACACTTTTTGGAAACTTATCAACACAAGTGAATTTAAGTATTTTTAACTAAAAAATAATTTTGGTGAAACATATGATCTTGTAAGCATCAATATAGCTAAGTTATATATGTCCACAACTTTTCCAACTAAAATTGTTGAATAAATGCATATTTAGCACCACTTTGAGTCCAATTTACCAAAAAAAAGGATTATTTGAAAAAGTTGATGTCTCAACTTCTACTTGTGTAAAAAATATTTTTAAAAAATAGATAAAAATACCTTTTTGTAGATTCATAAGTTTAGTTTTAAAAAATGTATATATTTTAATAGTTTAATTATTATTTATATTTTCTTTTGTATTTTTACTAAATGTAGGTTGTTAGCACAAAACATTAGGTTGATTACCATGTCAAGGAAAAATAGTAAAAATTATTAGAAAATTTGAAAAAATCCCTAAACACAAGAATCTATATCAAGATGGCATAATTTTTTTTCTAATTTAGATAAATAATTAATATGAAATTTATTTGTCAAAAATGGAGCTTGAAGGAGTAGGCGAGGATCAAAGGTGAAAGGAGGTATATTGAGGGTTTGCAGAAAGGAATATTGGATGGAAGCTAAGGCTTGGGGTTGTGGAAGAGGCCATCAAAGGTCAAGGGTGCAAGGAAAAAGATGCAGAAGGAGAATTCTCCCTAGAGGATATCAAAAACTGAGCAAATGATCAAAAATGGAAGAAGGAAAATTGTTGAAATGACGTAGGCAAGAGTAGTAGAGACTTGACTGGGAGAAATTGGCAAAGGCATCTCAATTTTGTCTCGTAGAATTGGTCACATCATAATGGATCTAGAAATCAAAAAAGGAAAAGGGGAGAATTTTTTTGAAGGGGTTGTAACCCTAACGAGGTTCAGAACCAAGGGGCTGAGAGTAAATGGCAAAGAAATTTGGATTGCAGCCCTAGGTTTAATGGCCTCCCTGGAAACATGATCCTAATTGTGGAGAAGATGCATGAAACAAGGATAAACTGGGGAATCACCAAAGGAAAGTAGTAACAATAGCCATGGACAAGTTGCGGTTGGAGAGAGAGCAACTAGATCAACTAGGGATAATCGCCAAATGGCTAGGGTAGGATTTCAAATGGGATTTTTTGGTGTGTTGGTGGCAAGGGAAGTGGGGTTTGGAGTTACAACTGAAAATATTGTCCAATAGGTAATTTGTGGTTATTCGCTAAGGAGGAAGTGGAGGCCCATTTATTTAACGGTGTGGAGGATGGGGATGTGTGTCTAGGTGACATTGAGGGTGAATTAAAAGTGAAAGTGGCAGAAGCTATCAATTTGTTAGGTAACAAGTGTAGGAAAGAGGACCTAGACTCAATGATTGAGGTTGGGAATGAGATGGTCGAGCTCGCCAATGTGGAAAAGAGTGGCTCTCTTAGGGTGGAAGATGAGGATGACTTTCATGACTGGATGAATTATCTAGGTCTAGAGGATGATGATCTGCCCTTTGAAGATAGGTTCAGTCAGTCATTGGGAAAGAAATAAAAATTCACAGTGGAAGATCATGGTGAGATTGGGAAGCTAGGTATTAGTCTAAAGGAAATGCAAAAATCTTCCCCAGATTGTGGGGAAAGAAAAAGGAGGGGTAGAATCCTAAACAAAGAGAAACTCAAATGGGACAGGGAGGCAAGTGGCCAGAAGAAGATAAATGAGATGTTGAAAGTAGGGAAGAGTGATGCTCTTCTTGAAAAACCATGAAAATCCTAACATGGAACATTAGGGGCTTAAATGCCCCTAACAAATGATGCCTAATCAAGCATCAATTAGAAGGATTTCAAATAGATGTAGGTTTGTTGCAAGAAACAAAATTGCATTAAGAGGAGTGGAAAAAGTTAGAAAGTAAGTTGAAATATTGGCGATGTGTTGGGGTCAACGTTGATGGGGCCTATGGTGGCTTGTTGATTGTTTGGAAGCCATAATCGATGTTAGTTGAGGAAGTAAATAGTAGCAGACACTGGCTCACCTATTGGGTAAGAAGTCTCATATCAAATTTAAGATTCTTACTCATTAATGTTTATGGTCCTAATGTATGCATTCAGAAAAGGATATTTTAGCAAGAATTAGATTTAGTTTTGAATCAGTTAGTGTAAGATTTCTATGTTTTGGTGGGGGGATTTCAATGCCATACTAAGATCAAAATATAAAAGAGGGGGTGTGGGAAGATCACTTCAATCTCAGGTTGATTTCAAAAACTTTTTAGACCGCAATATGTTATTGGAAACACAAATGGGAATAGAAATTATACTTGCAAAAATAGGAGAAAAGGCTTTAGTTGCATAGCAGAAAAACTTGATGGATTCCTCTTCAAAGGGGATTTAGGTAGATTCCCCTTCACTCTGGAATGCAACATCCTCCCTGGGGTGGGGTCGGATCACTTTCTAGTTCAATTATAATTTTTTGGAGAAAGAAGCCCAGTAAGATGCCCCTTCAAGTTTGAATCTATGTGGCTCAAAGAATTGAATCTTGGGGAATTGGTCAAAAAATGGTGGTTGGATTGTAATGCAAGGGTTCCAAAATGTTCAATGTAATGGCAAAGCTAAAAAATTTCAATTAGAACCTAAAGCAATGGAACAAAGCAAGCTTCAAGAACATCTTTAAAGAAAGAAGGTAGATTGGAGAAGCCCTAGAAGAGGTAGAGAGGAATGTGATAGTAGAGGCTATGGATGTAAACATTTTTTAGGAGGATAAATCTCTACTCAGGAGGTTGATTGAAGTTATGGAAAAGGAGGAGATTTTTGGGAGATAGAAATCCAAAGAGTGTGGATGAAGGCTAGTGAAAGGAATACAAAATTCTTTCATAACTCAACAAAGGAAAGGAGAGAAGTGAATTGAATCTTTTCCATTAAAGGATTGAATGGGAGAATGGTGGATGACCCTATTGAAATAAGGAAAACTATGATAGATTTATTTCAAGCACTCCTAAATTATTTTGATGGATCTAATCTGAGGGCTCAAAATGAGTTGTTGAGAAACATACCTAGGGTGGTGTCAAAGGCTCACAATAAGTAGCTTTTCAACAAATTCACTGAAGAGGAAATAAAATTGGCCTTGTTCCAATTGCATCTGGAAAATTATCTTGGGCCTAATGGTTTTCCTATGATCTTCTTTTAGAAGTATTGGAATATTGTGAGGCATGATGTTTTTGAGGTGATTGAAGATTAAAGAGAGTCAGGTCATGCACTAAAAGAAATAAACAATAGATTCATTGTGCTCATCCCCAAGAAGGAGAAACCTAAATCAATAGAGGAATTTTGGCCAATTTCTTGATGCAATACACTATATAAAATTTTGGCCAAAGTAGTGGAAAATCAGGTAAAATAAATTTCACCCTTCATTATTTTGGAGGAGCAGATGGAGTTTTTCCCTAGAAGATCGATCTTTGTTGGAGTGATCATAGCCTAGGAAGTAATTCATTCTATGTAGATGCTAAAAAATCCCACAATGCTCCTAAAGCTTGACATTAGGAAGGCATATAACAAAGTTAATTGACACTTCCTCTTTAAGATCATGGAGGCCTTCGACTTTCAAAAGGAGTGGTTGGATTGGATTTTTGGGTGGTTTGAGAGCCCTAGATATTCTATTCTAGTGAATGGGTCACTTGAAGGATTTTTCAATGCCTCTAGGGGTCTGAGGCAAGGAGATCCCCTCTCCCCTTTACTTTTCATCATTATGGTTGAATCCCTTGGAAGAGCGATTAAAGGAGAAAAAAAGGATTGGTTTTGTGTGTGGTTTGCAAGTAACTAGTAACCAAAGTGTGGTTACTCATCAATAATTTTCTAATGAAACTTTTCTATTTGAGACGACTATTGAAAGGGAAGCCAACAGGTTAAAAGGAATTCTTGATAAGTATTCTCTAGCTTTTGGGAAAGAGATTAACACCACAAAGTCCAAAGTTTTCTTTTTGAACACCCCTATAGCAAGAGAGATTCAGATCATGAAGATTCTAGGATTTTAAAAGGGGTAGCTTCCCTACAGGTACCCCAACCTCCCACTAGACAAGCGAGTGAATAAAGGAAATATATGGAGTGCATTGATAGAAAAAGTGAAGGATAAAATGACATTGTAGAAAAGTAGATGGTTGTCTTGGGTTGGGCGTCTGACAATCTTGAAATCCGTCATCTTAGCTTTACCAACATATTTGATATCCTGCCTCCCTTTATTAGCCAGGGCCTAAAAATCACATAATAAGTAGATGAAAGATTTCTTTTGGAAAAGAAATTCATAGGAACATAAGTTCCCCCTGATAAAATGGAGAAGAAAAAGGCTGATGGTGTTGGAATGAAAAACCTACTGCTTCAAAATAAAGCCTTGGGGGAAAAAATTATACGGGCTCTCCACACAAAATAGAACTTGAAGTGGGTAAAATTTCTCAAGGAAAAGTATCTTGATGAGGGTGAGCATTCCATGTTAACTTCAAGTCATCTTCCAAAAGATTCCCAAATTTGGAACTTCATTTGCAACTCGAGGGATTTAGTTTTGGACTATTTTACTTGGGAAGTTACGGGTGGTCAGACTACCTTGCTTTGGGAAGATTCTTGCAATGGATTTGAGAAACTAGAAGACTTCGAAGACCTCGCTCAAGTAAGGTTAGTAACTAAAAAAGAATGGGAAGATAGGGTAAGAGATTATCTGGAGGTCCAACCTTAATAGGGAAAAATATATAACAAATATAAGAACGACAGGCTGTTGGGCTTCCAAAGGAATGTGGTGGAGATGTATGAGAAGATTTTGAAGGATCACAAACTATGATTAAGGTAGGGAAATGATAAAATTATATGGAATGCATCAAAAAATGGGGAATACAAGGTGAAGGATGGATATAATTCTCTATCAAGTGAAGGCATTTTCGACTCCAACCTACTGACCAACCTATGCTGGAACAAACTTTTCCTTCCAAAGGCAAGCATCTTCACATGGGTCACTTCTTAGGGCAGAAATGTTACTATGGATAGGTTCACCAAGTTGGGGTACCAAGGACCATCGACATGTCCCTTGTGTAAAATAGAGGAGGAAACAGGGGATCATTTATTCTTGAAATGAAAGTACACACAATGTTGTTGGAACTCACTTTGCACTAAGCTCTTTTGGTACTCAACATTTATGACCAAATTGATAGAATTGCTTAGGTGTTGGCCAATTTATTATAAACAAGAAATTTTTTGTAGCCTATGGATTGTTAGCCTTCAATCATCATTTGGGAGATTTGGAAGGAGTGAAACCATCGAATCTTCCAAGATAAGGAGATGTTAGAACTGAGGTTGCAAAGAAAAATTGAGGCTAGTATTGTAGAAGTTGTCAAATCTAGATTGGAAGAGCTTAATATGAGGAATGTGAACTTCATAGTTTGGGATGTAATGGTTCAAAGGAGCTGGAATGGTCTAAAGTACCTTCTTTTGTGGGTGAAGGAGGTGATGCTACAACAGTTGATAGAAGTAAGGTATGTTGGGTTCCACCTAAAGAGGGGTGGGTCAGGTTAAATTTTGATAGGGCTTCCAAGGGAAATCTAGGAGTCTCTAGAGTTGGCTACATAATCAGGAACTGTGAGGGTCATACAATGGGTAGATTGGTGCCACCCCTTATTGAAGGAACCAATAATTTTTTTGAGTTTCAAGCTCTTATTTTAGGGTTGGGGTTATGTGTTGGTCTTGGTTTAAGGAAATTTGTTATCACAAGTGACTCCATCCTAGTGATCAATGCTTTACGAACAAAGAAAGTTCAAAACTAGAAGTTGGAAGCTAAGCTAGAAATTGCACTAAGTTGGGCAGATACGTTTGAACAGGTTATGTTAATTCACATTTTTAGAGAAGACAACACAGAAGCGAACCACCTTTCCAATTTGGGGGTTGACACGATAGTGATGAAAGAATTGATCACCTAATAATGGCAGTCAATAGTGGGTGGTTGGGAAGGAATCTCTCCACAACAAGGATGTGGAGAGACTATGTCTATCGACGTCTAGTCTAGGGAAGGAATACAATCATTTGAATTGCTTGGTCACTAAAGGAAATCCCTTTTGACATGATAGAGATTGTGTGGTGTCTGAGGTGGCCTCCAACTTGTGTGGATTAAAGTTGGTGTTTGTTTATGGCTTAATGAAGATCCTCCATACTGAGCTCATGACTATTGTGGTAGCATGAAGGATGATAATTAAAAAGGTTAATTGAGTTGTGTGCCTCAATATTTGGAAATCAGTGTAATTATGATTACCATCCATTGATCTAGGCTTGATACGATTCTTGATCAAGTTGGAAAAGGATGACAAAGCATTTGCACAATCTGGGATAGATGGACGGTGTGTAGGAAATCTAGCAAAGCACGATGGCATATGCATAGTATGATATACTTGGTGGAAAATTTTCATTAAATAACTCTAGTTGGGGAGACTATAGACATCTTTGCTTGTTTAACAGTTTGTTCTAAGTTTAGCCATGGTGGAACACTCCTAATTCATAGTGGAGATTTCTTCTGAGGTCATGGTTAGCATTGGCTAGGATACCCCTATTCATTTTGATTGGAAGGTATGATAGACAACATTCAAGCACATAACCAACTAGGGGTTGAAGTGTATTTTACTAAGGATTGATCCTCATGTGGTTGTTGTTGTTAAGATTATTTTGGGAAATTACTTCTTTAAAAACCATGAGACTTTGAGGGTCAATACCCATATCATCTCTCAGTTTTTGGCATCAATGCTTGATGTGAGGACTCCTAAAGCCAAGGAAAAAGAAATTGTCTGCAAGATCTTCAAAAGTGAGCTTTTTGGTGGCTTGGATGAGGTTATTGTTATCAACTTAAAATTCATCCTGTTAAATATGAAACTCAACAACTTAGTGTAACATGGGAAGACCTCTCAAAGTGTGGGGCTTTGATAAGTAGAGGTCAACCTTTGGAGAAGGCCGACTTCCTTTTGGTATCACCTAATCTAATCCACTGAATCTTATAGAGGAAAATGGTAGAAAGAGATAACATAAATCAAAATTTTGATAATGAAAACTAAAGGTGATACACCAAATTATACTAAGGACCTGAAAATTCAGAGAAACAAACACTTGCTTTCCATGACTGAAAAAAAATTGCACAAATTATTTTTGTAGACTTGTGCATAAGTAATTTGAAGAAGGTTTAAATGCATTTAACCTTCAAAAGGAAAGGATACCTTCACAATTTAAAAGATGCAACTTAAAACACAAATTTCAACTTGCATAAACATAATTTTGTAGAAATGGCATGAAAATGTGAGACAAAACTGCAAGGAGATTAGGACACCTCACTAGTAACTTGATCAATCACTTGGTGATACACAAAACTGCAAGAAGTGAGAAGGCAAAAACTTCAAGTATTGATATCCAAGGTTTTTTCTAAATTCATTCCCAAAACTAAGTTACAACAATATGCAAAAATCAAACAAAGGACTCCAAAATCACTAAGTCTCAAAACTACATAAGGAAGAATTGATTACAAAAAGTCACTCAAGTGACTGTATACCACAACTCCCTCCAAAAACCCATGAGAATAGGTTCTAGAATCAGTTGGGGTCATATGCCCCCAAAATTCCTAGAAAAAAGCATCCATATCCACTCTAAAAAGGCTCCAAAATGATGAAAAAGTCTCAATTGATCAATTCCACCATAATAACTTTTCAAAAGTGCATCAATCTCCAAGCAATTCCAACAAAAAAGGCTCTAGAAACTCTAGTTTTGTAAGCCTTCAAAAAGCCTATTTTCTAGCCACCAGATTTCAATCAAAAGAGCTCCAAATAGGTGAAAAATTCAAGCTTGACTTGTCTAACATGATGACATCTCAAACTGCCCCCCAAAAAGCTCCAAATTGTTTCAAAAAGCACAATAAAGGCTCCTACATGTTCTCATGCTGAAAAATTGATATCAACTTCCCCATATTCTTGGCATGGCATAAATGAAAGCATATCCTCCATTTCTCCTCTTATGACTTGGTCATATAAACACATGTCCTTATTTTTTGCATTTGAAATAATAATGACTTAAATTAAGTGATTTATAAAGCATCACTTAAATTTAAGCATTTCACAATGTAAACAAATGTAAAAATAAAATAAAAACCAAGTATGTACGGACATGGATAAAGTAAAGCACAAACCATAAAGTCATAAGACTTATGACATGGCATACATAAGGGAAACTCCTTAAAAACAAAGAAATTTCTAAGGCATAAAAAATGCCAAGGTATGAATAGGCTAGGAGCCATTATTTTGATATTTCATTTTGTTAAATCAATGGAAAAAAATGCTATGCTTTTGTTGGCATCATTAGGGTTAGTAACCCTAAAAAAAAAGCAAGGAAAAAGAAAGCATTACCATTTCATTATGTTTGAAGCTTCATTAAAAGGCTACGTTGCCACCAATGAGGGTTTGCGTGAAACTTAGAGCTTTTCAAAAGGTTTTTATGGTTGTGTAGAGGCATCAACTTGCATTTCTATTGATTTTCCTCTAGATAAACACAGTGGTAAGAATTTTCCTAAAGAAAAACATGAATATAGAACTCTTTTGTGAATTTCTAGCCTTCAAGGCCATGGCGTTCTATAATTTCTTCATATATTTTGAATGCTTTTTCATTTTATGTGTTTTATCTCCTACCTCGCCGTGATTTGGAGCACAAGCCAAACTTTGTGAAAGAATCTCTATCATAAAACTTTCAGAAAAAATCCGACATCAGCTAGGTAAGCTTCTCTCTTGTTGATACACCTTCATTTCCTTTGTCTTTCTGAAGAAAATTTCTCTACTCAAGCTTATCTATGCAAAAAATGATGAGGGTTTTATCTGGTTGTCATTTGGTTTCACAAAGCATTTGACATTCTGGGTTTTCTCTCTGTAGATTAGTTTGTCATTTTTCCTATGCATTACTATTCCTTTTGCTTTTATTCTCTTTGTGCCTCTTTAGCCATTTGAGGAAAATAAAGAAAAAATTGTAGCACTCCACTCTCAGGCACAACCTTCACTTCAGGTACCCAAAATCATCTTTCACAATATTTAGTTTCCTGAGTACTTTTATCAATAAAATAATGACTCAATTTGAGACTATCCTCCAAGTTTTATTCTTTAGTAGAAACCCCAAATGGGTCAGTGTATATCATGAATAAAATGGTCTCATTTTCTTATAGCTTAAAACTATGGCTCAACCTTAAACATTTTTGGAAATACATTATATGTATTTCCTCTTCTCTATCTGGGAGTTTCATTACATATCCCCTATAGATGATGATTGCAATGGAAACCCTTCCTAGGCTGAGGGTTCACTGTAGCTTCTCCATTCTCTATTTTTCATTAACTGTTCTAGGTTTTCATACCATTTGTGTTCCATTTTTCTTACACAATGAAGGTTCATAATTACATGCCTTTTGTTGCAAAAAACTGCTATAGAAAACCACTTTCTCTTTTTATTTTATCACCATACAACTAAATATACTATACAATTATTATATGATTCCAGCATACCTTATAGTTTTGAATCTGTTGCATTTTATTGTTCACTAATGATCTGAACACCTCATAGAGTATATTATTTTTTCTAGGCATGACTGTAAGCTATGCTTGCACATCCTTGAACTAACAATCATATCTATTGGTTGAGTCAAATGAAGAATTGTTGCTCTAGATCAATGAACCATTCTTTTCCCCTCTTTTCCATAGTCTTTCCTCTACTATCGTTGTACATTGTCATGAATCTTGTTGAACGATTAGTGAACTGCCATTTTTTTTCCTGTAGCCTTCAAATCACCCTTACATTTTTTTAGAAGCTTCTAAATCTATCACATATTCTTTGTCAATGATTTGATTACAATACTGTCCATTCCCTTGGATAGTCTTTTAGCATTATTGCACCATGTATTAAGTAAATCCTTATATGCTTCCTTGAGAATGCTTCGTGACAAAGAAATGTCTTATTTTAATTAACTCACTCATCACAGGCCTATGAATACTTTGCAAAGTTATTGAATTCCCTCTCATTGACTTCACAATCCTTTCAAAGGTAGACAATCCTTAGTAAACTATCTGCCCTTGTAGCTTCATTTCTTGATAGAAATTTTACTTTATATTTAGAATACAAGAAAGAGAAAATTTAATTTTATTGTTGAGTAATTCCTCTTCTCTATGGCTGCCTATTGCCATTGGATGCATTATCACTGAACTTCACTTGATGGTTGTAGCTTAATTTTATATCTCTATGTTATTGCTTTAAATCTTGACAACTCTACATGTTGATCACACAATAATCACTTACAACTATGCATGATTTTAAAAACCATTTTGTGCATACTCTTGACAATTGCATTACATTACTTAATTCTTATAGATATTGTCATAACTTCATTAAAGCATTTTGTCACTGAATGCTACTATTCCATTTAGCTCTTGTAGCTACTTCCTAAAGAAATACTTGTGAACTTCATATGTATGTATATTCACTACCACTCCATGATCATATTGATATGATGACTTTTAAGATTGCATTTCCCTCTTAAATAAGCTTAAATGAGCTCATTATTTGATAACTCAGCATGATGGGCTCAAACTTTGTGGGAGCCATGTTTTAACCCAAATGTAACTTGATGAAATAAATCAGCAAACTACTTTTCCTGTGTCTACACATGAAGCAAACAAAATAGAAAAATAAATGCATATTTTGGATGTGTTTGATGACTTCATTCTTTTCTAGGACATCTAAGATATGAATTGCTTATTCAATGCACATGGAGATTGGCTTATACATGCATAGGTGTTTGTTCATGTAAGGTTAGAGACTTTTAATTACTTAGAGCATTGCTCTAACATCATTTTTATTTCCAAATGTAGGAACTAAGAGTAATACAGGGCTAGGAGGGACACAAGCAGCTTGGGGCAGCAACAGTGCAAGACAACTCAAATTGAACCAGTCATTCTCAGGTAATGATTGGTCTCTCTCCTTATGCACATTTTTTGTTTACTTATTCATGTATATTCTTTTCTTCATTTTCATTGAATAAATTAAGTCAATCTCACAACTTGTGTGAGACAATGAACATTTTTTAATCAATGGAGATTACTTTTCATAAAGATTTGTGTAAATATTTTCTATGTTATATGCAATTGTATAAATGCAATGATTTGTCACTATAGTTTTGTAATCTTCTAATTTTTCTATTTATGCAATTGAATATAATATAGGAAAGATAATTAAAAATGTACCTCTCTCTTGATTTTTTAAACACAAAGCTCAACCTAATTAAGAAAGTAGTGAAAATAGGTAACAATTATGAAATCAATACTTCTTGGTTGTGGTGCACCTTGACCTCATGACTTTCCACTAGTAAAGGTGATGGATGAGGTCATTAAAATATACCCCTTGATTCTAGATCTCAAAGGTATGATGTTGGTTAGACATTGCCAAATTGTGGCTTATGGCATAATTTTTCTTAAGAAGTTTCTTTTGTTTGAGTCAGTTGATGGATTTAAATAGGTGACAGAATTTGACCAGTTCACCAAAATGAATGGCTTCTAACTAGTGCTTGTGGTGTCAGGTATGTTGGTATTTGGCGAATTGGGTATAATTTCATGTGCATGTATTTTCTTTAGTAGTATTCCAGTTATAGTTAATTTTGGTTTCTCTGGTGGCGTTCGGTGGTGGATAGTCTGGTGTCAATATGGTCAAGTCTCAGGAGGTAGCTCTCCTTTTTGGTGTTTTGTGTTTGCAAATTTTGGGCAGTCGCATGAGACCTTTCAGAGGTAGGCATCCATGAGGGCTTGAAGGGGAAGTTTGAATCTCAAACCCTGCTTTGCAGACGTATTGTATTTTTTTCTGGTATCTAAATATAATCTCTCTTACACATAAAAAAAATGACGTCGACTAGAAAAAACTAAGTTTTAATACATGCACATTTCAATATTTATTTAAAAATATATATTTATCATAATTGGAAACAAATATTTCCATGCCCTAAAGTTTTAAGTTATAAATACGCACAAAAAAATTGAAGGAAAAAAATTACTATATAAAGATTAACGTCTCATGCAACTTCATTTTTTAGCAACTAAATTATAGTGTTAATTTATAGAAAAATATATTCAAATAAGCTTTTTTTTTCAAAAAAACAAAATATACTAAAAAATAGATATTTTATTAGTTTACATCATTCCAAAATTCAAAACATATATATCACTTTTTAGTGATTCAAGTTTAAAAGTTGGATTAGTGTTGGCCAGTTCCTTTATAAAAGTGTGACACAGCCTTGTACTTTTACCCATTTGATAGAATCAAACTTTATATTCAAAAAAAATTTCTCTACTTTCATATTTTATATTTTCTTTATTTTTCCCACTTCATACCTAAACTTAAATGTGAACAAGGGGTGTAACTATCCCTATAATCCTGTGCCATTTATATGAAACTTATCTGCTTTACCTATGGGGATACCCACCTAGCTCATGCAAAGCCTAAAGTACAAGGCATAAAAGTATTAAATTCATCTCCCATTCTATCTTATGTTGATCTTCAAGGGAAATTTTTATTTGATTATAACCTAAGAACCCGTCCATGAGTGATATTATTTCATATCTTGTTGTGAGTTCTACTATGATGTCAATGTTGGGCAACGGGAAATCATCTTTGGGACAAGCTTTATTTACATTTTTGAAATCAATGCAAATTTTGATTCCTCTAGTTGGTTTCCTTATGGGTTTAAGATATGAAATCCACTCTACATAATCAATAGGTCAAATGAAACCAACATCCAATAATTTCTTCGACTCTATTTTGACTAAGAGTGTGATTTGGGGATGAATTTTTCTCAACTTATGTTTGATAGGTTTTGCATTTGGGAACAATAGAAAATATGCAAGACTAACTCAGGATCCAACCCTAGCATATTAGCATATGACCAAGCAAATTTTATTTATCTTTCTAAAAAGAAACTAGGACTATGATCAGTACCAAGATTGACTTCTTTTGTTTCTTTGTGAGAAATGGTGATCTCTCTTGACTCACAGGGAGCATGTCAAAACCTCCATCTTTATGCACCTCAGTGAGGTTTTCACCTTTGGATATGTCATTTATTTTTTTATTTTTCATGGACTAAAGGAACCTTTTGATTTTCAACTAAATACCTACTCTTTTTATTTTAGTCATTTTTGTGACTAATGGGAGGAGCAAAATCCCCAAAGTAAGTTGTGTTGTCAAGTTATATGATGAATACAACTTTATGATCCCCACTAGGTATTCCTTCTCAAAGTCCCATAATCTCAACTATTGCTTCATCATTTTTTATTATGTATAAGCTTAGAGGTCCTTGTTAGTCCCAATCTATTAATTAAGCATAAACTAGGGGTAAGTCACCACCAATATCATTATAGATCAAGGATAAGGAAGATATGGTAAATATGGATGTATCGTCAAGGTCCCAAAAGATCTCAATCCAAGCTCGTCTATTGGTATGTTTGGGTTCAGAAGGCTCAATGTCAATATTTCCCTTAGATGTCTTGATGTCATTAGAAGAATTAACCTTTTTACTCGAAGATAACTTAGCATGAGGAGCTCTCACTTTTAATTTTGTATACCCTAACCCTTTATTTTTTGGTAACTTAGGAAGGCATAGGGCCTCCATCTTTCAAACGTTATGTAGGCCAAGACCACTATGTCCATCATAACCTTTTTGTTTTATGATCTCAAAACCTTTCCATATTGCTCAACTAGTATCTATATAGGCTTGATGTCCTCTTCATCCATGTATATCCATGTAGAAATATCCTAACCTATATTGTTGTCTTTACTTAACTCACCCCACTCAGTGAAAGTAGTTGGAGGGTTATGTATGAGAACCTTAGGTTCCTTCTAGATAGGACAAGGTTTCCCATAAGATTTTGGTGATGTAGGTAATTTACCAATACAATAAGTTTCAACCAAGTATACTAGTATGGGATGATTACACTTGATCCATGATGAATCAAAGCATAACGTAGCCACTAATGCTCAATCTTAAACAAGATCATTCAAATGAAAGCTAAACTAAGAATTTATTGAAATTGAACACTAAAAATTATGAAAGCAGTTAAAATCCTACTCTAACCCATTTAAAACTTATCCCATTTTGGAATTTGTGTCGTGTTGTTGTGGAACAATGACCCTTTCCCAATCCTGTGATCAGTGACCTTGTTTCAATCGATTATATTAAAGAGAATTGATGAAACTATTGTGACATGTGGATGAAAACATGATTTATTTTAAATTGAACATGATGCAAGCTAAATTGACATGTTTTTATGCTAATAATGACCTAAATATGCAAAATCTAAGCTAATCTAAGTGGATTCTAAGCTAAACGATCCAAAACCTAATTTATAAACAAGCTAAAATGGTTGCATGGAAGCCATTAATGGAAGCTTAAAGCTAATATGCAACTAAAAATGAACTAAAATATGCTAAATGTGAGTAAAGTATGAGTGTGAGTGTGAGTGATTTCAATAGCATAAGTTTTCTCTGAAAGATGGATCTATTTGTCTCCAAATAGTGACCTATTTATAGGAAAGCAAATGAGAAATGGGGGGTTGAGATAAAAAATATTAATCAATGGTCAAGGATGGAGGAGTTAGGAGGCATGGATCATGGATTCTCATCAACAAGTGAGAATGAAAGATGAGATTTAATCAAGGGTTCTTATACCTTCCAAACAAACAAACTTTTGACCTATTTAAGAGGTCAAAAGTTAACTTTCTCAAGAGGTTTCAAGTTTAGCTTTCTCAAGAAGCCAAGCGAGAATGTTCCCTTTTTCAAACGATTGGAGGAGAGAGAATATTCTCATGGGTGAGGAAAAAGGTTATTTAGTTAATTAAAACTAAATTTAATTGTGCAAAGGAGGAATATTCTCTTGGAATATTCCTTTGCAAGTGGGAGGAATTGGATTAATTAGATAATTGTTAATTAAACAAGGTTTAATCATACAATTGGGGCTTTTTAGAAGAATTAAAGTGATATTCATTAAATTAAATGGTTTAATGAATGGGGAAGGGTGAAATGACATTTAATTAAATAACTTAAGGTTATTTAATTAAATTAGAAGACTTAGGGAAATAAATTAAATACTTTGATTTATTTAATTTAATAAGATGAAATATTAGCTAACTCAATTAAATGAATTAGGTTAATAGATGAAAGTGATGCAATTAATTAAATAGCTAGGCTCATTTAATTATTTAAGCAAAAAGAGGATGGGTTTCAAGAAGAAATGATGTTAGTATACCTGTTTCGAGTGTATGATATCATTCAAGAAATTTTTCAGTGTCTACATTTTGCCCCTCATTGAAGCAAGGTACATGCTACTTTGGTTCAAAGACTGGTGCTCTTTGGATTAAAAACTACTACTTAAATATATATATATATATATATATATTATTTTTCAAATTCCCTAACTGAAGGATTAAGCCTATTCACTGCCCTCTCATGAAATTGGGTGGAAATTTTGAATTTTGGGCTGATTTCTTGACAAAGATGAAAAGTTGCCCCAAGGGTCTAGAAAGGCTTTGAGATGCAAGAAATATGCCAAAAACACAAAAAAAGATGCAAAATAAGGTTTCAATTGGCATGATTGGTGAAAATGATGATAAGCCCTAGCTTGAAGGTTAAATTAGGGGAAAATACCCTAATTTTGATGCATAAATAAGCCAAGAAGATTCACTTTCAATTCACTTGTGCATTCACACCTTAGAGAATTCTTGTAGTTTTGAGCTCTATCCCTATGACAAAATGGAATGATGAGAGCACCCATGACACATTTCTAATCGAGTTCAAGACTACTAGAGGATTCTAGGTGCAGGACCACTGATATGTGATCCAAATCTTGATTTGAAATTTGACTTTTTGATGCATTTATTGCTTTTTGAGATTTAAACTTTGGTGAAGTCGCTATATAGCGACACCCATTTGAGATATAGAAATTCTAAAATGATGTTTGGTGATGCATATGTTTATTGCAACACAATTCACAATTTAGAATTAAGTTTTTCAAATTTTAATTGTGACACATATGTTTATAGCGACACACCTTTCGATTTGAAAATGAGGGTCAAGGTTTCCAAAATTTAAATCATGACACATATGTTTCCAGCGACACAATTTTTGATTTGCAATTTGAATGCCTTTGGGCATCACAATATGGAATTTGCAATATAGTGATTCTATTGTAAATAGTGATGCTATGCGATCATCGAACTAAAAATTCCAAATTGAGTCAATTTTTTTTAATTTTGACATCATGCGCTTTATGGGTGTAGGAGTTCATTCCACCCTTGATGTCACACAAGCACCAACCCACAGTTTTGGAGAGACTTTGTGGTTTATCTAACTTGTGCTAGGAGCACCTGGGAGAGATTGGTTTATGGTATGTCACATACATACCTGTCATCTAAACACACTTGGCTATGATGACTACATTGTGTGAGGTGATGGTGACATTAGAGGATGTATAGTGAATTCTACATTTGTTAATACATGGAGAGCATGTAATTTATGATGCCAATTCTAGAAATGATGCCTGTCATGAGGTGATGGAGATTGAGGACATCATTCTAGTCATGTCAGAAATCAACCTTGAGATGTATAGAGGTCTAGTGCCCACATTTTGATTGATTGTTGTAGCCATCATTTCTAGTTTGGCCACTCCTAACTGACACAGCAAAGGATTCAACCTAGGATGGGGCTTAGCATGGCACATGATGCTCTACAGGACAACACTATTCACATGGGGGTCAATGATGTTGGCCTTGTTGTATCATGATATGCACAACTTTGTCTACTATGATGGAAGAGCTATTCGCACAGGGATTACTTGTATGAATATTTGGGCTTGGAAGCATATTGTTGTGCTCCAATTTATTGTGTGGATGGCCGATGTTGAGCAGATGATCCTATGGTTTGGTGATATGGAGGCACCATCACTCTTCTGCATACAAGGTAACTTGGGCTTCTGTAGTGGTGTTAGGTACTAGATGATATGATAGTTTTCAAATGGTGACCTTGGCTATAGATGCTAGTGTGGTATGACAATGTGCAATAGTTATTATGTGCTAGACAGACTCGATATATGCAAGGTTGGGAGCCCACTATTTAGAGAGATATTTTCTAGACAAGGTAGCATGATAATTCAGTGAGTAGTAGGATAGGCCAGATGATGCCTGTAGAGCCATATTTATGAGATCAACTTGAGAGGTTCCCACATGGGGCCCTACTATCTTAGCTCTTAAGGTGGTCAAGGGTTTCTAACAGTTGGTTTCTCAACCATGGCCTTACGACTAGGGACAAGCGAATGCACAGATGATGCCTTCATACTATGCAAGATTTACACCCCGTCGCTAGTTGATAGATCCACTGGGTGCTCCTCCACAAGGGAGACCAAGAGGGAGGGGAGTAGGCAGGGGAAAAGGAAAGGGAAAAGATGGCCAAGATGACCAAGATGGGAAAATTATTGGGGCTCCACCAATGGGACAGTAGCCTCCACAACAACCTCTTGTTCAGTCATAGCCAGTGCAATAGTAGCCCATTCAGCCACCACCATCAAGGCTAGATCCCTGAGACATACAAATTCAACAACTACAAAAATAGGTGCAATTTCTTACGGGTGAGCAGGATTAGGCCCGCCAGTAGATTTTGGTGATCACTACTGAGAGGGACCAAGCCAGGACAATAGGTTGTGGCTATTACAGCGGAGAGAGATCATGTGAGTTAGCATGTACAGGCTGTGATTGTCAAGAGAGATAGGGAGATAGATCACCACCAGCTGTTGAAGGTGATGATAGCGGCTACATAGGGTAGGACTATATCTATTAGGCTATACAAAGAGGCTGTGACTGAAGCAACCTATTACAAGATGCACTATCAAAGAGATGTTCCAATGCAATTTAGACAACCTGACTACTAATAGAGGAGTGATGTGTGGCCTAGGGCTAAGGATCAACCAAAGATAGAACAGAGAGGGGAGCACCCATTATGGCTAGCTCGAGTATACAAACACTTTTTTATTTTGTTACCCAATTATTTCATACAGATATATATTCATGGGCTCCTTTTCGATAGCCTTGTGGATATTGTATTTATGATCGATATACATACACTTATCTAAATGTTGTACCATGACATTCATTTTTTGATATATATATGATACGAATATGGATTCAAGATGATGTGTTCATCTTATTTCATGCTTATGATTATATGGATGCACTTTACTTATGCTTATGTGATATGCGATGATACATGAGATGTAATGATATGAATGGATGCAACATTATTCTTTTTCATTATATTTTCATGATATGTTATGGGATGGATGATATGACATGTAGATGTTATGCTATGATTATGTATGAAAATGTTATGGATGTATTTATTTCTGTGTATTTTCTATGTATTTTTATGAGATGATCATGTATGCATATGGATGTATGGATGGATAATGCAGATGTTTATGCTTATGATGTGATATGCAATGTATGCTTATGATATGCAACGATTTAAGATGTTTAGATGAAAAAATCTATATTATTCATCACAACTTAAATGATACTAATGATGCAAAATGTATGATGTGATATGCTATGATTATGATGATGATTTGTGGGTGTAGAATGGATGCATTGATGATGTTTTTGCTGACTGTCATGATACCTAGTTAGCACAGAGAGGAGATAGAAGAAACAAGATGAATGACCATTGATTTTGATGATTGTTTCAAAAGATCCAACAATCCTATGATCCATTGAGACTTTATTAGAGATGGTGATGAGAAATGTAGGATGAGAATGAATGCATGATGATGACTTTCTCAAATCTGGGGATTGGGAATTTTCATCATTCCTTATTGTTTTATATAACACATAGACATGATGCATCAAGGTATTAATAACCAGGATGACATTGTATCTAGTGCAATGGACTTTGACTCTGTAAATAGATAGGATACTTCTTGTTCACACCTTTACATACAAAAAACTCATCGAAATGTAAGTTAGAAGTGTAGAATATATTGGATAAGCATACGCAATAGTCAACGATGTACTCCAAACAACTTCCCTATACATGACTAAGAAAGTATGCACCAAGATTATTATACAAGAGTACCTACAAGCACAAAAAATGAAAGGTAGTGATCAATGGCTCTTTCCTTTCTCTCTAAATAATTTTGATTGACATCATTGAGAGGTCCTCAAAATGGGTCATTAAGATATATTATAAGAAAAAATCAACGACAAACAATTAGTGTTATCTATATCTCTTTCTAGTTTAACTTAGCTAAGGTGACATCTGATACCGATGTCCATCGCAGGAAGGATACATCCTAGGACATGTTGATCAGATGGTTGTTTGATGTTAGGATGATGATGAGATTTATGATAAGTTGTTGATACAAACTTTACTAACTCGCTTAACTATGATTTAGACTTTATATTTTTACAATTACATTCTCACTTTACGACTTGCTATACTTGTTTTCCATTTTTTTTCCAAAGGTTGAAGGTGATGATCAATTTATTATGGATGAAGGTTTATTGCAAGTGAAAACAAGATGGGATGAGTGGTTTTGGATTTTCTTGGAATATTTCAATGTTTTTCATATTTTGAAAATATTTTGAGGTTGTTTTAGGTCCTTTTGAAATTTATGTGGATGTTTATGTTTTCAGATTATTTGAGGTTGTTTAGGGCTTTCTCTAATATATTTGATGTTGTTTATGTCTTTTGAATGTTTTCCAATGTTTTTGGGATTTTATGATATTTGAATATTTGAATGTTTAGGGATTTTTTATATTTGAATGTTTAGGGGTTTTCGAGAGTTTTGACCAAGAACATAACCTAAGAGACCTATCCTAGGGGCCTTGGGGGCTTATCAAAGATAAGCCTTGCCTACGTTATACACATAGAGACCACGTAATTTGACTGACTCAACTTATTGACAATGAGATATGAACAATTGATGGAATGTCAATTTATTATGATAAACTCCTAAAGGACTGACCTAGGGTGTCTCAGGGGCACATCAATAATGGCCTTTCCTACGTTCAAGCTTGGAGACAATGTAGTTCAACAAGGGTACTATTTTTTAGATTTTTTATGTTTGACCTTTTTAAAGTTTTTTGATATGTTTTAGATGTTTTGGATTTTGACTTTACAATTTTTTGAATGTTTTTAGATTTTAGATGTATAGGATTTTGCAAATGTTTTTGTTTTTTTGATGAAGTTTTATGAATGTTTTTGGGATTTTTTATGAGGTTTCCAATGACCTTAGGATATACAAGAACCCAATATGATTCATAATTAAGTGCCCCCAACATGACACAAAAGACTGCCATGATATAGATAGGACAAACTGACCTTTGGAATATGCAAAGTAGTACTAAAGGGGATATATGATACTTATCAAGCTATGATAGAGATGTGGGAAAGCGATAGAATAAATAGGATGTGTTGTGATGAATGAATGGTGATGCAAAGAATGGTAGGATAAGGAGCCAAAGAATAGATAGAGGTGCTTTATTTATACAAGGTGCATGTTTACTAGGTTTTCACCAAGGTACTTTCCCAAAGCACCATCAAAGTGGTTTTCACAAGACGATGATTTTTCTCTTTACTGTTTTCAATCCTTTTTCTCTTTTTTTTTGTATTTTTATCATTTTTTGATGTTTTTGTATTTTCAAATTTATACCCTTCAAGACTAGGCATAATTTTTTTTGAGATGCAAGCTATTAGTTGGCTCTACAAGGGTTCTCCTTCAGTGTTGACAATTGGTATGCTCCTGATCCATAGCTAGTTGTGATGACAAAGCGACCCAACCAGTTAGGCTCAAACTTTCCTTTACTATCGTGATCTGGTACATTCTTTTGATTTTTGTAGGACAATATCCCCTGCCTGGAAAGACCAACATTTGATCTTCTTGCTATAGTTCTATTTCGGTCATTTTTTTATATACTTTCAAGTGATTAAGGGCATTGAGACGATGCTCGTCCAAGAATTCTAGCTCATTTAGCTGAGATACTCTATATTCTTCATCAATGATTAGGTTCTATAGTGACACTCATAATGATGGGATCTCAACCTCAATAGGTATAATGGCTTCTGACTCATAGACCAAGGAGAAATGGGTTTCAATTTTTGGCATGTGGATGCTAGTTTGATAGGCCCAAAGAGCGAGATTCAATTGTAGATGCTAGTCACAACCAACTTCATTGACCATTTTCTTTAGGATTTTCATAATGGTCTTGTTTGTAGCTTGAGCTTGACCATTACCCTGGGGATAATACAAGGTAGAGAATCAATTTTGGATGTTGAATCTTTTGCATAGCTCTTTCACATCTTGATTCTTAAAGGGTGTTTCATTGTTTGAGATAAGGGTTTGAGGAACACCATAATGGTAGATGAGGTAATTCACGATAAACTTGGAAATTTGTTTCCCCATTATGTAGGTCATAGGAATGGCTTCGAACCACTTGGTAAATTACTCAGTGGCGATTATGATAAGCTTGTGACCATTGGATAAGGTTGGAGTGATTTTTCCTATGAGGTCGAGTCCCCACTATGAAAAAGGCTAAGGTGTGATCATTGGGTGCAATTTCTGAGCTAGGACATGGATCAGATCTCCATGTTGTTGATATTGGACACATTTCCACACATACTAATGAGCTTTTCCTTCCATGGTTGGCCAGTAATACCCCGTCCTCAACAGTTTCTTAGCCAATGTCATACCACTATTTAATGGAATCCACATATACCATCGTGCACTTTTGTTAAATTAGTTAAGGCTTCCTCTTGGTTAAGGCATCATAGTAATGTCCCTTTGATACTTTGGTGGTAAAGGGTATCACCTAGGATCATGAATCAAGATTCCTTTTTTACAAAGGTCCTTTTAAGTTTTGAGGTGATATGAGATGGGAGGGTTCCTCTGCTTAGGTAGTTGAATATTTCATGATACCACGGGGATCTAGGACCAACAATGACACATGAAAATTCAGATTCATGGATTTTGAAAGTTGGTATGAGAAGTTGATCTACCAAAAATTCACATTGGAGGACGTTGTTTGGAATGTCTAATAGTGATCTGATTGTTGCCATGGTGTTTGTTGCTCTTTTGTTTATGCAAGGAATCTACTCAAAAGTTATGACAATAAAAAGGTCTTTGAGATTCTCTACCATCTTCTTGTAAGGAGTAATATTTTCATCCTTAGTTTGATAGTTGTCATTAACTTGGTTGATAACTAGCTATGAGTCTCCATAAACTTTCATCTCTTGTATCTGCCATTGAACCGCTATCCTTAAACCTTTGATTAGGGCTTTGTATGAATTTGGAATGCAATAACCTTGAGGGGTGATGAAAATAATACCCTATCCTAATCCATGTTGGGTGAACGATCCATCAAATTATATCTTTCACTAAGCTCTGAGATAGATAAGGAACATTGATTCATTAGGGAACTCAAATATCAAGGGGTTCTCTACATATATGGGTTCCTCTTCCAATTGGTCTATGATCACTTGTCCTTTGATTTCCTTGCACTCCACATACTCTATGTCAAATTTGATTAAGATCAATACCTATTTAGCCATTCGTCCAGTGAGAGTTGCTTTAGATAATAGGTATTTGAGTGGGTCAATCTTTGCAATGAGCTTGATTTGATGTGATAACATGTAATGTTTGAACTTTTTTGAAGCAAAAACTACTACTAGGAATTCTTTCTCAATGGGTGTATAGTTCATTTCATAGCCCACCAAGGTTCTACTGATGTAATAGATAACCCTTTCCTTTTCATTTTCATCATGTTGTGTGAAAAGAGCTCCTACTGCTATTGATATTGTTGAGATATATAGGATCAACGGTTTGTTTGGTATTGATGGAATGAATACTATAGGTATCAGTAGATAATATTTGATCTATTGGAAAGCTTTATCACATTTATCATCCCACCTATAAGTTATTACTTTCTGGAGAAGATGTGAAAAGGGGTGGATCTTGTCTGATACTTGTGCTATGAACCTTATGATGGACTGCAATCTTCCTTGTAATCCCCTCATCACTTTTAGTGTTTGTGGTGGTTCCATGTTGAGGATGAATTTTACCTTTCTTGGATCAATTTCTATCCCACTTTGTGAGATGATAAAGACAAGAATTTTCCCCGATGTAACCCAAAAGATAGACTTGTTTGGATTCATTCATTCCTTGTACTCTTCAAGTCTATCAAAGATGGGTCATAAGACTCCTATGTGCTCACTTATTTTCTTTGATTTTTCCAAAATATCATCCACATAATCTTTAACTTTTTTGTGGACCATGCCATGAAACATGAGGGTCATTTCTCTTTGATAGGTTGCTCTTGCATTATTTAACCCAAATGACATTACGTTCCAACAATATGTTCCCCATGAACAATTGAATGTAGTTTTGTGTTGATCCTCCTTAGCGACCATGATCTGACTATAGCCTAAAAAAACATCCATGAGTGATAGCATTTCATGCCCAGTTGTTAAGTCCACAATGAGGTCGATGTTAGGAAGAGGGAAATCATCCTTCGAGCATGCCTTGTTTAAGTCTTTGAAATCAGTGTAGATCCAAATGCCCCCAGTGGGTTTTGAGACTGGTACTACGTTTTAAACCCACTTAGCATAATCTATTGGTCGGATGAATCCAACGCCAAGAATCTTTTGTAACTCTAGTTTCCCCAAGATTGCTATGTGAGGGTGCATTTTCCTTAATTTCTGCTTGACTGGCTTGGCTTCAGGATAGACTGCTAAGTGATGCACAACTACTTTAGGATCAAGGTCCGGCATATATGTGTATGACCATGCAAATTTAGCTCTTTTCTCTTTCATAAATGTTTCTTGGTTCTTTTTTCCTTCATCTAATAGGGATTTGACATAGAAAGTAATCTTAGGTGCTTCTTCTATCCCCACATTGACTGGAGTGGCCTTTTCTACTAGCACTATTGACTTCTCTAGATGCATTTCACTAAGGGGAAGATTGAATCCCTCATCCTTGTTTTCCTTAGAGAGGTTTTCACCATTGGATGTGTCCCTTTTTTTTACTATTTTGGGATCAAAGAGTGCCACCAAGTGGTTTTCACTCAAGGATCTACATGTTAGTTGCATATCATTAATTTTGTGACTGGAGGATTCAATCATCTCCCCATAGTATGCCCCTGTGTCTAGCTCTATGTCAACACCTACCTTGTAATCTTCCCATGGTAAGTTGGCATGGATTCCCATGAATTCTAAGATTGCTTCATCATTTTTTAATAAATCTAGAATTGGTTGTCCTTGTTAGTCCATGTCAATGAGTTGTGGGTATACTAGGTGTATTTGAATCGGTTGATGGCTTGGAGCAAAGGATGTAATGGATATCATGAAGAGGGAGTTATTCTCAAATTGGTTAGCAACATCAAGGTGGAAGTCATCTAAGGTGGTATCACGCAATGGAGGTAACCAAGAGAAATCCTTAGCCCATTTAGAGGAAGTACCTTTTCCAATAAGGTTGACCCTACTAGTAGTACAACCTAGACAAAAATTCTTTAGTCATTTCTCAGGAATGATGGGTTCTAGAAAACCATCATCATTTTGTCCTAGCTTCTCATTCTTGTTATATCCCATTACCTTCATCCAAAACAAGCCTTTTTTTTCATCATCCATGGGAAGAGCGGAGACATTTCATTCATCCTAATAGAGGAGTTTAGATATATCTTCCTCATTAACATCTTCTTGGTTCAAATCCCCCCAGTTAGTGAAGGTAGTAGCTACCATCTTGATAGTTTTAGGATTTTTGTTACTAGATGTGGGTTTCCTATGAGATTGAGAAGAAATAGGAAACTCTCCTAAGACAAAGGTGTTCTTCATTAGCTTATAGTTCCCACAACCATCATTTTGGATTACTACCTTGATGTCAAGAATGTTCTGCGCTATGGGTATTTTCATTGTTGATGTAGATGTAAGGGATGGTGGGTCAACAAATGAGGTATATGGTGTAGGACCTTCATCATTCTTGGGTATTTGGGGTATCTTATAGAACTTGGCCTCAAGATTCTTGCAATAGTAAAAAGGATCAAGATCTCCATAGATAGTAATCTCTCTACCTTTAAAAGGAAACTTTACAAATTGATGATAGGTCGAGGCTATCGCTTTTAAGGCATGGATCCATAGTTGGAAAAGTACGATATTATAGGGAAGATCAAGATCCAACACTTGGCATGTAGTTTTAGAAATGAGAGGCCCCACTTGGATAGGAAGTGCAATGATTCCTTGTGATACCTGTTCTTGGTCATCATATGCTCTGATGGTGGTACTATTTTCTTTCTCAATAATATCCTTTGAATCTAGCCTAGGTTCTTGATTAGCTGTAGGGTACAAATATTCAGACCAACACCTCTATCTACTAAGACTCTTTTGAATTTATTTTTATGAATGATAACCTCAAGGTGCAAAGAATGATTATGGGATGGTTGTGATGGTAGGTTTTTCTCTAAGAAGGTAAGAAGATGATTAGCGATATGCCCCTCCATAGCTTGAAACTGATCAATGTCAATATCCTCAGGGATGGATGACTCAGACAAAGCTTTCTCCAATATTTCCCTATGCATGGTGGACAGCCTTAATAGCTCTAATATTGATATTTGTGCAGGGATCTTCTTAAGTTGATCTAGGAGATTGTACTTGTTGGGATTTGATGTTGGCAAAGTAGGTTGTGCCCTAGATTGAGATGAGACTCCTTGGACATAATTTTTCCATTTCGTGTGGTGACTCCACATTCCACACTAGATCCTTTGATGGTGATGACAGTGATGATGCTATCGCAGGAAGTGACGAAATTGGAATAGCTATGATGTACGTTTGTGTAATCCTTAGCTTTTTCATTTTTGTTTTCTTTGTTATGATTTGACATAGGGATCTTGTATATCTTAAAATCTTGATACCCAGCTAGTACTTCAATAGATATGGTGTCATTCTCTATGAGGTCTTGGATGATTTCTTAAGCCTCGTGTAGTTTTCCATTTTGTGTCCTTTGATTTTTTTAAAGTCACAAAGATCGTTCTCATTGTACTAGGATGGTTTCTCTTGTGGTTCTTGGTTGATGGTTTCTTGGTGGTTTGACTTTTTTGCATGTCGATGTTGATTTGATTATTCTAAGGAGGTGTTGTTTGCTTCACCATCGATTGAATGTTAACAACTTGATTTTTGTTTGGTCTAGGAGCACTTAGGACTACCTTAGCATCTACCACACCATCATTTGTTACGTTCTTGTTCTTAGCCCAGACATGAGGATTTTCATTTGAACTAGCTGATGGGAAATTGTCTTTGTAAGCATGAGTATTTCCCTCTGAGATTAGAGCTCTCTTGATGTTAAGGGCTCTAGGGACAAGCTCATCATAAGATGTGATGCACTACATTTTCTAGTGGAAAGATAGATTGGGATCTAGATTTTATATGATGATTCCCACTTGTTGTTCATCAGGAAGAGGCCACTTGCTCTTACTAGCTCTATGTCTCCACCATTGTAAGAAATTGGTGAAATATTCTCCTTTGTTTTGTCTGAGATTGTATAGTTCTTCTAGACTTACATCCATGTCAAGATTAAAGAAGAAGTGATCAATGAATTTATTAGTAAATTCTTGGAAATTTTTTATGTCGAGAGGTAGATGAGAAAACCAATCCATGGCATGACCTATTAAACTTCAAGGGGAGAGACAAATTAAATAAGAATCATTGTAAGCCACCTCCATACACATGATGTTAAATTATTTGACATGGTCCACAGGACTTCCTTTCCCTTTGTATTTATCAAATTTGGGGATTTCAAAGCCAAGATGGAATGGTACCATTGCAATTTTTTGATCGAATGAATAGAGACATAGATTTTGTGTATGGGGCTTCTTTGTCTTTCCCATTCAAAGATCTCACATTTCTTGTGATAACACCTTAAATTTTGATGCTAGATCATCTTGTGGGTTTGGAGGAGGAACATATGGTGGGATGATGAATGAGTTATATGTAGTATTTTGATATGATAAGGTGTTATATGGGGTGTATGATGGTGTGAGATTCTATGAGGGTGATTGCAGTGTTGATGTATATGTTCCTAATGCATTTGTATTGACGATTTTATATTGAGTATTATAGTAGGAACTTGGTGGTTGTTGTTGTTGTTGTTGTGCATACTAGTGAGCTAGTAAGGCTTTCTATTTTTGTTGTGCCACTAGGGCTTGTTGTTGGACCTTCTATTGTTGTTGCACCATGAGGGGTTGTTTTTGAACTTGTTGTTGTTATTGCACCACAAGGGCTTGTTGTTGTTGTTGCGATGCTAAAGCTACTTGATTAGCTTGATGTTGTTGTTGTACTTCTTGTTGGGACACTAAGGTTGCTTGTTGTTTTTGTTGGATTGCTAGGGTTGCTTCTTGTTATTGTTGTTTATGTTCTAAATGGGTAGCAGATTTTTGATGAGAGGTGGAGGGTTCCCTTGGTTTAACATCCCTTGTCAGATGGTAGATGGAGGTGGAGGAATGTAAGTTTAAGGTTCCAATTGATTTTGCATGGTAGAGGAGATCATGGGGAATGATGAGGATGATGCCATTAAATTTTACAATGGTAATGACACATTAGGACCTTGAGTCCATTATTTAAAAATATTTCTTTGTCCCATATCTTGAGGATTTCCTTATGCTAGAGATATAAACAAGGTATTTTTTGGATTGATGGGATTCGTGACCAAAGGATTTTTTTGAGATGGGTTGATAATGGATGGGATGGATGTGCTTTGTGAAACCAATTGTATGGATGAACAAATTAGAGGATTGGGTAGAGATGTCCCTATCTGCATTAAGGGTTGACTCTGTGGTATGGTATTGGCATGCCCTTATGTGATGTTTTGAGACACTTGGTCTACATTGCTTTTTGTGATATTGGGTACACTTATGGTACTCATGGGTATGGATGAAGAGGGATGTCCCTGATAGGTTGAAGTGGTTGTGTATTAATGAAGTTCAAGAGGTTTATATGGTTGTTTGGGATCTTCAGGAATGGGGGCAGCACCAAAGGTAGGTGTCCAAGTGGTTGTTGGAGGTGGGGGATTGGTATCAAAGGTACCCACAAGTGTACTACTTTCAAATGGAAGTGTTAGACCAAAGTCCTTGGTAAGGCTAGTTGCAAGATTGGGAGTGGATGTTTGATTTAGCCTTAGTGATGGTGTTGATGAGAACATACATGAAGTCAAGTCTCGTGTTACTAATTACACCACAAAAGATGGGGAAATAGGAGCTAAATTTTCAAAGGTTTGATGTTCCATGATTTCCTCCCTCATAAATTCAAATGGATTGTTCATGATTTTCTCTATCTCATATGGTCCTTATGGAGATGATGGTTGTTGTGATGGGGTAACTTGGCTTCTCAAATCAAATTCTAGAGGATTTGGATCACTTGAGGGAAATGTGACTTTGGTTTTCTCCATGATTCTCTTGTGTTGTGATCTTGTCGTTACCATACATTTTATGTCACCTTTGGGAGAGTTGTGTTGTGATTTGTAATGTTTGAACTCTCTATTTGACTCAAATATAGGTAAAAGGGGCTCTAAGTCTTTTTTGAGCAATGATTATAATGGGGTATGAAAAGATGGATGATGTGGAGAGTGATCTTTCCAAACATTTTGGTACAACACTTTTGACTTGAGTTTGATATTTTGAAGTTAGGATAAAGGATTTTTATGAACTTAGAAATCTTTAGGGTAGACTCATGACCTTCAAGATAGACTAGTTCAAAGATGATAACTAACTCAACCAAATGCATGGAAAAGGATTCATTTCATATGCAAAATAGCCAAGATAGGGTTTTGGGTTGATTGATGTTTAATTCAAAAAGTCTTGATGTATTCAAAAATTTTGCAAAGTTTGGTGAAGTGAAGGATGAAATTTGGAGGGGTGAGTGAATTTTTTGACTGGATGTTGACTTAGAATGAGCATTTGTTTTCCAAGACCAAGGTACTGAGAATGATACTAGACCTCTAAATTTTTCAAATTCTAAAGACTAATGCTGGCCTAAATGAGAGGATAGATGTGGGTATGTAAATCTGGTCGGTTCCTCCTAGATCGAGCATAATAGTTTCTTAACAAGAAGTTACGATTGTGATAAAATATTAAGGCCCACTTCCTACCAAACTTGGAATTATGATACCTATGTCTGTAATGGTGACATGTAGATCTTCCCCTATAGATTTTGATTGTGTGATAGATCATTTAGAGGATTTCAAGACCATGAAAATGACCAATGTTTGAGATAGGTTGATTATCATGAAAAAGACCTGGGTTTTGACTCATAAAGAATATGTACATGTGTAGATGTTTCCTCAATGTGCATTTGTAAAAGTTTACTAACAACTTGTTTTTGTTGAGGTAGAGTGTTGGAATGTGGTTTTGGATTACCTTTGAACTAAGAAGCCTAGGTTTGAAATAACGGCTTGTAGACCTTCTTTTCGGGATTATGATTTTACATGAGATCATTTAGAAAAGTGGTGCAGGAGCACCAAATTCATCTTTTGAAAAATGTGGTCCATGGTTTTGGCATATAAAAAATTCAATAAGGTCATATTAGATCAATTTATAATTTAATATGTCATGTTAGTTTGTTTTTGGGCCATTCAAGAGTTCATGTTGCTATATTTGTCAAAAGTTGTAAAAAATTGCAAAAGTTGGCAATGTGACAAAGTTGCAAAAGAGCATTAAGTGGAATACCAACGGTCAAGTTGGTTCAAATGGAAGTTTTGGAGGTTGAGTCAGTTGGTTTTAGGGGTAAAAATATTAAATAAGCCTCTAGAACACGAGGAAAGGTTGTTGTAAAAGTGTTGATTGATGAAACAATAGAAAAGCTCTTGAAAACTCTGTAATTTCCAGAAATTTTGTTGTTCTTCACATTTGTATGGTTTCATATAGTTTTCTTTGAGACTAAATTCCATTTAAATTGGTATTTCTATGTGTTAGCAACATTTTAAAGTTAGTTTGATTAGTTTTCATCAAATTGGTAGGATTTGGTAGCCAATTTGTTGTAGGCGGCCAATGAACCCAACAATTGGGGTTTTGAAGATATAAAAATGCAAATATGACTCACTCCACCTATTGTGTATACTTTGGATCCATGGAATGAGTCCATTAGGATATAAATAAGTCTAGGAGTTGAGTTTTGGAGAAGGGAACATCATTTTGGGTTTTTGTCATGATGCCCTGGTGGTGAAGATTGAGAATTTTGAGTTAAAATGAGTAGTTTGAGAGTGGAAATGGATGAAATCCTTGGGGGTAGTAGGTTTTGATGGTATTTTGAGCATTTTCAAACCTAATAAGTGATTTTTGAGGTGTTGGTTGAGTGAAATAAGTGTGGGAAGGCATACTTTCAATAAACCATATTAGAAAAGGGTGTAAATGAGGGTTTTGGAGTTTGAAGTCTAGGAGAGCATTTATCTAGCAAAGAGTGTTATATTTAGTGGTTTTAGAGGCTATTTGTTACTATCCATAGTAATTTTTGGTTTTTGGGTTCTTTAAAATATACTTTCTTTGTAAAATTGACCTAATTAGGGTCTAGGACAATGTTGTTGCTTGATTTTGAGGGTGTTGGTCCAAAAGAGTCCTATGAAGTTTTGGGATATGTTAAAGATGTCTATAATGGGTGTTTGAAATGGCTAATGGTTTAAGGTTTTGACAAGAATTTTCAAGATATGTCAAGAAAATTAGGTCTACAGACCTACAACAAGAATGGAGTGATTGTATGAGAAATCACCCTAGACAGGGTTTGAAGGATTAAAGGCTTGTTGCAATCAAGTGAATTTTTGATGGTTTGTTTGAATACCTACCTAATTTGCATCAATTGGTATCAGAGCATAGGTTTGTGATCTATTATGGTCGAAGAGTTACAAATTGAAGGTGAGAAATTAAAAATTCAAGATGCCTCCAAAGGGAAATAATATGACTAGAAAGATGCAAGAAATGGAAGAGAAGACTGAGAGAGAGATTAGAAAGTTGAAGGAACTCCAAAATAGGTTGGTTTCAATATTGGAAAGTGTTGAAATAGGTCAGAAAAGAGGTGTGGTACTTGGTGATGGAAGTGACACTGAAGATGAAGAAGATGAAGAGTATGAAGATGTAAAAGAATAGTTGGATCCTGAAGAGAAAAAGATGGAAAGGCTACTAAAGGTAGTAAAAGGAAACAAAAACACTTGGTAAAATTTGATTTTCCTATGTATGGTGGTAATCTTGATTGTGAATAATTGTTAGATTAGATTGTAGCTTTAGATACTTTGAATGTGAGGATGTACTTGATGAAGAAAAGGTGAACATAGAAAAAACCAAATTGAAGGGGCATGCATTAGTTTGGTGGGACTATGAGTGAGTTGAAAGGAGAAGAAAAGGTAAGGAAAAGATTGTTTCATGGGACAAAATAGTAGCTAGATTAAAAGGTAAGTTTTTGCTAAGTGATCATGCAATTCAAATGTCTAAAAAGATTCAGATTTGAGACAAAGGGAAATGGATGTGAAAACTTATAGTAATGAGTTTTATAAGTTGAGCATAAGAGTAGGACATATGTTTGATGATGTAAAAAAAAATTCTAAGTATCTTAGTGGGCTAAGGTTCAACATCTAGGATGAGTTGAGTTTGCACAATCCAAGGAAAATTGAAGAATGCTACTAGATGGCAACAAGGGATGAAGAGAAACTCAAAAGAAAGAAAAATAAACAAATAAGAGGTAGAGGAAACAATTCAAGATGAAGAGGCACCTTTACCACTCCAAGGAAGCCACAAGAAAATCAAGAAAATTAAAGCAAGGTACAAGAACACTTTGTTGATCAATATGGTGGATTCAAAGGCTCTAGAGGTAGATTTGGTTGTGGTAAGAGTTAAAACATATTTTTAGGTAGGTGTTATAATTGTAATGAGTTTGAGCATACAACATACAAGTTTCTTGAGAAGCACGGTTCTACATCAAGTGGTGGTGAAAGGAGAAGTGAAAGAAGGGCTCAAATAGTGCAAGAAGATGAATGTGAGAGTGCAAATTCTTCTAGTCATGTTGTTGCTCCAAAGGTAGGAGAATCATTGTTGCTAAGAAGACAACTATTGAAGGCCTCCAAGGAGAAGGAACCAATGCAAAGAAGAGCTCTATTCAAAACCACATGTAAGAGCAAGGGTAAGGTATGCAAGGTAGTCATAGATTTTGGTTGCACTAAAAATATGGTCTCTAATGAAATGATATAAAGGTTGAAGTTGCAAAAGTTTTCTCATGAAAATCCATATAAGATATCATGGTTGAATGATAGTCAATCCATCTTGGTTAGTGAACAAGCATTGATTGAATTTATTATTGGTGGCTACAAGGATAACGTTGTTTGTGATGTTGTGCCAATGGATTGTTGTCATGTATTGCTTGAGACCATGGCAGTATGACAAGCATGCCATCTATGATTGTAGAAGCAATATCTATCTAATTGAGCATAATGGGGGTAGTTTTACACTCATTCCATTGCAAGATGATGTGGAGAATCAGTTGAAGACAACAAAGCTCATCATGTGATGCAAATTTGAAGGAGAGAGTTGATATTTTGGTATCCAAGACTGAAATAGAGAAGGTCAAGGATGAATTCCTTGAGAAGGCTCAAATTGAGTTAGAAAAGGGTGATGGGATTCTGATTGGGATAGTATTTTTTCCATTGAACACAAGAGGAGTTAAGGGATAGTCAATCTTTGTCAGAATAGGGGTTCCTAAATTTGATAAGTCAGATGTTTTTCAATCTAAGAGGACAGTGACATTAGGGGAAGAGAACTTGAGGACAATAATAAAAGCACAAGAGGGGGTGAGACAAGGTGAAAGAAAAAGACAATAGGGTGAATTTTTATATGAAACAAGAGTAAAAATAGGGCAATTCAAAATACAGATGGAAAAGGTATGCCTATAGGTTTGAAGGTAGGTTGGACATTGCTTTCAAATGAGAAGGTCAGTGAACATACACCAAGGTAGTTTGCAAAGAGAGGGAAGAGTCTAGTTGGTAGATAGTTCAAGAATACTAAGAATAATTTGAATCAATGCCAAGGTATACCTGATGAAAGGGATTTAGGAGGTCAAAGAATTGAAGTGTTCAGGGGTGGACCAGGGAGAGTTCAATTTCTAAGAGACAAGGAAACCTTTTTGGGCCGGTTGTATGGTATAGGAGCACCAAATTCATCTTTTGCAAAATGTGGTCCATGGAGGTCTTAAGTTGGTTTCAATGTAGAAAACATTGAATAAGGTCACATTAGACCAATTTATAATATAATAGGTCATGTTAGTTGTTTTTTGATTCATTCAAGAGTTCATGATGCTATATTTGTCAAAAGTTGTAAAAATTTGCAAAAGTTGTCAATGCGAGAGTTTCAAAAATGCATTAAGTGGAATTTACCAATGGTCAAGTTGGTTAAAATAAAATTTTTGGAGGTTGAGTTAGTTAGTTTTAGGGGGAAAATTTTTAAATAATCCTCTAGAACTCGAGGCAAGGTTATAAAAGTGTTGATTTATGAAAAGCTCTTGAAAACTCTGTAATTTCTAGAAATTTTGTTGTTCTTCACATTTGTACGGTTCTGTATAGTTTTCTTTGAGAATAAATTGTATTTGAATTGATATTTCTATGTGTTAGCAACATTCTAAGGTTGATTTGATTAGTTTTCATCAGATTGGTAGGATTCGATATCCAATTTGCTACAAGCGGCCAATCAACCCAACATTTGGGGATTTGAAGATATAAAAATGAAAATATGACTCACTCCACCTATTGTGTATGCTTTGGATAAGTGGAATGAGTCCATTAGGATATAAATAGGTGTAGGAGTTGAATTTTGGAGCAGGGAAGATCATTTGGGGTTTGGGGCATGATGCCTTAGTGGTGAAAATTGAGAATTTTGAGTGAAATTGAGTGGTTTGAGAGTGGAAATGGATGAAATCCTTGGGGGCAGTAGGTTTTGACAGTCTTTTGAGCATTTTAAGACCTAATAATGGATGTTTTAGGTGTTGGTTGAGTGAAATAAGTGTGGTAAGGCATACTTTCAATAAACCCTATTAGAAATGGGTGTAAATGAGGGTTTTGGAGTTTGAAGTCTAGGAGAGCATTTATCTAGCAAAGAGTGTTAGATTTGGTGGTTTTAGAGGTTTTTTGTTGACTATCCACAACAATTTTTGGTTTGTGGGTTGTTTAAAAGTTACTTGCTTTGTAAAATTGACCTAATTGGGGTATAGGACAACTTTCTTGCTTGATTTTGAGGGTACTTGTCCAAAAGAGTCCTATGAATTTTTTGGATATGTTAAATATGTCTATAATGGGTGTTTAAAATGACTAATGGTTTAATGGTTTGACAATAATTTTGCAAGATATGTCAAGAAAATTAGGTCTGTAGACCTAGCACAAGAATTGAGTGATTATATGAGAAATCACCCTAGATAGGGTTTGGAGGATTAAAAGCCTGTTGAAGTCAAGTGAATCTGTGTTGGTTTGTTTGATAACCTCCCTGCTCTGCATCAAAAAGTCTAAGTCTATGGAAAAAAAGAGGATATTTATTGCCATGTAGGTGGTGGTAATATGGGCCTTCCAGCCTCAATACTAGCTTGTTCCTCTTCTCCGTCTAAGATGTTTGTAGATTTCCTCCATTGGGTAGGTGTTTCTTTTGTCTCAAAAGTGAAGATTCTCAAACTAATAATGATATCAATTTTTTCTCTATTAATGATTTCAAAGTTTGGTTGAATGGCATCACCTTCAAGATCAGGTTGTTTAATGGGAGCAAATGGTCTCTAAATAATCAATGTGGCGTTCAATTGTGTCAAGTTTATCTTGCTTAAGTAAATTAATTTTACCACAAACACTCATCTTGATTATGTTTTCAAACTAAATATTAATGTCAAAAACATCATAACTTTCACAATATCCATTTCATGAAAATCATGAGGTTGAAGCCATAATTGCCTATATTACCTTTGGAAAATATGGATTGAGATATAAGTCAAGATATTTAGAAATATCTAAGGATAGGAATTCTTAGGACAAGTAGTAATATCAAGGCTAATTCAAGAGGTATCCATATTTAAGCCAAAGTGTTTGAAATTTTGAGGAAGATAGTGAATTTGTTTTGTAACGTTTTGCAACCAAGAAATGTATTAAACTGACTCACAATCATTTACAATCCTATGTTTGAAATGTCCATACTAAGATATTGCAAACAATTAGAGATTTGGAAACACTAGCTCCCCTCCATGGCACACACTTCTCAGGCCCACCAAATCTTAAAATACTAAAGATCCTAAGGATTTTTTTGTTTCAACAAAGAATAGCACAAATTTGGGGTGGCTTCAAAATGACCATTCTTGTTCCAACAAGCGTTAATGATTTTGGCTTCTAAACAATGGTTCTTAGTAACAAACTGATAACACCCAATTGTATATGCACCTACTTTGCCACTTAAGGCTCTTACTAGCATTCCCATTCCACTTAAGGAATAGTACTAGGTCCATTATGTTATGCAATCTAGGATAGAAGGTACTTTCTCACAATCTCCCAACCTTTAATATATCCCACCGGTAAACATGCTTGCAAGAAATTGCCTATGAGTTTCCCGTTGTGGGGTGTGTCTCATTGTAAGCCCTCTCTTAAGGGTGACAGAAAGCATATAAGTGTACTTAACTATTTCTCTTCACCCAAGATCGCATGAAATGCAAGGTGATTGGATATGTACTATAAGTGGACACAAATAGAAAAGTACACTAGGAGTGTTTCTCTTCACCCAAGATCGCACAAAGTGCAAGGGGATTGGAAATTCACTACAAGTGTGTCATGTGTAACAAAGAAGGCAATCATTCATTTTACCAACTAAGGCTAAGATAAATTCATTTTGTGCACCAAACAAAATTTTTAAGTTTCCTTCTTCAATTTTAAAGCCCAAAAGACAATGATGAGATGAGGGTTCAATATTAGTCATGTTTGAGCATTCATTTTGAACCCAATTGAAATTTAGTGAAATCCTAGAGAATAAAGTAGAAAGCATAAAAAAATTGAGTTATAATTGCCCCAAAGCATCAAATGCTTATTACAATAATAAAATTTTAAGAATGCTTCTTCCCTTTAACTCTGTGTCTTCCAATTCTATAAAACCGTGTTAGTCTAAAAACCAAGACAATGTTAGAGGCATGTTAGTATTCTAACGAATCAAAAAAATTAAAACACATGGTAAAAACAATCATTAAAGTTCTTATGAAGGTTGGAAATCACTGCACACAATAGCATTGCTCTAGTGAATAAGGGTGTTGCTTTGTATACAACACAGAGAGCACAATAGTGTTGCTATTTTATTGGGTGTCACATTTGTAAATCTTCAATACCTTGATAAAGTATTAGAATCACCATTTTTTTAATTAGTGTCGATGCATTTAATAGGCTTCATTGTTTCAAATGATGATAACATCGATGTATGGCAATGCCCTGCAAAGGAATTGCTGAAATTGAGTTGGGTGTCACTCTTTCCTACAAAAGTCAAAATGAATGGAATTCAAGCTAGAAATTGATTGAATTTGATCAGTTTTCCCTCCTTCTAGCACCAGAATGTCAACTGAGGGTACTTGTACTTGGGTTGAATACACTTGATCCATGATGAATCGAAGCATAACATAGCCACTAATACTCAATCTTAACAAGATCATTCAAATGAAAGTTAAACTAAGCATTTATTGAAATTGAACACTATAAACTATGAAAGCAGTTAAATGCCTACTCTAACCCATTTAAAACTTATCTCCTTTTTGAATTGGTGTCGTGTTGAAGTGGAACAATGACCCTTTCCCAATCCCATTATTAGTGAGCTTGTTTCAATCAATTTTATTGAAGAGAATTGATGAAACTATTGTGATATGTCGATGAAAACATGATTTATGCTAAATTGAACATGATGCAAGCTAAATTAACATGGTTTTATGCTAAAATTGATCTAAATATGCAAAATCTAAGCTAATCTAAGTGGATTTAAAGCTAAACGATTCAAACCCTAATTTATAAACAAGCTAAAATGGATGCATAGAAGCCATTAATGGAAGCTTAAAGCTAATATGCAACTAAATATGCTAAATTGAGTAAAGTATGAGTGTGAGTGTGAGTGGTTTCAATAGCATAAGTTTTCTCTAAAAGATGGATCCATTTATCTTCAAATAGTTACCTATTTATAGGAAAGCAAATGAGAAATGGGGGGTTGAGATCAAATAGATTAATCAATGGCCAAGGATGGAGGAAATATGAGGCATGGATCATGGATTCTCATCAATGAGTGAGAATGCAAGATGATATTTAATCAAGGGTTCTCATTCCTTCCAAACAAACACACTTTTGACCTATTTAAGAGGTCAAAATTTAACTTGCTCAAGAGGTTTCAAGTTTAGCTTTCTCAACAAGCCAACTGAGAATATTCCCTTTTTCAAATGATTGGAGGAGAGAGAATATTCTTTGGAATATTCTCATGGGTGAGGAAAATGGTTATATAGTTAATTAAAATTTAATTTAATTGTACAAAAGAGGAATATTCTTTTGGAATATTCCTTTGCAAGTGGGAGGAATTGGATTAATTAGATCATTGTTAATTAAACAAGGTTTAATCATTTAATTAGATAATTATAATTAAACAAGGTTTAATCATACAATTAGGGGTTTTTAGAAGAATTAAAGTGATATTCATTAAATTAAATGATTTAATGAATGGGGAAGGGTGAAATGAAATATAATTAACTTAGGGTTATTTAATTAAATTAAAAGACTTAGGGAATTAAATTAAATACTTTGATTTATTTTATTTAATAAGATGAAATGTTAGTGTGAAAAGGGGGTGAAATAACCTGATTAAATGAATTTGGTTAATAGATGAAAATGATGCAATTAATTAAATAGCTAGGCTCATTTAATTATTTAAGCAAAAAGAGGATGTGTTTCAAGAAGAAATGATATTAGTATACCTGATTCAAGTGTATGATATCATTCAGGACATTTTTCAATGTTTACAATAGGAACTCTCAATATTGTATTCCCCACATCTCATGTCATGGATCTAAACATTAGATTTAGAAGGGGTGGTATTTAGAGTGGAAGTTGTAGATAAAGTGGAAGGATCAACATAATGAGATGAGGCAGAAGGCAAGACTTCCCGATTGATAGATACTTCATGCTCATAGGTTCCCTTCACATTACTACAATGTCATGATTTATGTGACATTATAAGAAAACTTGAGGTATTGATGGTAGATGGAAGGGACGAACTTTATGGCATGAATCCATGGGAAACCAAGGAGAAGATTATATGGTAGATCGAGATCCAGGACTTGAAATAGTATATTTTGAATGGCTATTCCAACTTTCATGGGAAATTTAATTGCACCCTTAGAAGAATGCTCGACATCATCATAAGCCTTATGATAATTTTCTTATATGTGTTTATACAAGCTTCAAAGAATCACAATGGTGTAACCAATTTTAAAGGTCATATGTTTAGACCTTCTTCTCCTTCTACCAAGACTCGTCTGATTTTGTGTTAATATATACCTTAAGGTGTAATGGATCATTATTGTTAGGTCAAGTTGAAACTCAAACTTTCTAAAAAAAAATTGCAAATTTTGGCTAGTTCACAATAGGTTCACCAATTTGTAGATAGGAAAAATTGGAGAAAAGGCATGAATCATCGAAATCAACCACAAAACTACCTGAATTTAAGTTATAATGACCCTAATCTAATAATGAAGGACAAGATGACAAAGGAAATCACACATTATAAGCCAAACCTAATTCTCCTCCATTACTCTTCTCCATTTTGCTTTATTGCTCTCAGATTTGTAGTATGCAAGATATTTGATAAGCTCAATATAGATGACTGATAGCAAGATCTTAAGATAGATGATAGAAAAAATTCAAAGATTGTGGTTCCTCAAGATGAATGATTGAGAGAAATTTTTTGAAGATTGTGGTTAGCTTGAAATGAAGGTGGCACCTTGTTTTTATAGAAATCCAAAATTCAAATGAAGGGTGAGGATAAAGTGATGATGTATGATGATCAAAACATGAGATTAATTGAGAAGGAAAGAGATAAGGATGGGAAGAATGGACCGTGATCCAAGAAATTAGGTGAGAAAAAGGGTTGGGATAAGAATAAATTAATTAAATAATCATAACAATTATTTAATTTAGGAGAGGAAAAATGAATAATTAAATAATCAAAAATAATTATTTAATTATAGAAGAAAAGAGGGAAATGAAATATTAAATAATTGGAAAGAATTTTTTTAATAATAGGAGGAAAATGGATAAATAATTAAATAATTAAAAATAATTATTTAATTATACATAAGGGGAAATGATAAATAATTAAATAAATAAGAATTTATTTAATCATAGAAGAAAAGATATAATGAATAATTAAAATAATTATTTAATTACTGAAGGAGGGAAATTAGTGAGGTAATTAAATAAATAATATTTATTTAATTCATCACAAGAAGAGTAAAGATAAAGTGAATTAATTAAATAATTGAAAACTAATTAATTAATAAAAGATATGACATTAGGATATAATTAAAATTATTTAATTATGTAGAAAAGACTCAAATTAGTGAGAAAATGTTGCTTGTAGGCTTGGGACATTTTTCAGTGTTTATAAAAACTAAACCCAACCAAGTACATAAAACACAATACTTATAACCAATAAAATAGGGATGCAATTAAAACCATGTTTTATATGGCTACAAGTAACCAAGCTTTGAGATAAGTTATAGTTCAAACCTCAAAGATAAATTCCATGGAAATTTTTCATGGGAAAACTACAAAATATTTCTTACCTCTATTAAGAATAATTTCAATGAATGAGATGCACATCATTAAACTAATAAACCTTCTACACTTAGTTATATCACAAAATTTTTTACACATTCATGAAAGAATAAACCATCAAGGAATGATGAATAAGAACTAAACCACCCATGGGAGTCCATAAAATAATTTAGTTACATAGGTAGTGTAAGCATGAGCCACTCCCATCCACATTGCTATTTATTTCACCTACATTCAAGGAAAAATCATATAAATTTTGTTAAACCATATGTGTTGAGAAATGTGACTCAAATTTACTAGCTTGATCAACTTCCTGGAGCAGTTTTGATTTCCTCCATCAACCTAAGTTACTTGTCGCTAGTTTTCAAGTTTTCCTACCTAAAGTCGTGGAGTTCTAAAGCTTCATAACCTCCCGACTTAGTGATTGTGAAGTGAAGGCTACTCCATATTTTTTCATCATGTCATGGGTTTTGAGAACTTCACAACCTCTGACTTGAGGTTCATAAGTTCATGTTTTGAGCGACAAGTTCATGTTTTGAGTGACAGAGCGATCCCTTTATCGATGAGTCATGGGTTCTGGGAACTTCATAACCTTTGACATGAGGTTTTGATGTTTGGTTTTTCAGCGATATAGCGACTTGGATGCTAATGGATGTGGGGACTACTTGGAGCACTAAAGTGAACATCAACGGGACTTTCTTATATCGATGGGAGACAATTTGGTGTCCCCCTGATATGGCAAAGGTGTGACCCAAAAGGATGGTGGATTGTGACAAAGGTTGAGAGGTGGAAATGACATCGAAGACAAATGGCATGTGGTCCCATGTGCTTGGTGAAGAAAAGCAAGACAGTAATGAGTATCTCTTCAATTGGGCGGCATGGTGTTAGGTAGATAAACCTTAGTTTGAATTTGGAGATTTGTTCAACTGCCTATCCAACAGCTAGAATTAAAATGTTGGATGATAGAATGTGGCTTGAGGTGAAACCATAAAGGGGTGTGGTAGTTGAAGGGTCAAATATAAGGAAAAAATTGGCCGAGAGGTTGGGGAGCTGAGAGAGAGATGTATCTCACAGAAGGTAAAGGCTAAGCGGCTATGTGATAGAGAGGCCGAGAGGCCAGTGGTCAAGCCATGAGGTTGTGTAACCGAAAGAGATGTCTCTCACTGAGATATTTGGTCACGTGATGAGTTATGCTATCGAATATTCTCCAAAATGAAACAATATGTAATCTCCTATAAAGGTCGTGAGCCTAATATTGTATTATAATTGTATTTTGTTGTTGAATAATACAATTACGATCTAGGATTTTTGAGTGTGGGATTTTTCACTCGTAAGGGTTTTCCCATGTATATTTGTGTGTTCATGTCTTTTGTTTCATCTTTCATGGAATTTTTTTTTCCTGAATCTATTAATGGTTTTGTTGAAACTAGTTGATTTGCATGAGTTTCTCTCGAAAGGATTAATGTGGGAAATGACCTATGTCTATTTCTGCTTTATGGCATAGTAGTACATGTCTTTGAGGCAATCTAATAGAATAAGGTTACTAAAGGCACTACTGATCTTGGATGTTTCTTTCTAAGATAAAAAAAATTTCACAATAATATTATGAAAAAAAAAAGAAAAGCATATTAGTGAAATAAGAATAACACCATTTATTACTACTATAACATCATACCCACTAATCTCCATGCTTGATTCATGGCTATAAATACATGTTTCAAAGTCACTTTGAAAAAAAAATGCTAAATATAAACATGACTTGCATAGAGAGTAGGATTATCACATCCCTTAAATTAAAAACTTAAACCTTAAGCATATACATAAAGTGGAATAAATCATTCTAATCTTCACTGTGATACAAATAGTATAGCTCACTAGGCTTTTGGACACAAGATACCCAACATACATTTAAGTTATGAGCGATATTACACTCAATCTCATTTGAATTATCCACATAACCCAAGCTATTGGTCAAACCATCAACATAAAAAATGTGTTTATGAGGCGCCATATGTAAAGGCTTTGTCTCTTAGAGTTGCCTATCAATCTTAGGTTATTTATATTGCAACTTGTTATGATGGATTCACTATTGTAATCAAGCTTTTAGAAATTCACTTGCTCTTCCTCCTCTTAGAAGAAAATCACTTTTATCACATTGAAAGAAAAATTCTTTAATAAAATGACCTTTAATTAGGTGGACCTTAGAATATTATTAACAAGTAGTTCCATGAATATAATCCATTCATACCCAAGTATAAAATAATGAGGGTTGCAACATAATATTCAAGACTATTGATATACGTAGGAGTAACATCAAATATTTTGTTTAAATTAGCATTTAAACTATCTATAAACATCCCTTCTGGATCTTGAACATTTACAAACCAATGCCATTAGCACAATTACCATCAAGAGAAAAAACATTAAGCTAAATGTTCATGTTTGCACCAATTTTTTCATCACAATTTTCATTTTCAAGTAGTCAAAAATCTCATCCTCATGTGGACAAGTAATTTTAGTAATCATTATTGGTATTCTCAAAGAATAAATCAAGGGATTTGATCAAACAAAGGGCACATTCTTGTTCTTTATTTGACATGTACAAACACATCTTTAGCATTGTCATCCATAAGAACTAGCTAATCTAATTACAAATTTATGCATACATTTTTATCATAATCATTATATTCATCTTATGAAATGGAATCTTCCATCTCACCACATGTACACAAAGTCCTTATTGGTGTCACTAATCTCACATAGAAAAATTATATGAAAGACATTCTAAAGGTAACTAACTTCTTGTATCTCCACTTGAACACTTGTGGATAAATCAGCAACATAATTAGTCCCAAGAATTTATTCAAACACTAAAAACTTGCACATGCATCAACTTCATATGTATTGTTTTCATTGGATGTATTTTGATTTTATACTTGACAAGCCTCACTAACATGCGTAACACCTTCAAGATGATTATTTCAAATAGATAATCCATACCTAGTAGCATTTGCATTAGAGAACATCTCACCACTAATGTATTCATTTCCCATCTTCTCAAAAAATTGACCCACCCACATGCCTAGTCTAAAGTTACATGCTTCACTTCATTTTGGGATAGATCTTAGAATAACATACTAAGCCTCACAAAAGATGTCAATGAAAACTAAACATCAAGCCCATGAAATTTATGGATGATAGAAAAACATATGTAATCCTTGTGTTAAAATCACATGTTGACTCAAATTCTTTCCTTTCAACATCAACAAGATCTTGGACAAGAGAGGTAGGGCATACATTACATGCACACTTCTAACAAAGGTAGTCACTAGACTATAATTCAAACATTATAAGCATTAATGTATATGTGACTATAATAGCATGCTTATTAGTTCTTGCCGATAGGAAGGTTTACTATTGCAATCGTTGAATTTTCTTTTTAAATAGTTGCTTGGCCAATCGAATTGCATTGTTTAAAATATTTTTGTCCTTTTCCTATAGTTTGGATTTAAGAACATATTTTTTGTGTTTGGAAATTATGATTTATCTCTTTTTCTATTGGTTGGAGTATGCTTATTATTCATTTTCATTTAAGTAAATTAGGAAAATAGGGGAACATTATATATTCTGGAAAATATTAAAGGAGTGGGTGCAAATTGTGCAAGCTTTGGTAGCGGACCGATAGGTACTAAAGCAGTGAATGCATGTTTAATGCATTAAATGCAAATTGTGTAAGATGTGTTGGAGGGTTGGTGGGTATACAAGCAGTGAATGCATAATTAATTCATGAAATCCCAGGCGAGTGCTAGGTTTTATTTGTGCTTATTCTCATTTTGTTATTATTTGTTGAAAAACTTGTGTGTTTTTAGCTTTAGGTTCCTCTCTTCCATGTCCATTGTTCTGTGTAGCGCTTGCACATGGGAGGAGCCATAGGAATAGTGCATCTTTTCATGCTGCCAAGTTTCTGTTTTGTTTCGTTGAGGTGACCAAATCGATTTCATTCTCTGTAATTATTTCTGAAGTTGTAGAGGAAAGGAAGTATAGAAAGCTTTGAGCACAGAGAAGCTTCAACGAAATAGTGTAGCTTAAGCTTTTTATAGCTATCTGTTTGTTTTGTAAAGGCCAGTCGTAACATTTCTGAGATTAATTTATGTCTTGTAAAAATGCATTGTTCAGCATGGCGAGAATTTAGTTTTTTATCCGTGTTTATAATAAAAACATTTTAGGGGTTTTATTTGTTTGTTTCCATGGTTTTATTATACTGAAAAAACTGTAGGGGTTGCCAGAAATTTCAAATATCAGAGGACATATGTCGGCTTTGATTATTTTCTCTTTTAAAGGGTTAGTAGATTTATTTTTCGAGCTTTGATTTGTTCAGACTCTTTATTTTTGTGAATAAATGTTTGGAGTTTTAGAATAAGATGGAAATATTCATAATGTTTGATTTATTGTCCATCGAAAGATTTGAATGTCTAAAGATTTTTACAGAGAATGTTTAGGCTCGTATCAGGTGAAATGTTTGGGTGGTTCAAATCTTTTTAATGGGGATAACAAGGTGAAAAAACTATACTTGACACAGTTACTTCTAAAGACTATTTTTCAAAAAAAAATAGCAACTCTATTTTCACGAAACTTATATGGGGTTTACATGAGCAGTGTTCTTGCGTTGATGCCTAAGGTAGTAGCCCCCATCCGAAGGGAGCTCTAGTCGATTTTTGTAGTAAATCATGCCATGGGAAATGGTGTTTTATGCTTTATGTAGATTTTTAGTAGTTTGCATGCAAAACTTGCGCTATATTTGTTGGAGGGAAAATTTACACTGCATGCAGGGCGTAATTTGGTGGTAAAATTTCTTGAAGTATCTAGAGTTGGCTTAAACTTTAAGTAGGATTTTGACATGAATGATGTTATTAAGATGTCATTCTCATTATGCACGTTGTCATCTCACTCTGAATTTTCAACTTACCACTTATTCTTAAAAATTTTAACATAGTCATCAGTAAAACTCAGTCTTCTATACTACCATAGATTTTTAATGAATTTTAATATAACATTTTTTTTTTAAATTTCAAAATAGTCATCAGTAAAAGTAGACGGTTCATAGTTATAGGCTAGCATCTGGTAAAAGTTTCCTTCAAAATCTGTGGTTGCTACGAAACTTCTTTCTGTCAGTCATGGCTGACATCCTGCCTCCTAAATATCTTTTGCTCTAAACTTTTTAGCGGAATATCACATTTTCGCAGCTCCTAGAATTTTTATATCGAATGTCACCAACTGCACTCACGATAAAAGAAGTGTCGCTGACACGAATGGGATTTACAAGGTGCTAAATGAAAGTACCTTTTTGGTTGAGGTCATATTTTATCATTCTTATGGTTATCTAACATCACTTTGATGTACTTTTGTGACTGGCATGTCATTGGGACTGGCTCATGCTGGAAAAATGTGTTGGGCCTTGCACCTTAAATCTAGCCTAATATTATTAAGTTACTAAATTAGTCATCCCTTTGCAAATGGGTATGGTAAGTTGCTAAATGAAGGTAAGTTTTTGGATGAAGTTGCAATTAATCATCCTTATCTGATATCATTTCAAGGTACACGTACAAATTCCATGCGATTGCAAGTAGCTCGTGTAGGTTAAATTGGCTTCTTGCTGCATAAATTTAGCCTGATATTAATGTGAGTAGCTCATGTTGGCTAAATGGGCTTCTTTCTGCTTAAATCTAGTCTCTTGGGTGATCACACAAAGCTGGTTTACAATTTCTGTGAGATCCTGATTTTTGTTGAAATCACATATTTTTAGAAAACATAATGATTTAAGCGTTAAAAAGTTTCATTTAAAGGATTCTAATTGAAGAGGGTTTGATAAAACCACCTTAGATCAAACCCCCTTGGATAAAACCTCGCTAGTTTTAAACCATATCTATAACGGAGTCTCTTTTACACCTATCAAAATGTTAATTAAAAACCACTATTGATTTACACTTTGGGAGATCAAATGAATTCATTTAAAATTTATTTTTTGTAAGTATGCAGTGTTTATTATAAGCTTCCCAACAAGTATAATTTTAAATAAATTTAATTTTATTATTATATGTATTTTTTATTTCTTGTGAATGTAGGTTTTTCACCAAAAATCAAGCTATTTGTTCTGCACATGTGAAAAAATAACAGATTATAAAAAAAAAATTGAAAAATATAAGTACACCAGATATTGAAGTACTTGATCCAACAAAAAAAATTGAATTTTGATACATACAAAAAAAGTTATGCATTATATGGTCCACCTATATCTGAATTGTAATTAGTTTGACTTCGAAACTTGATTAAAGAAAAAATATTAAATAAAACACTATGAAACCAATTGGAAGCACTATATATTGTAGTTACAAATCTAAATTCAAAAAAAAAAAAAATTATACGTCATTGAAAAAAAATTATGCGTTATATGGTGAGGGTCGCTCCTTAAAAATGTTGTTTATTGAAAAAAAACTAGTTTTCGAAGGAGATGGAAAAAGAAGTGCAATCTAATTCCAAAAATTTTGAAAAAAATATATTTAGAATCTACAAACAAAATGTCACAAATCACTAATTTGCATAATGTTCAAATTCTTCATGGTTTAGCCACTATAGGTGCTTGAAAGTGAAAATTTAGTTAGAAAAAATTATTTCAGTGTCTAGTTTGGCCAAAAATTGTAAACCAGTATTGTGGGATCACCCTGCTATAAATGTGAGTAACTCATGTTGGGTAATACATGCCTTTTTGTAGTTTTAACTAGCTTGATATTGGTGATAGAGACATTTTTTGTCCTTTTAGATGGGGCCTCTTCTATGTTGGTGAATGCACAAGGATAGCATGAGAGGTTATGAATTTTTCAGTCACTAAGGATTTTTGTGCTCATGATAAAATGAACCTTTCTCACTCAAATGGTGTGATAAAGGCTCTAGAAAAAAGAAGGTTTTGGGATGAAGCCACAGGGTTGAGTGTTTGCATCCTTCTATAACATCACTACAAGACACTTGTGTTCCTTATATGTGTCATTGTGATTGGCTCATGTTTGCTAAATGGGTTGGTCTGTTTATCCATCTCCTAGCTTGTAACTGGAGACTTTTGCAATTTTACCTATATTGATGTTGTTAGGTAGCTCACCACTTAAACAAGAGCTGAAACTCCCAAAAGTGAGAGGGACCTCTTTTGTACTTTTAGACAGGACCCCTTTCTACATTAGCGAATGCACAAGGCTAGTCTATTAGATTTGTAATGGTGTCAATTCAGCAGAAGATTATAAATTTTACAGCTCCATGAATTTTTACATTGCATAGGGTCACCAACACTAATGATAAAGTGGGTCTCTCTGACATAAATGGGTTTTAAAGGCCTAAACAAAAGCAGGGTTTGGGACACAAGTACCTCATAGTGATGTTAAAGTAGGACAAAAACAACTCAACCTTAGCATTATGATTGGCTCGTGTTGGCTAAATAGGCTGGTCCTTGCAGCTTCACACTATATTTTGGTGTTATTAATCTACCCATTTATCCATCCCACTATTTATTTCTATGTAAATGTGATTAGCTCATGTTGGGTGATATGAGCTCTGTTGTAGTTTTATCTAGCTTAATTTTATAAGGGAGCCCATTATTTCAACATGAGATGAACCTCCCAAAAGTGAGAGATTTCTTATGTTTTTTAGATATGGCTTCTTCCTGCATTGGTGTATGCACAAGAAGAGCTCTTCAATATTTGTAAAATAGTGAAAGTTCTTGTACATTGAATCTTTGATACTCTACTTGAGGCAATAACGGCTTACCTCTATCACATTTTGCAATATTTGGTTGTTCTTCTGCAGATGTTGTCTACCTTCGAAACAATAATACACTTCTTTGTGCCTCAACATTCTTCACACGATTTGCAGATCATATTCTAATGCATCAATCACGAGACAAATTTGTTTCAAGTCTATATTTTCACACATTTACATGTAACACCTTTACCATTCTCAAGCATTCCTACTTACATATATTCACCATTAACACACTACAAGGTATTGGGATTACTCCATACCACTAGGCTTAACATAGTGTTTTTCAAGGCACTTTTCTATGTTGTTTCCCTTCCTTAATGCATCACTTTAATGGTTTGATACCAACTATTTTTGGCGGGACTTTTCAATGATGTAAGTGGATTAATATTTGAAAAGAAATTAATTAATATTTAAACCTCCAGTCTAGCTATAAAGTTGTTATTCCTATTGACTTTACTTTTTATGGCCTATTTTTCATGGGCATATGTTCTTTTCTAAATTCAGGTTAAATAAAATTAATTATATAATTAGTTTATTTAACTAAATGAATTGAATCTAGAAATAGTATTTAAATATATTATAAAAAATATAAAAAGATGGCTAAAATATTTAACTATGTGGTGTATATGAATATATTCTATTGTACCTTGTACTCAATGAATATATTATATTGTATCGTATCCACCAATTATATAATCAACGTCTAATCTATACATACATTCAAAAATATTACTATTGATTGAACATAATAATATGGCACTAAAGAAGATAAAATACTTTTAAATTTTTAACTTATTACTAATATTTATATTTTATATGTTTTGTATATAAAATAAAATAAAATACTTTTATATTTTTAATATCTCCATTTTGTAAAATGCTTTTAAATTTTTAACTTATTACTAATATTTTTATTTTATGTCTTACATATCTAGTCAAAACGATTTATATGTTAACAAATAACTTTATATTTTATATGTCTTGTATATAAAATAAAATAAAATACTTTATATTTTTAATATCTCCATTTTGTAAAATGCTTTTAAATTTTTAACTTATTACTAATATTTTTATTTTATATGTCTTACATATCTAGTCAAAACGATTTATATGTTAACAAATAACTATGTTTAGTAAATATTTTTTTAAATATGGCCTTCTTTGTTTCGCACAATATGGAATTCACTTTGCCCATTTCCCTATTACTACCTTGACAAATAAAATTTCCACCTTCATACTAAACCAATTTAAATTCTTGAATTACTTTTATATAAAAATTTATTAATATTATTTAACAAGCACACAAAAATATGAATTTTAGTATAAACTCGTTTCTGCACAAAAACAATAAAGGAATTTCACAATATCAATAGCATACTCCAATGAAGAATCCAAATCCCCAACAGATGTTTTTTGTGTAAAGGCAATGAAGAATCAATTAATCATCTACTGTTACACTGTCCCTTTGCTATGGAGGTGTGGGAGCTGTTGTTTAAAAGATTAGGGATTCAGTGGATTATGAGTAAGGATATCACATCCTTTATTTTGAGTTGGTATGGACCCTTTTCCCATCCTTTAACTATTGAGATTTGGAACCAAATTCCTCCCATTTTATGCTAGTGCTTATTGAAAGAGAGGAGCAATAGGATATTCAGGAACACTGAGATGAACCTGAAAGAGGTGTTTAGTATTGGTGTCCGACTCATTGAGGAAAATATCTCTCTTTTCAAAGGGAAAACCCCGTATATAGGCCCGAATGAGATGGAAATAAACATAGCTAAAGCTTGGCATCATGACTTGGATGCCAATTCTTATGACAACTCCAAAATTCTTGCTCGGAGAGCCACTGTTTGGAAACCTCCTGACAAGGGGCTGGTTCAAACTAAATTTTGATGGGGCAGCTAAGGGCAACCTAGATAGAGCAAGTATAGGAGGGGTGATTCGAGATCACAAAGGAAAGTTAGTGGTTGGTTATGCTGGGGGGATTGGTCTTCACTCTTCTATGATAGTGGAAGCTCGTGCATTGTTAAAGGGCTTACAGATAGTTGTTTCCTTGGGAATTGAAAACCTACACATTGAAGGGGACTCCAAGTCCATTATTGATGTTATTAATTATGGCAATCTGCTGAGATGGAACACTAAGGATATTCTTCTTGATATTAGGTTCTTTGTGTCTAAACTAAAATTAAATGTGGCTAGTCATATCTATAGAGAGGGGAACCAAGTTGTTGACACCCTGGCCAATTTTAGCACACACTGGAAATTGTCCAAATGTTGGTGTGACTTAAGTATACTTCCGCCTAATATTCAGAGTATTATAGTGAAGGAACAAATCCCTTACTTGACCCATGATGATAACACCGCATATGCTTAGCTGGATTTCTGGGGGAACCACTTGCTTATTCATTGGGCTTAGTGGTCTTATTGTGGTGATGATATGGATGATGAGTTGTATCAAAGGGATGGACATCAAGTGGATTTTTTCAAATTATAAGATGAAGCCCGTGTTGAACAAAGAAATCACGAGTTGTTGCGGCAAGTACCGGTTGATTAATTCTAAGTTGGATCGTACTTGTCATAACCTCCTTATGGGGATCTACTTAAACTCTCAGATTTTCAAATTCGTGTTTTTTTATTTTGATGTGACTTGTAATTATGAGACTAAGCTCCTCTTTGGCTTATATTTTTCCACTTTTTTGGTTTCATGCCTTATAGCTTCTTTCTATGGGTTAACTAATGTTGGCCAACCGTTAAATGCTATGGATTTGGAGATTTCTAATTTTGGCCCCGTGGCTATTCTGCCTAGAATTTTGTGCTTCTGCGACGTGGAAGGAAATCCTTCCCTCCCTATCATGTCCTTTTTACTTAGTCCGTTGTGCGATGTGATTCCAATTAATGGTTCTGCTAAGATTGTTTCAGGGAATTATTTTTCTCATGCATGTGATCTGTCTGCTGGATTGATTACCAAAAATTGTTGTTCTTGATTTAAATGCCTTTTTGTGTGGGGATTTTTTCACCTTGCTATTGTCTCTAACCTTTTTTTTAGAGTTCCTGGTTATACAGTGTGCAGAGCAACATCATGGGAGGTGATAGGGTGCAGATGAAGCTAGATAATTGCAATGAATTCCGCAAGGATCCTCTGGTCTGGCACATTTGTGTTGAAGGTGGCATTGCTCCTCTGGTGGAGAGATTTGTGGGTCACAACCCAAATTTGTCAACCCAGTTCGTCAATTCATGGAAGAATCGTCATGTTACCATTGGTCGCATCTCCTTCATGGTGGATGAGGAAGTTATTGCGCAGGCGACGGGCCTCCAGAGCACTGTAATGAAGCATTCTAAACATTCTAAGACCCAGGCCAATGAGAGTATGAATAATTTTTTTCTGGGGGAGGAGGCGTCAATGCACAACTAGTTTGGGTTTGAATGAGAGGCTCTTCTGTAGCTATGGAACTAGGTGTGTCTTGCTCTGATAAAGTATGTTACGCTGGAAGGAAGGTACAAGACTTATTACTACTACCATTTTCCCTTGTTAAATCATCTTAGGCATAAGGTTCTTCTGAGCTTTCCCTTTTCCTGCTTATGGACCTTGAAAATTCAGTTGAAAAATGTGTTGATTTGGTTGTTGCTAATCCCAATGAACCTACTCCTCTACCTCTCCATCAGGGTCTTATCCTAAGACTCTACCATTTTCATCTGGCTTTATGCCCTTCGAAACCTATTTTGGTCATTCATCTTGAGGAAATTGAGCCCTCCATTGTGCCCAACTTGTCCTTGGCTGAATCTAAAGGCCCTATCAGAAAGAGTCAACTGGCCCCTACTGATCCTCAGAAACCCAAACCTGCTACTAAAAAACTCAAGGGTATTGATGGTGTTGCCCAAACCAGTGCGATAGTTAGTTTGTGTGACCTAAATTCTACCCCTGCTAAGACTCCTGCTAAGCCTAGCATGACGAAAAAAGGTAAGGAGCAGAAGGTTCCTTCGAGTAAAGGGAAGAACGTTGTGAGCAAGGACTCCTTGGGTGATACGGTGGTTGTGGAGACTGTGGTTATTGGTTGTGATGCCATCGTTAGGCACTCTGGTAGGCTGGAAAAGAACAAGAAAAAAGTGTAGATTAGAGACTTGGACACTGAAGAGGAGTTGTCTGACAGCAAAGACAATAGAGTGGAAGAGGTGTCAGAAGACGAGGAATATGAAAAAGCTAGAGGTCCCTCTTTTGTTCCTGACAAGGGAAAAGCTCAGGGGGAGGTTTTGACCTCCCACTTATCAGAGCTACTAGAGATTGAGTAGAATGATACTAACTACACTACGAGAGGCAGGGAGGAGCTTCGTGTGTTGAAAGAAATATTGGACATCCTGGATAAAAAAATTCTATGAGTTGACCCACTTCACAGTCAAGATGATTCACTGTGTCACTAGCACCATGTCGGCCGCCATGAAGGACAATCTAGGGATGAAGAAGACCGAGGACCGCCAGGAGTGGGTCAGGGATGATATGGTTCAGCTACTATCTAAGAACTGGGAGAAGGCCAGCTAGTATGTTGTTGGTTTGTTGTTGGTCTATGTGTGTTGTTAGTCTTTGTCTGGTTTTGATTAGGTGTTTTTTGGTGTAGTGTTTTATTTTTTTATTTTTTGATCTGGACTTTCTGGCCCTTGTAGCTCTCTATGTAGGGTACAACACCCTATAAATGTTGCTTACATTATCAAAAACATACTCCAATAACATACTCCAGCCTCTATTTTTCTTTTCACATGATGTAGTCTTCTATTTCATTTATTTTGCTTTTCTGTGTTTAATACAAAACTCTAAATTTCAACTAAAATTAATCAACATATACTAAAAAACTTACATTTAAGTTTTACTATTCATTTTACAAATATTCAACGATACTTTCCTTTCCCCTTCCAACCTAAAAGCTCCTTACTTGACAGTAAAACTCTAAATTTCAACTAAAATTAATCAACATATACTAAAAACTTACATTTAAGTTTTACTATTCATTTTACAAATCTTCAACCATATTTTCCTTTCCCCTTCCAAGCTAAAAGCTCCTTATTTGATAGCAGAACTGACACATTAAACATATTCTCCCATATTGGTGTGAGGATAGTCCTCATCACCATTATCATCATCATCCTCCTGCAATAATCAAAAATATTGTTGTCACTTTTTTTTGAGAGGAGACACCATAAGTATATCAAAACACATAAAACGTACTTGGGGAGGTTTTTTCCTTTTTTTCCTCCTTTGCTCTAAACCAAGCTTCTAACAAAGGTCTCTCTGGAGCATACCCTATTAGGAAGCTCTTAGCATCCTATACATATATAATAGAGAAGATCGGTCTTAAGGAGATATAATGTTAGCCAACATGCTAATGTTTTGAAGTGCAAGATTAGACAGTTGTTTATGCATTCTTGAGGGTTTTTCTAGAAATAGAATCTAACTCCAACAAATATGTACACAATTTGGGCCCTACATTTTCCCAATTGTTGTAGCTCCAAATATCAGACCCAAGAGGTGAAATTCAAGAAATCAAAGAAATGAAGTGATTAGCTGAGGCCAACTATACCCACATATCTTTTCAAATTTTTTTGTTCTCTAAACGAAGCTTCTAACAAAGGCCTCTCTGGAGCATACCCTATTAGGAAGCTCTTAGCATCCTATACATATATAATAGAGAAGATTGGTCTTAAGGAGATTTAATGTTAGTCAGCATACTAATGTTTTGAAGTACAAGATTAGTTCACATTAGGGGAAATTTACATAAAAAATGGGCTTCCTAAGGATGACATCATCATCTTTTTGAGTTATCAAAAATCAATTAAAAAATGACATCAACTGTTACGGTGACATCATCCAAATTAAAAATTAAATTATTTATTTTATAAAATAAAACTTTCTAAAATCCTATGAATTAAATCATGATGATTAATTTAACTCTACATATCCTATTCTATCTCATTCATCTTTCTAAATATAAAATATTCTTTTTGTTTTTTAAATTTATATTCTTAAGTTCTATTATAGAAATTATTATGAACTATTTAAAAAATATTTCCATTCTTATAAAATATATATATATAAAGCATTCCAAAAATATTTTAACAAAACTTTTCTTAAAAATATTTTAAAAATTGGGAATGAAATTAATTTGTAATAAAATTCATTTGTGCTTCTTATTTTATTAAATTTATTTTATGAAACAAATTCAATCCATTTTTCATTTTTCATTTGTTTTTGCAGGTTCAAGCATCATAAAAGAAATTTAAAAAATTATAAGAAAAACTAAATAAAATACCAAAAATAAAAAATAAAACTTAAGAAATAAAAAATAAAACCAAAAAGAAATTTGAAAAATAAAAATAAAACCAAAAAATAAATTAAAAACTATTGAAGGAGGTGAGAAAATCACATGAACCAAAAAAGAAATTTGAAAAAAAATTAAAAAAAAAAAAAATAGAAAAATAAAAAATGATGGAAAAGAGAAGAGTGAGAAAATCAAATAAACTATGGAAAAGAGATATCCCTTGACTACTTTAAATATATATTTTTAAATATAAATATAATAGTATATAATTTTTTTATAAATCAAATATCTAAAGTTACTTTTACTTTACCATTTTTTTAAATAAAAACAAATAATCAAAAAGAAAGTGAACTTGAATTTTTTAATAAATTATAATAGAAATATATGTTACCACTTTTTTAAAAAAATAAACTTGAGTTTAAGATTTTTTAAATAAAAAATAAAAAATCAAGAAAAAAGATAATCTAAAATGAAAAGTGAACTTGAGTTTGTCAATAAAAATATATGTTACCACTTTTTAAAAAATAATGGACTTTAGATTTTTAAGGAATTATAATAGAAACATGTGTCCCCACTTAACTCATGTAGTTAAGTAATTTATATTTTTTATATTTAAATAATTTGTATTATTTGAGATAATTTTTGCTTTAGAGTTACTTAGGAGGCTCATTTTTTATGTAAATTTACCCTAATGGTTGTTTATGCATTCTTGAGGGTTTTTCTAGAAAGGAATCATAACTCCAACAAATATGTACACGTTTTGGGCCCTACGTTTTCCCAATTGTTGCAGCTCCAAATATTAGACCCAAGAGGAGAACTTCAAGAAATCAAAGTAATGGAGCAATTCGCTGAGGCCAACTATACCCACATATCTTTTCAATTTTTTCTGTTCTCTAAACGAAGCTTCGAACAAATGCCTCTTTGGAGCATACCCTATTAGGAAGCTCTTAGCATCCTATACATATATAATATTGAAGATCGGTCTTAAGGAGATATAATGCTAGTCAGAATGCTAATGTTTTCAAGTGCAAGATTAGTCAACTGTTTATGCATTCTTGAGGGTTTTTCTAGAAAAGAATCATAACTCCGCAAAAAATGTTCACGATTTGGACCCTACATTTTCCCCATTAATGCAGCTCCAAATATCAGACAAACTATATGCACATACCCATATATCTGTTCAGATTTTTATGTTCTCTAAACAAAGCATCTAACAAAATTCTGAAGAAAATACCAAAACATAAATACCTTTTATCTTTCCTTTGTTGCAAAGAGGATGTCTAAATACCAACAATTAAACTTGAGTATCCAATGCCAATGAGGATTCTGAAAATGTCGAATACCCTTTCCTTCGAAAAATTTTAAGCATTCATATTTGTCGGTAATCTTGATGAAATGACGAATTATGTGCAAACAAGAAGCACCCAAATACATCCCACTTGCACATCCACGCTTGTTACAGTCACTCGAACAATTATGAACACTTTTTGGACTATGATTTACCTGATAAAATTTTATAAGTGATTACATGCCTGTAGATTGAACACTTTGGTGTAGATCCAAACATTATCTAAATTCTTAACTATTATGAATTTAAGGTTTGAAACCTACTTGCAATGACTTCTATAACTTGTATAAAAGTAGCGACGTGGATAACGGAGTTTGGTAAACGAAGAATATTTCTCCCCTTTTTCCAACTTTTGTTGGATCCCAAAATAGCCACTCTACAATCTTAGAACTCTACAATCTAAAAAATCAAGCAAAAAAATAATCTAAAATGAAAAGTGAACTTGAGTTTGTCAATAAAAATATATGTTACCACTTTTTAAAAAATAATGGACTTGAGTTTTTTAAGGAATTATAATAGAAACATGTGTCCCCACTTAACTCAAGTAGTTAAGTAATTTATATTTTTTATATTTAAATAATTTGTATTATTTGAGATAATTTTTACTTTTTTCGAGTTCCTTAGGAGGCTCATTTTTTATGTAAATTTCCCTTAATGGTTGTTTATGCATTCTTAAGGTTTTTTCTAGAAAAGAATCATAACTCCAACAAATATGTACATGATTTGGACCCTACATTTTACCCATTGATGCAGCTCCAAATATCAAACCAACTATACGCACATACCCACATATCTGTTCAGATTTTTTTGTTGTCTAAACGAAGATCCTAACAAAATTCTGAAGAAAATAACAAATCATAAATACCTTTTATCGACTTTCCTTCGTTGCAAAGAGGATGTCTAAATACCAACAATTAAACTTGAGTATCCAATGCTGATGAGGATTCTGAAAATGTCGAATACTCTTTCCTTCGAAAAATCCTAAGCATTGATATTCGTCGGTAATCTTGATGAAATGAGGAGTTATGCGCAAACAAGAAGCACCCAAATACATCCCACTTGCACATCCACGCTTGTTACAGTCACTCCAACAGCCTATATAATTGTGAAACCTCCTCTGAACATCTATAAATTTAAAATTTCAGATTAATTAATAAATATAATCTATAATATGATGTGCTTTAACATTTATTTATTTTTAAAGAATACAATCAAATATTTTTTTGACATTCTTCAATAATATAATTGTTTTAACATTTTTTAATGTTTACATAATATTTAATTAAATGATAATATCATACGTTGAGAAATTTTTGGTCATATATTCAAACTTCCATATTTTTTAATCTAAATGTTGAACCAATTATTTTTTAAGAACAGTTTTGACACATAAAAATCTAACTTAGAGGATAATTAGTGTATTTACAAATGTTTTATAGGATATTTCAATAACAAATGCTATAAGTTCAAAAGTTGAGATTGATAATTACATTTAAAATAAATGCATATAATTTTAAATAACAAATAAAGGTACTTAACTCTTGGTTTGATGTTATTTTTACTTTGTGAGGTATTTTCAATTGATTCACCACTCCATTAGATGATTAGAAATTATTGGCCACTAAAATTTTATTTAATTATAAGCAGCACTTTTTGGACTATGATTTACCTCATAAAATTTTATAATTGATTACATGACTGTAGATTGAACACTTTGGTGTAGATCCAAACATTATCTACATTCTTAACTATTATGAATTTAAGGTTTGAAACCTACTTGCAATGACTTTTATAACTTGTATAAAAGTAGTGACATGGATAACGGAGTTTGGTAAACCAAGAATATTTCTCCCCTTTTTCAAACTTTTGTTGGGTCCCAAAATAGCCACTCTACAATCTTAGAACTTTTCTTACCTTAAAGGCCAAAGAGATTTTTTCAAGAAGGTAAAACATGGGATCATCAATAGACTTTAAGTAGGATTAAAATTCAATTGTTGAGAGTGTGTAATTTTCTTTGGGCTTAGCTAAACCTTGGAGTGTTTACCTAGAGGTAACCTTAAAAATGATTTTTTCTATAACCGAAGATATACAAACATGATAAACCGACTATTGTAGTACCCACATGAAACTTTTGATCCCAAATTTTGTCACTATCTAACTAGAACTAACCTATCACTAATACCTTTATAAAGTTTACGTGCACATGCAAAACATAGTTCACTTAAAATGATTTATTTCAAGGCTTACATAAAATAATCCCTTGGTTATACATTGATGATGAGGTGTATAGAAACCTACTTCTCCTAAATTATCAGTTAAAGATTTGTTCATTCAAATGAGTATGATTGAATCATTTATTCTCAAGATTGATGTCTATCTAGTGAGTAACATAGCAATATTTTACAATTAAGGAAAATATGTTGAAAAGATCTACAACCGCAAGATTTCTTCCTAGTTTTTTCCTATCGGTATGCTCTTTTGAACCAGGACATTGTTCCTTTTTTATTATTTAATAAAATTTCAGTGGCCAAGCCAATTTTATCAAAAAATAAATAAAAATTACGAAATAAAAAAATAAAACCAAAAAAGAAATTTGAAAAAAAAACAAAACCAAAAAGAAATTAAAACCATGAAGGAGAAAAAGTTGAGAAAATCACACAACCAAAAAGAAATTGGAAAAAATGGAAACAATTCAAAGGAGAAAAATTTGGAAAAAATCACCAAAAATATCAAACAAAAAAAATGGAAAAATTAAAAAATAAAAAATGATGGAAAAGAGAAGAGTGAGAAAATCAAATAAACTATGGAAAAGAGATATCCCTTGACTACTTTAGATATATATTTTTAAATATAAATATACTAGTATATAAATTTTATATAAAATCAAATATCTAAAGTTACTTTTACTTTACCATTTTTTAAATAAAAAATAATAATCAAGAAAAGAAAGTGAACTTGAGTTTTTTAATAAATTATAATAGATATATATGTTACCACTTTTTTTTAAAAATGAACTTGAGTTAAGATTTTTTAAATAAAAAATAAAAAATCAAGCAAAAAAATAATCTAAAATGAAAAATGAAATTGAGTTTGTCAATAAAAATATATGTTACCACTTTTTAAAATATAATGGACTTGAGTTTTTTAAGGAATTATAATAGAAATGTAATGCCTCGCCATGCAACCCTAGAGGAAGTTGCAATTAACTACTCAAACACACAATTTTTTTTTTTTAAAGTATAATTAACATGCAAGTTCACTACCCATTGCCAACAACCTCTAAGGTTACGAGACTGAAATTACTTTAAAACCCAAACAAGAAACATGAATTGAAACCATAACATTTAATTACTTAAGGAATTAAGAACATATACATTTCATACATAATAAATTACATAAAAGAATCAGAGATATCACATGTTTTCAAATAACGATAATTTAATAATAAGATTACAACTCTCATTCCCCAAATGAGGTAAATCCAATAAGCATGGTTACATAATACATCTTCCACCTCGATAACAAATAAGGGGTAATTAATTACCAGATTCAACTGCAATGAATAAAGCATAAAATGAAACTGGATCTCACGAGCTCTCCAATCGGAAATCTCATCCACATGAACAAGAAGAAAACCTCACAGAGAAAGGTGCATGTTCCACCCAACCAAGTGATACCCGAAGGCTCACCCCCCGTGCTAGGAGATAGTAACAAGGATTTCTATACAGACCATCAACCTCTAGACATAGGCTAACTCATATCGACACAACCAATCACATGAACCATACAACCATAAAAATAAGTACAACTCTAACATCACTGACATAAGTCACATTACTTCCAGAAATAAGATAGATCAAGTATGTTAAGAAGACCATACACATAACCAAATACCAACTGTTGTCGTAGAAAGAGTGTAAAACCCCGTCCCACAACCTAGAGGACGATCCAATACTATGAAAGCACAACTAATTTTTTTTCCTTAAAGTTAAAACAAGATGATTAAAGTACCCTAGTCTAACCACATACATCCTCTAGGCTATGAAACGCGTCTACATGCGAACATCATTACTTATAAAATTTAACCAACCATAGCATATGAATATTAAATTCAAGATACAACTTACAACAAAGCATTAAACCATTTTAAGACAAATCTAACACATAGAAATGTATTAAACATATTTCCACAGATACAACACCATTAAATCTAATAATGAATAGATCATAATATTTTTACAATTACATCACAAAGATTCACGTCGATACAAATGAGGTATTATAATTATACATATAGATCCACAGTTACAATGAAGAAGGAGAAGAACAACTCCAGATAACCACACGAGCTCCTCGAACAAGAAGATCTCGCCATCACGAATAGGAAGAGTAACTCAATAGTGTAAGATGCACGTCAGCCAACCATCTGGTACCCGTAGGCCCAACCCTCGTGCTAGGAGATAGTAACAGGAAATCCAACAACCTATTACCTCTAGACACAGACAACATACAAAATGCTCACAGTACAGATAACTAAGAAATATGGTCACATTGCTTCCAAAATCACAAAATCAATTACCAACACAATACAGTAAATTGATTGTTGACATAGGAGGAGTGTCATCACAAAAGTTGCATTGGTTATCCAAAGGAGATCTTCCTAGGTCTCGCCCTCCCTCTAGGGTTATCCTGGTAACCTCTTACGATTCCGGCCCCACATGCACACCAGTGCGGAATCGGTTATCTTTCAAGAAGACAAGATAACAATCTAGCCATTCCAGGCCTTCCCGACTCATCTCAAGTCTCATACAAGCCCTTGAGCCAATGAGCGAGGCTAAATATCTTGTTATGTGTTAAGCTAATAGATTATTTAATTCTCACTTGATTATACTAACTCTCACACGAGTTGTCCTGAGACCACTTTGTGTCTCGGCCCTCGCTGAAAGCCACTCCCCTATCGACAACACATAACTCAAACTACATGCCAAGGGTAGATAGTGCACTAAAAACTAATAACAATAACCAATACACCTCAAAAGGTAACACATCCCAACGGATGTCCAATACAGAAACTCAATACGTGCACTACCCAAGAAACTCAAAGGGTGAAAAAAAGTTACCACAACCCTTTCACAATTACAACTCTAGAAGACTTAGATTCAGATAATGACAAATACTTCCCCCCAGTACACAATTACAGAAACACATGTTTTTCAAATACAATTCAAAAAATAACAAGTACTATCCTTCAAATTTCCTAAATCCATTACAATCAATTTTTGTATATTAAAATACATCATCCAAAACACTATTTCAATTTAATAAACAAACAACGAAACAATTAAATATTTCACTTCCAAATCCCAACTGCTCTTAATACTTAACTCAATTTCCTTAATTAAATATTTTTTTTAAATAAAAAAGGGGTAAAAATTTTTATTAATCAACAAGGGAGGTACAAAGAATTAAGCAAAAGAAATCCCAAAGCACCACAAGACAACAATCAAGAGATCAAGGATCATTAATGCAGAATTTCACATCCTTAGCAACCCAACCCTCCAAATCCTGAGCCAAGTCCCTCGATAAACTGTCCCAATCATCCACCAACCACGTCCCATTCTTCTCAGAAGCCCATTTTGCCAATCCATCAGCCACCTTATTCCATTCGCGAGGGATATGGGAGAAAGTAACTGAATCCAGTAAATTACTGAGGTTGGCAATTTGTTTTGCCACAACCACCAAATGCTAACTAACAGCATCAAAATGTCGTTTATTTATCAAGTCAACCACCACCTAAGAATCAGATTCACATATAATTTGTTTCCAGCTGAGAGTGCATGCCCTCTTCAAAGCCAAAACAATAGCCAAGGCCTCCATGAGGTTATTAGATTGTTGCCCCTTATACTCAGAGAAAAATAACACAACCACCCCAGAACTATCTCTGCCCACCCCACCAATACCAGCATGCCCGGGATTCCCTCTTGAAGACCCATCAGTGTTGATTTTAAATACCCCAGTAGGAGGAAGCATCCAATGCCCTCCTCTAAAAACTTTCCCCCTAGAGCACCTGCCTCGCCTGATCTTGGGCCTTCCAGCACTACCAACAGTAATCCCCAACTTCTGGATTACTCTAGTATCCCCAGGGTCAACCGGAAAAGATAATCACACTTAGCATGTAACATCTCTTGTAGAGCCCCGAGAATGCGAGCCCAAACTTGTCCCACTAGTAACTTCTTGTCTAGAAAGATCCTTCAGTTGTGCTCCAACCAAATCTACCAAATAATTAGACTAGGGCCAATAGGCCAGGCAGTGCGCAAAAACAAAGTCTTTGCCATGGTAGATCTAGTATTCTGCTAGAGCTCACCAAGAGAAGAAGGGTGTCGACACTACATATTCCATGCCCCCCACCAAAAGTGCCAAATAGTCCTAGCAAAGGGGCATTGGAAGAAAAGATGAGAAACAGTCTCAGCATCTTTGAGACAAAGAAAGAAAAGAGAGGGACCTTGGAAACCCCGCTTGTAGAGGTTATCCCAAGTCAAGCATCTGCCATACACCACCAGCCAAGAGAAGAAATTGCATTTTGGCCATGAGAATTTATTCCAAATGTTTTTCCACCAAGGAACCTCAGCACTGCCTAAAGTCTGGCTATCTAAAGCATGATACCCTAAAGCAACAGAGTACTTCCCTTTGGGGTCTGGTCCCCAAGCTAGTACATCCCTCCCCGGAAGCGAACAACACACTCTATCAGCTAAAATGGAGGACAACTCCTTCCTATCCTCCAAAGAACCGCCCAAAGGCCACTCCTGCATATCCTTCCACTGATAAATGACAGTCTGCCCCAAAACCCGAGGGGTTTTGAAATCCATCACTCTGCTCCAACCAACTTGAACAAAAATCTTGCATAAATCCCCCAAGTGAGGATGTGAGGAGAGGATAGGTGGGAAGCCATCCCAAGATTCAAGCCAAAAGAGAGCGTCAGAACCTCTGTTGCAGATCCAAAACAGGCCTTGTTTAACTAGCGGAGCTCCCCTCTTGAGAGTTTCCCAGATCATAGAGCCTCTTCCCAGAAGGCAAAAGCGAGGAACCTCAGCACCGTCCACCTCCCCAAGATATTTGACGGTAAGGATCTTAGCCCAAGTCTGATGCTGATGTGAACACCACCTCCAGTACAACTTAGCAGCCAAAGCTTGTCCATTCCAATCTGCAATACACAATCCCAAGCCACCTTCTTGTTTCGGCCTACAAATAACTTCCCACTTAATTAAGCTCCACTTTCTCAAGAGGAGATTACCCGACCAAAGAAACTGCCTGCAAAGTCCCTCAAAATCCTTGATGAAACTTGAAGGAGCAGACATAACAAAACATCTGTAAATAGGGAGAGCTTGCACAACAGACTTTAATAGAGTGACCCTGCTCGCCATTGATAACCATCTATAGGTCCAATGGAAAACCAGGCCTCGAAACTTATCAATCACCTCCTACCAAAAATGCTTGGGAGGTGGGCGCACATCCAAAGGGATACCCAACTAGGTAAAGGGAAGCTTCCCCACCTGAAACCTTAAGATCCTAGCAATTCATTGTTGAATAAGCCTGGGAGTATTAAAGAAATACATGCAATATTTACCTTCGTTGATGCGTTGTCCAGAAGCTGCCAGGTAGCAATCCAAAGTCTAGCAAAAAGCATTTGCTTCAGCCACCCTAGCTACCCCCAACAAGGCTGAGTCGTCCATAAACTAAAGATGGGTTTGAGGAGAAAGGGAGTTGTTCCATTTCCATCCATGAATGAGCCCGACTGCAACCTGGGACTTAATGAGCCTCCCCAAACCCTCAGCCATCAAAATGAATAAATAAGTGGATAAAGGATCTCCTTGTCGAAGACCTCTTGAGGCACCAAATAACTCGGAGGACTCCCCATTTATGAGAACCGAAAAGGAGGGCATCTTTACACAACTCATGACCCAATCTATCCACTCACTGCTGAACCCAAAGGCTTCAAGAATTTTGATCAAAAAACCCCATTTGACCCTATCATAGGCCTTTGACATGTCTAGTTTTATGAACATGACCTTTTCCCTTGAAGAGTCCATGGAATGAATAGCCTCTGCCACAATCACAATACCATCCAGAATATGTCTACCTGCTACAAAGCCCCCTTGCTCCTCTGAAATTAGCTTATCCAACCAAGGCTTCAAGTGCTCAGCAATTAACTTTGTTATGATTTTATACACCACGTTACACAAAGCTATTGGTCGAAAGAGATCTAGAGAATCCACACCTTCGTGCTTTGGAATAAGGGTAAGAAAAGTGGCATTCATAGCTCTCAGCATTTGCTTGTTCCTTAAATATTCTTGTACAACCTCCAACAAGTCAAGCTTGATCACCTCCCAAAATTCCTGATAGAACTCGAATGGGAACCCATTAGGACCAGAAGCCTTCCCCTTTTTTAGTTGAAACACCACATCCTCTAACTCCTTCAAAGAAATCGGATGGAGAAGAGAGGCATTCATATCCATTGTCACCAGAGACGGGATGCAAGCCAGGATAGAGTCTTCCTCCTCATTGGCCAGTAGGGTGTCTTCATAAAAAAGATTAGAGAAGAATTGAACTACCTCCTTAGAAATTTCCAAAGGGGAGGAAAGAACAGATCCCTCAAGAGAGTGGAGAGAAGAGATAATGTTACCCTGTCTTCTACTCTTTACCAAGTTATGGAAGAAGGAGGTATTCTTATCCCCTTCCTGAAGCCAGTCAATACGAGCCTTCTACTTCCAAAAAATTTCCTCGCGAAGCTCCCATTCCTCAAGTACTTTGAATGCTTCATCCTCTAACCTGCTCAAAGACGCATCAAACCCATGATCCCTGATCTGCCTAGTAATAGAATCTAGGTGCTCTTGGGCAATCCTTTTCTGATGAAACACATTACCAACTAATGCTTATTCCAATGTTTTAATTTATACTTCATATATTGAAGCCTCTTCACAAAAGTGTACATAGCAGTCCCAAAGCAGGTCGACCTTCAACCCACCATCTAGACACTAAGTCAAAAAGACCCTCCTCCCTTAGCCACATAATATGGAATTTAAAAGACTGTTTCTTAGAGCCACCAGCCAGGCAAGCTGAGAATTTGATTGGCCAATGATATGATCCTCGCCAATCTAATATTTTTGAGCTTGTTAACCACTTTTCACTGACCCAGAAACTAGATACCAGAAACCTGTCCAATCTTTCAGAAATAACTTCTTCCCCTACTCTCCTATTATTCCAGGTAAACGTACCATTTAAGGGTTTGATATCGACCAACCGAAGACGAGCCAAATTCTCCCTTAGAAGATTAGAGGAGGAGTCCAGACGAGGCATTCCTCCCATTTTCTCCTCAAGAGAGACAATTACATTGAAGTCCCCTACCATGATCCAGGGTAAAAAGGGATCCAAAGATCTCAAAAAATTTATATGAGACCAGGGACATCCGACGGAGCATAGATATTTGAGAGAAAAACTCTTTCCCCTGTCTTCAAACATAACGCAATGAGAGAGATGGAGAATCTACTAGAAAACCACCAAATAGGAGAGATTCACCGAGGATCCCAGAAATAGGCAAGACCTCCAGAGCTCCCCAACGCACCTACACACTGACAAAAACCTTTATTCCAAATTTTAGAAGCACTCTACATCATGCTATCAACAGATAACTTCGTCTCTTGGAGAAAAACCAGATCCAGAGAATGAGCATGGACCAAATCCCAAATAGCCTTTTGTCTAGGGATGTTATTCATACCCCTCACATTCCATGACAACACAATCATCGTGACAGTTGGGCAAAGTGAGTATCTAGGGTCTTCACTGACCCAGATTCCACCAATGTCTCACCAGCCAGCTTAACTTTTTCTTGATCCTTCTTCCTTCCCACCTTTTGGGATTTGTCAGGAGTACTCTTCTTTAGGGACTTTTGATGCACACCCAAAATATGAGAAGAAGCAGAAGCTTTACTCTTTTCATAGCTTCCAAAATCTGAACCTCCGGCCAAGCCCCCTCCTACATCAACAAAAACCAAAGAAGTATCATTCCCTGCACACTGATCCCCAAGCCCAACCTAATGGGAGGGACCAAAAGAGTCTTTTACTTCTCCAGGAGACATCAAAGGACCAGGAGCTGAAGACGTAAGGGCCAAGGGCTTAGGATTATGAGAAGTAACTTCCACATGCATGTCAGGAGAAACCCCCTCCTTATGAATTAAATCATTTAGTGCATCAAACCTATTAGACACCCCCTCCTCCTGGCGGTCCTGAAAAGTCCTCTTCATCCCTCAACCTTTATTTCGTTTCCTAACATGTACAAACCCATCTTTATCTGGATTCCCCCCTGCATGGGTCCTTTTCCTTTCTCAGATCCCAAATTTGATGTATCCTTCTCGTTCTCTGAGTTACCCCCACCAAAAGCACGTGGACACCTTCTCTAAAGATGACCATACTCCCTACATAAACGACATCTAAACAGCAAGGTTTCATAATCCAAGGGTTGTGTCCATGAACTAGATCCCACAGTCAGATCAATAGAATCGGGCAAAGGCTGGCTCAAATCAATCTCCACACAAACACGAGCATAGGAAAAGATCCTCTTATCTAGAGTTTGCTGAGAGGGACCGATCGGCTTACCTAGAACCATTGCAATAGATTGAAGAATATCACTCCTCCAGCATTCAAGCGGTAGTCGAGAAGGACTAAACACCCCATCCCTAGCCTCCGTCATAGTGTCATCTCCCTTCACCTCCTCCAAACCATCCTACACATTCATGATGACCACACCAGCCCAACCAAAACAAACCCCCACCCTACACCAAGGCCCAACGCAACAAAACCCCAACGCCTCCAAGAGATACCACCACTGACCAGTATCAGAAAATGAAAACCCTTCAAAACGGGCTCCCATGCAAACTCAGGCTTTTAGAGTTCACTTCGCACCAAACCCCAATGAGGAGCACAGCCGCTTGCAGCCCAAACAAAGAGAAAAAGAACAGGAAGAAAAGCGCCCCCCTGAAAGCAATAAACACCCCCCCACCCACGAACTCAACCTATCACAGCTAATCCACCAGAGAGCCGATGCATGCAATAGGAGATCTGGACATGCAAGCCAGGCCTCACAGGCCGCGGGCGCCCAACAAACACACCAGACCAACGTGCGCCATCTCTCCTCCTGATTTAATTCAACCTTAATTAAATATTCAATCTTTCTAATAAAATCAATTTATTATAAAACACCTACTTGTGCATTGCATGCATTAATTAACAACATAATATTCATTTAAATAAATATCATTTTTAAATAAATATATATATATATTTTAATTATATAATCTAATTATTCTTTTCCAATGTTTATTTTAAAATATTTAATTGTGCATGTGCATGCTCCTATTTAAAAATATATTTAAATATATATATATATTTAAATATTCTAAAATTATATGCAATTTTTTTAATATATATTTTTAAATAAATATATATATATATATTAATTTACAATTTTCAAACAGTACTGATCATAAAATAAGTATGTTGCAACTTTAATAACTTTTGTTTTTGGATCTGCGTTTCTTTGAAATTTTTTACTGAAGGTGCGAAATCAAGTCGTTTAAAACATTTTTAAAATTCAGCCCTACCCAGTTCATAAATTTCAAGTTATGATTAATTTAGTGGTGCACTCTCTTTGTTGTTTTGATTTTCAAATTACCAGAGGTTTCCAATTAAATAATTTTTTCCCAAATTTATCAGAAGATTTCATTTTCAATACAGAGGTTTTCTAATTCCTCAAATACTTTTTTTGTGTTAAAAATCATTCCCTACAAGGATCTAAATATTTTACGATAGTTTACCATTTTCTACAGAAGAATTCATTATGTTTTCACATGAAGAGATTTCTAAGTTTTGATTTAAATTCAACAAAGGTTCAATAATTCCACTATAATTTTCTTTTGTATAAATCTATTTCGAATAAACAAATTACACAGAGGATTTTTAATTGTTTTCTATAGAGGTTTCATTTTCATGGCAATCTTTTAAAAGAAAGAAACAAGAACTTCTACAGTATTGAAAAATCATTTCCTAAAACATTTCCAATTTGCATTACAGTAATAAAATAACTTTTTAATACAAAATTCACAAAAACAGTAAAAACCTGTTAAAAAGAATGTTGCCTCAAGAAAAAATGTTGTCGAGGTTCTCTATAATTTCAATTCCCAATGTAGCTAAAGCTTTCTTCAATGCAATTGTCTCCTTCCAGAAGACACAACCAAAAACACAACCAAGAATTCTACAGCAAAATCATTATAAAACAATTTCCTCAGAGAGATCCACAATATTCTCACCAATTTTTAACAACCCACACCAAAAAAGTCTCGTAAAACAACTTTCTTTATTTTTTCCCAAATATCTCTTCCAAGAGTGAATTTTCAACAACCAAATAACAAATTTCTAACTCAGAATTATTTCAACAAAATATCTTTTCCCTCAACAACTTAGATATTTTCCATTCACATGCATTTAAATATAATAATACAATTTACTAATTGCAACCAATTTAAATATTCTTACTTATTTAATTACCGTTTATTTTTAATAATAAAATTTACTCAACAACATAACCAAATTATATTTATTTATTTATTTATTCTAAAGTCTTCACAACAATAATTCAATTAATTAAATATATAAATCAATACACATTTAATCTACCAAATTAAATTTGCATAATAATAAAATACCCAGAACAACAATAATAAGACTAAGACCAACTCACATTGACGACACACTGTACTAGGGTAAAGGAATGACTAGGTAGCCCGTTACTATCTCCCAATATTACTGTTGAGTAGTGGACACGCTCAGACCTGTGAAACTAGGTGAAGCTAATGTCCAGGGCACTCGCAAGTGAGTGATATAATATTGTTCTCTTCACCAATACAATGTCACATCAACTGACGAGATAATATATTAATTAAACTACCATAAACAAATATAACAATGTCACCACAACTAAGCATCTATGCAAACATAAAGCATATTAACATAATCATCATGCCTATAATGTGTCATCACATCAATATAGTCTATCATCGCTCCACTGTCATGAGAAAATAACCATAACATAAAACATAGTCTAAGAAAGTATCTAAACTATCAAAAAAACATAATAAATCAGAGGGGTGTTACAAAGAGTGTCATCACATAGCTCGATATGGGATATCCTCTGTGAATCTTCATAGGCTCCGGCCCCCTTTATGGGATATCATGGTGGCCTCAACTGAATCACGGCCCCCATACTCACTCATGCAGAATCAAATACCTCTCATAAAATCAAGATAGATAACATTGCCATTCCAGGTCTTCCCACTCATCCCAAGCCTATACGAGCACTTGTGTCTATGACTAAGGCTAAATTATCTTGATTAGTGTGAAATACTACCCAAACTTCTAAGTACATTGTTTTAGTTATCACTTGATTAAACCACCTCTGAAGGTTACCCAGTTTACCTCTTTGGGCTTTGGCGCCTAATAGAAGCCACTCTTCTACTTGACAACATACCAAACAAAACCAATCACCAAGGGTGCCAAAATGCATACAAACTAGATAATTAATCACTCCAACTTTAGGAGGCAACATAGAATGAAACTCACTCCAAACAATTGGAGGCAACAAAACACATAATCCACTCCTTCCAAAGGAGTCACAAACCACATAAACCACTCCTAATCCAAAGGAGGCACAAACCATATAATCCACTCCTAATCTAAAGGAGGCACAAACCATCCTCATTCGTGAAAGTCGGGTAAAATAACAGGATACAACTATACACACTACCCAAGACAATACAAAGGTTGACTAACATAATACAACAACCCCAAATAGTTAAACCCCTTCTGGAAGACTTGACAACCCTTCTAATCAAATTTTCCAAAGCAAAAACAAAAGAAGTGTACATTCAAGAAGGGCGATCACACAAGAATTAAATCTATATTTGGATTTCCTAAATCCACTTCCTTCATTAACATTCAATAATTTATTGTCTTAATAAAACTAATTTAATAACGTCTCTTTCATACAAAAGATAAACTTTAACCAGATATTTAAATCTCTAATTGCTCTTAAATGATAATAACATTTACTTCTATGATCCAAAACCTATCATTTAAAAAATAACTATTGGTCCTTTGCAAAATAAATCATTTTAAAATCAATTAATCTTGCTATTAAACACATTGCATTTAAATCCAATATTGTCCTTTCAAATATATTATTTTAAAATAAAATCAATAACTTGACTATGAACACAATATTTTAATTTCCTCGATTATACATTTCATGAAAATAACTAATATTATCGTACATTCGTTGCAACCAATAAGAACTATAAATAATTAATAATTGCTTTCTTAAAAATTTCATTTCATTTAAAGCAAATAACCATTTCTCTTAAAATCATTACCTTATTAAGTAAGTATTTAAGCATTTGACAAGCAATAATAAATTAAATCTAAGGGTCTACTTTAGTTTCCCAATAATATTTAAATATAAAAAATCTCATTTCCCCAATAAAATCTTTTCATTATTAAATAAATATTTGTGCATAGACATGCATCTCTATTAATTAAATATTCATTTAACTAAAAATGTGTTTCTATATAACTTTAACATCCATTTCACATATTTAAATATTCATATATTAAACCACATGCATATTATCCATTTTCCTTCATTACACAAAATGATCAAACTCAATTTTTAAATAAAAATATTTTATTATAAAAAAAAGATCAATCTTTTTACATCCAATGAAATAATCTTAAATTGATTATATTTAAATATATGTTTAAACATATAAATATTATTTAAATATATAATTATATTTTCAATTTAACTTCCATCTCATTAAAATAACTCAAATATTTTCTAATTATTTAAAATATATATATTATATATTATATATATAAATAATAATAAAAATTTATTTAAATAATAATATAATATATATATTGGGCGGGGGCTCTAACTCGGTTGGCTAAGTAATTCCATTGTCTGCTAGTCACGAGTTCTAGTCTCCCCATCCCGCAGGTAACGGGATGGTCACAGCCACCAATGCTAAAAGTTTACTGTGCACACTAGCTTATAGGGTCGCCGGATTCCTCATGGTCTAAAATAATAATAATAATATATATATTATATATATTATATAAATATTATATATATATATATATAATATAAAATAAAATAAAATGATTTTAATAACCCACTGCCTCAAAAGGGAGTGAGGATAGCCATAGGTTGTGCCCACCCTCGGAGGCGCCAACTAATAACTCTGGTGGTTGTGTGCGTCATACTCCAACCACCAATAAAAATTTATTTTATTCATTTTTTACTCCTTTTTAAAAAAAAAAAAAATAGAGCACAGAGATCCTCTGTTTTGGCGATTAACAGAACATGATTTTTTTTGCCAGAATTTTAACAAGAAAAACAAAAGAACTTCCCAAGATAAAACAGACTTAAAAATGAATGAATGAAATATATGTATATCCATATATATACTGAATATATACCTAAAATCTCCATTTTACAGTGAAATTGAACCAATTTTCTACAGAAAATTTACAATAGAAATAATTTTCAAGCACAATTTCATGATATAAATTTCTGGAAATTCCAAATCCAACAGAGAGGTTTCTAATTTTTTATTTTTGTTTCTATTTCAGTTTCCTATTGTTAAACTTGAGAATTTCAATTGAAAGAGTTTGTTTTTCCCCAAGAATCTAAATTCTTTTATGATTTCTACAATGTTTTCAAATTTGTTTCCAAGCAATGTTTCAAAATTGAAAATCCTAAATTTCAATTCATTCAAACAAGAAAGAACCTGTTTGAAGCTTGAAGAACTCTGGTGTTGAGCTGCAATTTCCAATTTGCCTAAGTTCCTCCAAAGACTCACTCCAAATCCAAAATGCATCCCAAACAAGAAAGCCTTCATTTCTTTTTAACAGCAATATTTTTCTCCAAAATGAAAAATATCTCCACTCTCATTAATTTTCCTCAAATTTAGTCAACTTCTCCAAAATATCCCACAACCACCGTAAATATTTCCCCTCTATCCATTTTGAGGATATTTTGTTTTTTTTTAAATTTAAAATCAAATTTCTTTTCAACATGAATTTATTACTTTAAAAAAAAAAATCAATTTCAAATGAAATTTAAAGCTTTTAATAATTTCTTTTCAAAAAGCATTTAAAACTTTTAAAATTTTCTTTCCAAAAGAATTTAACACTTTTAATTCCAAAATGGACAACTTAATTCATTTCAACGCAATGAATTTAATTAATCAATAAAATAAATATAATCCAAGATTAGATTATTTTATTAATTAAATTAAAATAATTAATAAATTAAATAACATTTCTAACATTATAACTAGATTTATTTAATAAACAACTTAAATACATAAAGCCATTTATTTACCTTTTCCAACTTGAATTTAAATAAAATCACGGAGAGATGAACAACAAAGAAGCAACTTAACCCGACTAAAACTCGACGACACATTATAACTAGGGTGATGACTTGGCATGGAAAACCTAGCTACTATCTCTCAATCGAATACCGTTGATCAATGGACACGCTCAACTCTGTGAAACCAGGTGGAGTCGGTATCCTGTACCTGTCAACCTGCGAACAAAGAGTATATCGAACATGCATATATCTAACATAATAAAACACATCGTGAAGTAGAAATCTCAGAATCGTAGGGCGCTCGCAAGCGAGTGGTACAATCTTGTTCCCTTCACCAATACAGAATTACTAACTGACGAATCTAACACCAATAATATACTCAAAAGCATAAAGCATCATTAATTCAAATATATGCTAAACTAATTCAAAGCATGCCATAATGATAACATCAAAATAAAATACCATCACATCAAAATTGGCGAAAGTAAAACATCATTAATCAACAGATAAGCATATATCAATATTAACCACTATGCTAATCGAAAGCATAACATGAAACATAACACCCACATAGTGCATCATCTCAACGCAGAACAACATCCACATCGCTCTAAAGTCAACTATCATACGACAATAACAAAAATCAAGGTCTATCAAAGTAAAGGTATTGTCTAACACATATACAAATCTAAACACATAATAGTAACAACTAGAGGGGCACTACAAGAAACATGTGTCCCCACTTAACTCAGGTAGTTAAGTAATTTATATTTTTTATATTTAAATAATTTGTATTATTTGAGATAATTTTTTCTTTTTTCGAGTTCCTTAGGAGGCTCATTTTTTATTTAAATTTCTCTTAATGGTTGTTTATGCATTCTTAAGGGTTTTTCTAGAAAAGAATCATAACTCCAACAAATATGTACATGGTTTGGACCCTACATTTTCCCCATTGATGCAGCTCCAAATATTAGACCAACTATACGCACATACCCACATATCTGTTCAGATTTTTTTGTTCTCTAAACAAAGATCTTAACAAAATTCTGAAGAAAATACCAAATCATAAATACCTTTTATCTTTCCTTCGCTGCAAAGAGGATGTCTAAATACCAAAAATTAAACTTGAGTATCCAATGCCGATGAGGATTCTAAAAATGTTGAATACTCTTTCCTTCGAAAAATCCTAAGCATCGATATTCGTCGATAATCTTGATGAAATGAGGAGTTATGCGCAAACAAGAAGCGCCCAAATACAAACCCACTTGCACATCCACGCTTGTTACAGTCACTCCAACAACCTATATAACTGTGAAACCTCCTATGAACGTCTATAAATTTAAAATTTTAGATTAATTAATAAATATAATCTATAATATGATGTGCTTTAACATTTTTATTTTTTTAAAGAATACAATCAAAGGATTTTTTGACACTCTTAAATAATATAATTGTTTTAACATTTTTTAATGTTTACATAATATTTAATTAAATGATAATATCATACATTGAGAAATTTTTGGTCATATATTCAAACTTCCATAATTTTTTCATCTAAAATGTTGAACCAATTGTTTTTTAAGAACAGTTTTGACACATAAAAATCTAACTTAGAGGATAATTAGCATCTTTACAAATGTTTTATAGGATAATTCAATTAATTAATATTTCAATAACAAATCTATAAGTTCAAAAGTTGAGAAAGATAATTACATTTAAAATAAATGCATATAATTTTAAATAACAAATAAAGGTACTTAACTCTTCGTTTGATGTTATTTTTACTTTGTGAGGTATTTTTAATTGATTCACCACTCCATTAGATGATTAGAAATTATTGGCCACTAAAATTTTATTTAATTATAAGCAGTACTTTTTGGACTATGATTTACCTCATAAAATTTTATAATTGATTACATGACTGTAGATTGAACACTTTGGTGTAGATCCAAACATTATCTACATTCTTAACTATTATGAATTTAAGGTTTGAAACCTACTTGCCATGACTTTTATAGCTTGTATAAAAGTAGTGATGTGGATAATGGAGTTTGGTAAATCAAGAATATTTCTCCCCTTTTTCAAACTTTTGTTGGGTCCCAAAATAGCCACTCTACAATCTTAGAACTCTTCTTACCTTAAAGGCCAAAGAGCTTTTTTCAAGAAGGTAAAACATGGGATCATCAATAGACTTTAAGTAGGGTTAAAATTCAATTGTTGAGAGTGTGTAATTTGCTTTGGGCTTAGCTAAACCTTGGAGTGTTTACCTAGAGGTAACCTTAAAAATGATTTTTTTTATAACCAAAGATATACAAACATGATAAACCAGCTATTATAGTACCCACATGAAATTTTTGATCCCAAATGTTGTCACTCTCTAACTAGAACTAACCTATCACTAGGACCTTTATAAAGTTGATGTGCACATGCAAAACATGGTTCACTTTAAATGATTTATTTCAAGGCTTACATAAAATAATCCCTTGGTTATACATTGATCATGAGGTGTATAGAAACCTACTTCTACTCCTAAATTATCGGTTAAAGATTTGTTCATTTAAATGAGTATGATTGAATCATTTATTCTCAAGATTGATTCCTATCTAATGAGTAACATAGTAATATTTTACAATTATTGAAAATATTTTTTTGATTTAGGTAAAAACAGGTTTTGAAGGGACCCAAAACCTTTTACAATCAAAAACAAGGTTGCAAAAAGGACAGCTTGCAGCCAGCCAAAAACCAGCCCCCAAACAAGACCCATCAGGATTTACATTTAGAACTACTCTTGTAGGAACGAAGAGTCATGTCAAAAGAAGGCCTAGAGGATTTTCTCTTGCCCTTAACAGTAATACAGCCTTCTTCCACACGTGCAGCCTTATCATGCTAGGCCAGCCCACAATTATCCTAAAGATGAAAGCCAACAACCTTCGTATCAGAGTTTTCATCACTATTCCTTCGTGCAGGCATAGCCTTATCTGAAGAGCCACCAGAACTAGCTACCATGATGCTAACACTAGAAATGGAAGCTTGAGAACCAATCCCTTGCACAATAGTGGAAGCCTAAGCAGCCCCACCATTTGGGTCCAAAGGGGATGCCTCAACACCCTAAGAATCTGAACAACAATCTTAGAAAAACTCTTGTGTTGATCAAATTTCTTCTCAACCGTATAATGTTGTTGAGAAGCTAATTTCCACCATGTAGTCGTCATAGCTTTTTTCTCGAATCCCCATTGTGCAGCAGCATGACCAAAAGTTTTTTTCCTGGTTCTTTCCTGTCGGTATGCTCTTTTGAACAAGGATATTGTTCCTTTTTTATTATTTAATAAAATTTTAGTGGCCAAGCCAATTTTATCAACAAAAAAAGAAATAAACTTAAGAAATAAAAATAAAACCAAAAAGAAATTTGAAAAATAAAAATAAAAAAAAAAAAAAAAATTGAAGAAGCAAAAGTCGAAAATCACATGAACCAAAAAAGAAATTTGAATAATAAAAAATAAAACCAAAAAAAAATAAAAAATGGAAACAATTGGAGAAAAATTTGAGAAAATCATCAAAAATATCAAACCAAAAAAATGAAACAATTAAAAAAAAAATGATAAAAAAAAAGAAAAAAGTTAGAAAATCAAATAAGATATGGAAAAAAGATATCCCTTGACTACTTTAGATATATATTTTTAAGTACAAATATACTAGTATATAAGTTTTATATAAAATCAAATATCTAAAGTTACTTTTACTTTATCATTTTTTAAATAAAAACAAATAATCAAGAAAAAAAAGTGAACTTGATTTTTTTAATAAATTATAATAGAAATATATGTTACCACCTTTTTTTTTTAAATGAACTTGAGTTTAATATTTTTATATAAAAAATAAAAAATTAAGAAAATAAATAATCTAAAATGAAAAATGAAATTGAGTTTGTCAATAAAAATATATGTTATCACTTTTTTGAAAATCATGAACTTGAGTTTTTTAAAGACTTATAATAGAAACATGTATCCCCACTTAACTCATGTAGTTAAGTAATTTATATTTTTTATATTTAAATAATTTATATTATTTGAGATAATTTTTGTTTTTCTAGAGTTCCTTAGGAGGCTCATTTTTTATGTAAATTTCCCCTAATGACTGTTTATGCATTCTTGAGGGTTTTTCTAGAAAAGAATCATAACTCCAACAATATATGTACACGATTTGGGCCCTACGTTTCCCCAATTGTTGCAGCTCCAAATATCAGAGCCAAGAGGTGAACTTCAAGAAATCAAAGAATTGGAGCGATTAGTTGAGGCCAACTATACCCACATATTTTTTCGGTTTTTCTGTTCTCTAAACAAAGCTTCTAACAAATGCCTCTCTAGAGAATACCCTATTAGGAAGCTCTTAACATCCTATACATATATAATATTGAAGATCAGTCTTAAGGAGACATAATGTTAGTCAGCATGCTAATGGTTTGAAGTGCAAGATTAGTCAGTTGTTTATGCATTCTTGAGGGTTTTTCTAGAAAAGAATCATAACTCCAACAAATATGCACACGATTTGGACCCTACATTTTCCTCATTAATGCAACTCCAAATATTAGACCAACTATATGCACATACCCACATATCTGTTAATATTTTATGTTCTCTAAACGAAGCTCCTAACAAAATTATGAAGAAAATACCAAATCATAAATACCTTTTATCTTTCCTTCGTTGCAAAGAGGATGTCTAAATACCAGCAATTAAACTTGAGTATCCAATGCCGATGAGGATTCTGAAAATGTTGAATACCCTTTCCTTTGAAAAATTCTAAGCATTGATATTCGTCGGTAATCTTGATGAAATGAGGATTTATGCGCAAACAAGAAGCACCCAAATACAAACCCACTTGCACATCCACGCTTGTTACAGTCACTCCAACAACCTATATAACTATGAAACCTCCTATGAACATCTATAAAATTAAATTTTGAAATTAATTAATAAATATAATCCATAATATGATGTGCTTTAACATTTATTTATTTTTAAAGAATACAGTCAAAGATTTTTTTGACATTCTTCAATAATATAATTGTTTTAACATTTTTTGAATGTTTACATAATATTTAATTAAATGATAATATCATTTGTTGAGAAATTTTTGGTCATATATTCAAACTTCCATATTTTTTTAATCTAAAAAGTTGAACCAATTATTTTTTAAGAACAGTTTTGACACATAAAAATCTAACTTAGAGGATAATTAGCATCTTTTCAAATGTTTTATAGGATAATTCAATTAATTAATATTTCAATAACAAATGTTATAAGTTCAAAAGTTGAGATTGATAATTACATTTAAAATAAATGTATATAATTTTAAATAACAAATAAAGGTACTTAACTCTTGGTTTGATGTTATTTTTACTTTGCGAGGTATTTTCAATTGATTCACCACTCCATTAGATAATTAGAAATTATTGGCCACTAAAATTTTATTTGATTATAAGGAGCACTTTTTGGACTATGATTTACCTCATAAAATTTTATAATTGATTACATGATTGTAGATTGAACACTTTGGTGTAGATCTAAACATTATCTATATACTTAACTATTATGAATTTAAGGTTTGAAACCTACTTATCATGACTTTTATAACTCGTATAAAAGTAGTGATGTGGATAACAGAGTTTGGTAAACCAAGAATATTTCTCCCCTTTTTCAAACTTTTGTTGGGTCCCAAAATAGCCACTCTACAATCTTAGAACTTTTCTTACCTTAAAGGCCAAAGAGCTTTTTTCAAGAAGGTAAAACATGGGATCATCAATAGACTTTAAGTAGGGTTAAAATTGAAATGTTGAGATTGTGTAATTTGCTCTGGGCTTAGCTAAACCTTGGAGTGTTTACCTAGAGGTGACCTTAAAAATGATTTTTTCTATAATCGAAGATATACAAACATGATAAACCAACTATTGTAGTACCCACATGAAATTTTTGATCCCAAAATTTTTTCACTATCTAACCAGAACTAACCTATCACTAAGACCTTTATAAAGTTGATGTGCACATGCAAAACATGTTTCAATTAAAATGATTTATTTCAAGGATTACATAAAATAATCCCTTTGTTATACATTGATCATGAGGTGTATAGAAACCTACTTCTACTCCTAAATTATCGGTTAAATATTTTTTATTTAAATGAGTATGATTGAATCATTTATTCTCAAGATCAATGCCTATCTAATGAGTAACATAGTAATATTTTACAATTATGGAAAATATGTTGAAAGGACCTACAACCAGAGGTTTTCTTCTGGTTCTTTCCTGCCAATATGCTCTTTTGAACCAGGACATTATTATTTTTTTATTATTTAATAAAATTTCAGTGGCCAAGCCAATTTTATCAAAAAAAAAGAATTAAAAAATAAAACCAAAAAAGAAATTTGAAAAAAAAAAAATAAAATAAAACCGCTTGAAGGAGCAAAGCCGAAATCACATGAACCAAAAAGAAATTTGAAAAAATGGAAACAATTGGAAGGAGAAAAAGTTGGAGAAAATCACCAAAAATATCAAACAAAAAAAAAATGGAAAAATTAAAAAATAAAAAATGATGGAAAAAAAGTGAGAAAATCAAATAAACTATGGAAAAGAGATATCCCTTGACTACTTTTAATATATATTTTTAAATATAAATATACTAGTATATAAATTTTATGTAAAATCAAATATCTAAAGTTACTTTTACTTTACCATTTTTTAAATAAAAACAAATAATCAAGAAAAGAAAGTGAAGTCGAATTTTTTAATAAATTATAATAGAAACATATGTTACCACATTTTTTTAAAAATGATCTTGAGTTTAAGACTTTTTAAATAAAAAATAAAAAATCAAGAAAAGAAATAATCTAAAATGAAAAGTGAACTTGAGTTTGTCAATAAAAATATATGTTACCACTTTTTAAAAAATAATGGACTTGAGTTTTTTAAGGAATTATAATAGAAACATGTGCCCCCACTTAACTCATATAGTTAAGTAATTTATATTTTTTATATTTAAATAATTTGTATTATTTGAGATCATTTTTGTTTTTTTAGAGTTCCTTAGGAGGCTCATTTTTTACGTAAATTTCCCCTAATGGTTGTTTATGCATTCTTGAGGGTTAAACTAGAAAAGAATCATAACTCCAACAAATATGTACATGATTTGGGCCCTACATTTTCCCAATTGTTGCAGTTCCAAATATCATACCCAAGAGGTGAATTTCAAGAAATCAAAGAAATGGAGCAATTAGTTGAGGCCAACTATTCCCACATATCTTTTCAATTTTTCTGTTCTCTAAACGAAGCTTCTAACAAATGCCTCTCTGGAGCATACCCTATTAGGAAGCTCTTAGCATCCTAAACATATATAATATTGAAGATCGGTCTTAAGGAGATATAATGTTAGTCAGCATGCTAATGTTTTGAAGTGCAAGATTAGTCAGTTGTTTATGCATTTTGAGGGTTTTTCTAGAAAAGAATCATAACTCCAACAACTATGTACACTATTTGGAGCCTACATTTTCCCCATTCATGCAGCTCCAAATATCAGACCTACTATACACACATACCCACATATTTGTTAAGATTTTTATGTTCTCTAAATGAAGCTCCTAACAAAATTCTGAAGAAAATACCAAATCATAAATCTAGCATTACACTTATAGCATTACAAGAAACATTAGGTCAAGCATGCAAAAAATGATTCACCATTTTCAATTTCTAATAAGCAACCTCCATCGTCAATCCTACAATAGCATGGTCCAGTGCTTGTCATTGAAAAAGTAAGAGACACTATCAATAGAGTCACTATATACCTCTCTTCTCCTGCCCAAATACGCCTATACTTGTATCCATATTCCATATGATAAGATATCATATCTGGAGTTATTTAGATAGGAACTCATACATGGGCCATATATAAATTCCCAGGTATGATACCATTTTCCATTGGGAGTGTATTTGGTGTATTGTTATTAGTGAAAAGAGGTAAATACTAAAAATAATTGTAACAATAATATTATTTACTAGTTGAAATCAATAATTAACAATTTGAAGTTTGAACACATTAACAACTCGTTTTTGTTTGAGGATCTTATTGGAAGGGTAAATTTCCTTTGTTACAACACCTAATTGGTCTACTATGAGTCTACTCAATTATGCTAGTATTGTTTTGGTGGATAATAATCAAGACTTTATTAGAGTAGCATGACAAATTTTTGGGCTTGAGGAAAACACATTCTTTGTAAATCATTGCATGATGGATGCATGCACTACATTTAACCACATGAAAATAATGCTCATGTTCATGCTTTTTCCCACGTTCATGGACATTACTATGATTATGGTTATGGTTATGGGGATGTTCATGATCATGACCATGGTTGTGGTTATGGTTATTATTGTTATTATACTCATGCCCATGGTTCTCTTTGAAAATACCATGATCATGATCATGATTGTGAAGATGATTTGCATTCCCATTCACATTTGAATCATTGCAATATCCATAATGATGATGATGATGAGTGTGACCACCTTTCTCTCCTTTCAGGAGAATCATGCAATTGAATGTAAACAATCAAGAAAGTGCATGTGTCTACTAGCACAACCATGCACAGGTAGATATGACCCATGAAAGTAAGCAACACCAATGCACATTTATGTATATTTTCCTTATTGATTTTCACCCTACTCTCACTACACCAACAATCTTCCTTATGCCATTACACATGAGATATATGTGTCCAGATTCCATGACTATTGCAGAGCCTTCCACACCCATAGTTAGACCCACATCTACTGTTGCAAATGTCGATGCATCAAAAACATAATCCATGAAAAGAAAAAATAATGACACACAAATCACCAAACCTAAAAAAGAAAAACAAAGTTCAAAAACTCAATACACCCATCAAAAAAGATAACCTGAATAGTAATAGATAACACGATTGATAGGCAAAGAAAATCTACAATTAAGGAAACTTCTTTAGGTTCGGCTATACAATTCAGAGTATGTTTCCCACAAATTCTTCATTTTCTAATAGGTGCACAAAAAATTAAAAATTTCAAGAAGTGTAAGAAAAAACCATTGCAAGGGGCTGGGGCCCTAGCTCAGTTGGCTAAATCTTTCATGTTGCAGGAGGTTGGTCATGAGGTCTAGTCTCCCTCACTCCCATGGTACCAAAGGGCATGTCGCGCCAGTGCCACCGGTCACATTAAAAAGTTTACCTAGCGCACTACAGTTTATAGGGGATCGTGCTACCCAATTCTTGCTATCTAAAAAAAAAGAAAAAACCATTGCAAAAAATCTATTGGGATTGGACAATAATATGACCATTTTCAAGATATTATAAGAAAATATCTTACAATGAAATTTCACTTTATTGAAAATACAAGGAATGCGATATACCATCAATGAATATTCAAATTCGTAAATATAACTTCCATTTTCATTGGAAGTTAAAACTAATTAGAAGGACGATGTTGGATATGCATAAAAATATGTAGCTTTAAAATGTAGTATCTTATCTTCCATTTAACATAAGCTAAACCTTCACTCTCTAGTTCTTATTTGAAAATAAGCTAAGCCCAAAAGAATAAATTCTACAACCACAAGTATTTTAACTGATAACCTAAAATATAATGTAAAATGTTTTAGCCTATATCTAAGTGATCTACTCCAACAAACTTGAGATAAAATTAATCAAAGATGAGTTAAATGCTAAGATATCATCACCATTAAAATTAATGGAGGATGTACAACAAATATAACTAATTGTTACACCCAAGCAAGGACCAGATAATAAGACATAAAGCTTCAAGTAAATTAATACCAATTATGTTTCTAGTATTAGTTGTACTTTGTAGTGCAACATACCCTATGTATCATGCAAAATATAAATTCACAAACACTTATGCAAGATCTTTTGAAATAAATATATAAGATTCCATGGTTAACATATTTCATCAACGCACTACAATATGTACTTTGTCTCATCAAATGACAAAGAGGAAGAGGGATGTGGAAAGAGACCCTTTTTACAAGTGGAGTCTTGGTATTCCATGGTGATACATAATTAACACGTATCTTGTCACTTGCTCATTCACATGCAAGATTTTTTGTAATTTGATTAATCACTCTTGTAGTTCAATCAACACCAAATCATACCAAATCAACATTCAACGAAAAGAGTTAAAACAAAAATTTATCCATCCTTGTCAAGTCATCAAATATAGTTTTCAATTAAAATATAAGAATCAAAACTTATGAATTTATGGGAAAGCAAATTACCGTTGGAGCCTTCCATGATTAGGGTGTTCCAAAGTACTTACATTATTTCAAAAATCTTGAAAGAATACTTGCAAAATCCATTTTGGGCATATCATATGATCATAGAATTCCATGAGGACATATCTTGAGGAATTTTGTCAACCAATTGGTGTGTTGTGTATGCTTCCACATTTTGTATGCATTTCTACAAGATTACTTCAAATTACAACATTGCTCGTAACAATGCACTTTCAATTATGTTTTAATGGAAATCCATACTCTACTACAAAGCTTCCCAATTTCACACAGGCTGGGAGGATGCTCACAAAGGTTGTGGAGTTAGGCTTTACACCTGCCAATTTCATTTTCTTAAAGTTTCCAAGACCTTCTCAATAAACCCATTTCATGGATATCCATCCATCATTCATGTCTATGAGACAACATATTTTTGAGGTATTTAGTCAAATAGCACAACTTTCTTGTCTATACTTTCTAGAATTTTCATATATGTCTAGCATGGAACTTTTCACTACATTAGACAACAATCCCCAAGTCTAATTATGCTTTTGATGGATGTCCATGCCCTACTCTAAAGTTATAATTTTAGCACATGTTATGAGGATGTTACCAAAGCTTGTGGATTCTAGATTTACTCCTACCAAATTCACTTGCTTATATTTTTGCACAATCTTTTGTACATTTCCAAACAACATCTCTTTAAGGTATTTTGTCAAACAATTCGCATTCCTTGTGTATGCTTCCACATTTTACATACAAGTCTATCAATTCATTCACAACTATGATGTTTGACAAATATTTATCCTCATTCAAGCTTTGGTGGATGTTCATTCCCTGTTCTAAATGTCCTATTTTGGCACAAGCTAAGAGGATGCTACAAAAAAAAATTTACTTTGGCTTTACACCTGCCAATTTTATTTTCTTAAAATTTATAGACATTTCAACAAAAGTCCTTTTTTTCATATGTTGATATTATTTTAGTCCTAAGATCACATTTTTATTAGGTGTTTCTTTAAACGGCCTTATAACCTAATCAAGGATTACATTTTGTGCATATCCTATAGTCATTATAGAAAAAAAAACCAAATTCTTTGAAGGAATCACATCAAAGAACCCCCATTCCTTATGTATACTTCCAAGTTTTTCACAAATATATACTATGGAATTTGCAACTACAACATCTAAAAACTTCCCCATTTCCATTATGATTTCATGGATTTCCATGTGCCATGTTCAAAATCTCCCATTTTGACATAGTTTGGGAGTATGCTAGCATAGGTTGTGGAATTTAGCTTTACAACTACTACTTGCATCTGCTCAAAAGTTTCCAATGTGCATATGGAATTAATGTGAAAAACCAAAATGTAGTAAAAATCAATGATGTTAATGGGTTTCATCGTCCTGCATCCCCTCTCAAATACCCTACACTCTAGATGGCCAAAGTTAGCTTTCCTTTATTCATCGAGGGGAAGCCTTCAATGTAACCAGTTTGTATCAATGCATCTGAAATAGGAGTAAAGACAAGTTTCTTCAGATCTATCCTTCCATCTACTAGTGATGTTAAATGCCTTAGAATGGAAGCAAGTTGTAATGGGATGTTTGGGTGCCATTTCCTTTAGAGATTCAACCCACTCGTTCATTTATCATCAGGTCTATGATTTCTTTGTGAGAAAGAAATAACCAAAAACTACTTCCTCATATTTTCTAGCTTGATAATCAACAAACGAAATAGTTCAATCATCTTGCATGGTACAACAGATGCTCCAGCTGTTGATCAAAAAAATTAGCTCAATATTCTTCAAATAGGATACACCTTCAATGTAAAACACTCAAGTGTTTCTTTTATTTTTTGAATTCTCATTTGTTATATTTCAAATATTTTATTTTATTCAATATGGTATAGAGCACTTTTACATCTTGGGATATAATATGTGGGTTTTGTAGTGTTGGTTGTGAACGTTGCAGGTGGTGATTTGAGTTTGGACAACACATTTTTTTGTGGAAAATGAAGAGAGAAATACTACAATAAAGAGAGGATCAAATCAATAAAAATTGGTGAGAGATTTTCATCATTAATTTAGTTCTCATCTCAAAAAGAGGGAATTTCACATAATGGATTCTATTGGTATTCCTTTACCTACAATTAAATTAAATGGACAAAATTATTGTGATTGGTTGTCTCGTATGGAGATTTTTCTTTAGAATTATTACGAAATTGTTAATGGTAGTGAACAAAGACCAACAAGTGTTGGAAAAGATCAAGAAGAGTGGGATAAAAGAGAATAAAAGAGAACAACATTGATCAAGCTTACACTTTCAGAAGAAGTTTTTCTAGAAGTTCACAAAGAGATAAGTGGAGTTAAAGTATGGGGTATTTTAAAAAATGCATATGAAAATTCAAATGATGTATGGATTCTAACTCTCACCACAAAATTGTACAACATGAAATTATCAAATTCACAAGAACTAGTCCCTCATTTAAGAAAATTAAAGGAAAAGAAAAATGAACTTGCTTCTCTTGGAAAAGATATAGATAACAAATATTTGTACAAATAATGTTACAAAGTCTTCCAAGATATTATCAACCATTTAGAAGAGGGATAGACTAATGTAGAGAGAGTTATCACATACCCCCTATGTCATACAACATCACTCAAAAAAAGTGAAATGCACAAATGTTGCATCAAAACATATTTAAAATCTGCAACATGAACACTTGATTGGTCATTCATAATCTCCTACAAACATCACAATAACTTCTCCAAATTGACAATACAAATGGTGCAACCTCATGGGATGATAATAATAATCTTAAAACTGATCTATAAAAATAATGTACAGTAGCAAAATAATTTAAAGACAACAACAAATTTTATTCATTCAAATCTTCTACCAAAAACTGTGAAACAAGATCATCAAACACTTGCAAACTACAATGCAAAATCTGCAACAACTCAATCATGGATTCTTAAATCCATTTGTTGCTATAACTTCACTTCCAAACCTACAAAAACATGCACACCAAACTGATTTCTCCTCCCCCCAACTCTCGCCAAACATCACCTACAAAACTCAAGATTTTCTTATTGAAACTTTAATAAATTTGCAATACAACTAGATGAGCCCTTTGGCTTCACAATACAACTCCCCAACTGATATGGGTATGATCTTAGACCTGAAACAATGGTGAATTACTATACCATATGGCTTCTATGAACCTTCACCAAGCTCTCCCATCTTCACCTTCCAAAAACTAGCTCCCAACAATGAAAACCCATCTGATAAAAATGCAATGTCATTAAATGAAATTACATTTTATTGCTCAAATTAGCCTCCCTCAAAAAAATCCCGCCCAAAACAAGTAAAAGGAATTAAATTCCATTTAGAATATGCATTAAATCTCCAAAAATAATTCTCAAAATCCATTCCTTAATATGCTAAAACTGGCAGTCCAACTAGTCTTCCCACTCCTCACAAATAGGCCCAAAATTAGAAAAATCTTTAAAACACAACTTGGGAGCCCCAAATTTGAATCCCTATCTTCTAGGAGAAATTAATGAGTTGTCATAAAGCATTGGCTCCCAAAAACCCACACCAAGTTTTCCAATTTTTAATTTCAAACTCCAAAATTACCTCCTACACTTTCTCTCACTTCAAAAATGCAACATTTAAATAAAGGCCAATTATTTAGTAAAGTATTTTGGCTTCAACATTGCAATTTATTTACCTATTACATAATTAAACTAAACCATAGGAAATTAAAAATTAAATTCTTTCTTTTTTGGCTGATGAGGATAGCCCTTTGACCATGGATGCTCCTGCATCAAACACCCATAGTAGAAAGAAATGTCTCCCGAGTTGCAATTGAAACATCTGTAGACCCTATGTTTTTCTTGGATCCACCTCTCTTCTTTGTCCATTGGTATTTCTTTGTTCACCAATTTCTGCAACTTCACAACAATATCCCCTTTCATCTTTACTCCTCTACCCTCTATTGTTGGTTTACTTTCTCCTACTCTTTCCACCATGTCTTCTTCATTAAATTTCATTGTTTCAATGCCTTCTGTAAGACACAACATCGCTGCAATTTGATTTCTTTTACTCAAAACAACATTAGTACCATTATCAAGAGACTCATTTTCCATTTTTCCTAACAAGGAATCATAGTCACAAATCAAAACATCTTCATCTCCATTATTCCCTAACAAAGATTTATCATAAAACTCTTAATTTACCTTCACTTTACACTCCCCCAATTTAACTTCATCAAATTGTTCTACTGCTGCAATAAAATCATCTATTTCTACGTTCTTATTGTCATCAAATAAAACATCAATTTTTTTTTTTACCTCACCTTTGCCTGCAACCTTCGTCTCACCTGAGATTAACTCATCCCACTCTCTTTCAACTACTACAATCCGCATCAATAAATCATCTCCTTCACTTTCTTCTATGGCTTCCAAAGGATACTATTTTGTTGCAATCTTTGTATTCTCATCTTCCATATCTTCCAATAGACATCCTTCTTCAGGTTCATCAATCTCTTCGTACTCATACTGTTCTTTTTCCTCGGTGTCACATGCATGACACTCTACTACTTCTATCTTTCCTATAATCAAAACATTAGAATAATAAAAATTACCACCTACTCCCTTCTTCATTTCTTTTTTTCTTGTTTCAATCTTTGATGCCAATTCATTCACTTGCTGCTACAACTCTATCATTCCAACTCTTACTCTTTCTTGTATCTTCTCTATGATTTCCTCTAATTTAGAAATCCACAAAAATTGTCTAATGAAAAAATTACATTTCCTCTTCCTCTTTTCCATTTGAAGGCCTCTCAAATCCTCAACAACACAACTTTTCAAAACCCTCAAGTTCTTCACATGTAAACTACCTCACATTTGGTGATCTGTTTACAAAATCTTCACTCTCGAGTCTTGGTGCAAACTACCTCACATTCAGCACTCTGCCTACACACTCAGGAACACCCGCTTTGATACCAATGATGTAGAGAGAGTTAACATATGCCCCCTATGTCATACAACATCACTCAAACAAAGTGAAATTCACAAATGATGAATCAAAATATATTTAAAATCTGCAACATGAACACTTGATTGTTCATTCGTAATATCCTACAAACATCACAATTTAACTTCTCCAAATTGAAAATACAAAAGGTGCAGCCTCATGGGATGATAATAATAATCTTTAAACTGATATAAAACTGATGTACAGTAGCAAAATAATTTAAAGACAACAACAAAGTTCATTCCTTCAAATCTTCTACCAAAAACTATGAAACAAGATCATCAAACACTTGCAAACTTTAATACAAAATCTGCAACAACTCAATCATGGATTCTTAAATCCATTTGTTACCATACCTTCACTTCCAAACCTAAAACAACATGCATGCCAAACTGATTTCTCCTTCCCTGAACTCTCACCAAACTTCACCTGTAAAACTTAAGAATTTCTTATTGAAACTTTAATAAATTTGCAATACAACTAGATGAGCCCATTAGCTTCACAATACAACTCCCCAACTGGTATGGGTATAATCTTAGACCTGAAAAATGGTGAATTACCATACCATATGGCTTCTACAAACCTTCACCAAGATCTCCCATCTTCACCTCCCCAAAACGAGCTCCCAACAATGAAAACCCATCTCATAAAAATGCAATGTCATGAAATGAAATTACATTTCATTGCTCAAATTAGCCTCCCTCAAAAAAATCTTGCCAAAAACAAGTAAAAGGCATTAAATTCCATTTAGAATATGCATTAAATCTCCAAAAATCATTCTCAAAATCCATTCCTCAATATGCTAAAACTGACAGTCCAACTAGTCTTCCCACTCCTCACAAATAGACCTAGTATTAGAAAAAGCTTTAAAACACAACTTGGGAGTTCCAAATTCAAATCTCTATCTTCTAGGAGAAATTAATGAGCTTTCATAAAGCAATGACTCCCAAAAACCCATGCCAAGTTTTCCAATTTTGAATTTCAAACTCCAAAATTACCTCCTAAACTTTCTCTCACTCCAAAAATGCAACATTTAAATAAAGACCAATTATTTAGTAAAGTATTTTGGCCTCAACATTGCAATTCATTTACCTATTACATAATTAAACTAAACCTTAGGGTAAACCCACAAAAGTGGTTTACAAATCGAATGAGGAAGGAAAATTTGTAAAAAATGACCCCAGACAAAAAAATCATTTTGGGGGTTCGTACAAACTAATTGGTTCGAATGAACCAAAAGAGGGTTCACTCGAACCAGGGCTTGAACGAACCTATTTAATGCATGTATGGACCAAAAACCCATGAAAACCCCTTTATGTAATGGGGTTTGAATGAACCCTAGTTCGCTTGAACCCCTAGGGGTTCGCTCAAACCCCCCTGGTTCGAGCGAACCCCCCCTTTCCCTGATTTTTGACCTTGTTCACAAAAAAATCAAAAATTTTGCACTTTGAAGCTCGGTTTGAAGATGAAAATGGCGGATAATTCACAAACCCAACTGGAATCAGCTAGTCCTCAAAATTAGCTATCCAACAAATATAATTTTAATATGTTTTGGTTTTATTATGTATTTATTTTTTTAGTTTTATTAAACATAGGGTTTTCACCGAAAATCAAGCTCTTTGTTCTGCACATGTGGAAAAATAGCAGATTATCAAAAAAAAAATGAAAAATATGAGTGCACCAGATATTGAAGTCCTTGATCCAAAAAGAAAAATTGAATTTTGATACATACAAAAAAAGTTACGCATTATATGGTCACATTATGTCTAAATTGTAATTGGTTTGACTTCGAAACTTGATTAAAGAAAAATAAATAAATAAAAAACTATCTAACCAAGTGGAAGCACTAGGTATCAGAGTTAAAAATCTAAATTTGAAAGAATTAGAATTTTATCCTTCATGGAAAAAAAGTTATGCGTTATACAGTGAGCATCACTTTTTAAAAATGTTGTTTTTTGAAAAAAACCAGTTTTCGAGGGAGATGGAAAAAGAAGTGCAATCCGATTCCAAAAATTTTGAAGAAAGATATTTAGAATCTACAAACAAAATTCCACGAAACTCTAGTTTGCATCATCTTCAAATTCCTCATGATTTAGCTGCTATAGGTGCCCGAAAGTGAAGATTTAGTTAAAAAATATATTTCAATGTCCAGTTTGGCCAAAAATTGTAAACCATTATTGTGGGATCACCCCTTGTGAAATTAAAAATTAAATGCTTTTTTTTTAGTTGATGAGGATAGCCCTTTGACCATGGATGCTCTTGCATCATAGACATTGTTGATAAATTAAAAAATATAAAATATGAAGAGTTGTGTGCTAAGTTAGTACAAGAAGAAAAATGTCAAATCAAAGAAAAGCATTCATTTAATGATGAAGCTTTCATAATGAAAGGGAAATAAAATTACAAGACACAAGAAAATCATCCAAGAGAGAAAAATTGGAAGTATGAAAATAGATACACTCCATCCAAGGATTAAAATAAAAGAAAATGGAAATGTAATTATTGTGGCAAGTTGGGTCATAAAGAAAATGAGTACTATAAAATGATTCACGATACAGAAAGGAAGACAAATAAGTACACAAAAAAAAAAAACTGATTCTAAAAGTAATGCTATTTGTATTGCACTTAAAGTAAATAATTCTTATAATGATGATTGGGTTATTAATTTTGGAGCTGCAAAACACATGACTCGCAATAAAAAAAATTGAATCACTAAAAAATGATAGCACTTTACATAAAATATATTTAGGAAATAATAATGCTTTGGAAGTTAAAGGAGTTAGAAATGTTTGAGTTGCTAATGATGTGTTCAAAAATGTGAAGTTAGTTCTAGAATTGAAGATAAATCTTCTTTATGTATCTCAAATTGCAAATCAATGGTATGAATTAGAGTTTTATAATGACAAATGTTTAATTGAAGGACGTGAGTAATAACTACAAAATGACTGCAATTGGTAAAATGAACAATGGATTGTATAAATTTCAACAATTTACTTCTAAATGTTGAAATGAGAATATGTGTTACTGTAGACACCTAAATTTGGACACTTAATTTATCCAAATTTATCCCCTTTCGTATAAGCATCCCCTTATCTGCATTAATTAAATAATATCACTATTATTTAATTAATACCTCTAAAGTTCTTCTAATCCCTAAGGTATCTAGTTGAATAATTAAATACCTTCCCCCTTTCATCAAATGAATTAAATAAATATGACATTTATTTAATTCCCCATATGTCACATCCCTTTCTTAATCCTAATTATTTTCCTAATCTCATCATTAGGGATGTGCACATGCCTAATCCTTGATTAGGATGTGTCACATCCTCCAACTTTTGCAAGTTGGCCTATAATCTCTCTTAGCCACCTAACCCTCTTCTAATCCTTCACTAACTAGCTTAATCAACCTCTCAAGGAATTTTTAATTTATTTGATCCTTCTAAAGAATATTAAATTCTTTTTTCTCTTCCCCATGTGATCTTTGACTTGTTACATCAAGTCACATGTGAACTCTTCTCCATTCGCCGTGTGAATTTTTAATTCACATTTAATCCCCCAATGCATCTCAAGGAATTTTAAATTCCTTCTCTCATCCCCATCTGGATATTTGAGGAATTTTTAATTCCTCACATGTCCTCTCACCCACATGGGGACAAGGACCTCCTTTATGAGGAGATCTTGTCCCAATCCCAAGGTACTATGTAGTACCTCCATGTCATGTACTCTCCTTCCAACTCATGAACACATCATCCTTTTCAAACCACTTCACATGCCACATGTCAAGATGTGAGGGCTTGTGAGTTCTCAACTCACCTTAGCCCTACATCTTGATCTTGGTGGCTTAATCCCAACCATCCATTTCTCTAGAGAATTTTTAAATTCTCTATAAATACCCCCCTCTTTTCTCTCATTTTGGGAGAGATCATTTATGCTAGCCAAACTCTTGCAAAATTTTCTCTTGAGCCATACTTGCATCCATTTTCACTCATTTTCCATCATCATCTCATCTCATAGCTTGCATCTCTTGCCACCAAAGGAGCATACAACATCAAAGATCAAAGGTCCAACCAAAGGATCGATTCAAGACAAGGTGAATCCACTCTATTTGTTGTTTTTATTTTGTTTTGAATCCAACTAGGCTAATCTTGAGGTGTAGGGTGTTTATAGTTGTTATTTGCACTCTTTTGTTTGTTGTTCATTTCCTAACACGTATTTTTTTCCTATCACAATTACATTGCAAAATATGATTATATGAGCAGGTTATGGCATGAACTAATGGGACATATCAACTATCAAAGCCTCAAGCTTATGGAAAAACTATATATGGTGCATGGACTTCCAAAAATATTACCAAGTCATAAGGTATGTGAAGGATGTGTTGTTGAACACCCAGAATACTAAGAGGGGGGTGAATTAGTATTTCGTTAAACCATCTAATCATAATCCATCCAATTAACAAAACACATCCAATAATAATATTGAATGAAAGCATGAGACAATCACAAGATCTTGATTTTTGTTGAAAAGACATATTTTAAAAATATATATTGATTTAAGCCTTAAAAAGTTTCATTTAAAGGATTCCAATTGAAGAGGGTTTGATCAAACCACCTTAGACCAAGCCCCCTTGGATAGAACCCCGCTAGTTTTAAACCATACCTATAACAGAGTCTCTTTTACACCTATCAAAATATTGATAAAAAGCCACTTTTGATTTACCTTTTGGGGGATCAAATGAATTCATTTAAAATCTAGTTTTGTAAGTATGTAGTCCTTATTATAAGCTTCCAAAAAAATATAATTTTAATTAAATTTAATTTAATTATTATGTTTTTTTTTCTTTTGAATGTAGGTTTTTCACCAAAAATAAAGTTCTCTATTCTACAAATGTGGAAAAATAGAAGAATATATAAAAAAAACTTTGAAAAGTATGAGTGCACCATATTGAAGTCCTTGATCCAAAAAAAAAATTGAATTTCGATACATACAAAAAAAGTTATATATTATACGGTCTGCCTATGTTTGAATTGTAATTGGTTTGACTTTGAAACTTGATTAAGGAAAAAATATTCAATAAAACACTATGAAACCAATTGGAATCACTAGATATCAAAGTTACAAATCTAAATTTGAAAAAATTAGAATTGTATCCTTCATGGAAAAAAGTTATGTGTTATATGGTAAGCGTCATACCTTAAAAATGGTGTTTACTGAAAAAAATAGTTTTTGAAAGAGATGGAAAAGAAATGCAATCTGATTCCACAAATTTTGAAAAAAATATATTTAGAATCTACAGACAAATTGTCACAAATCACTAGTTTGCATCATCTTCAAATTCCTCACAGATTAGCCACTATAGGTGTCTAAAAGTGAAGATTTAGTTAGAAAAAATTAGTTCAATGTCTAGTTTGGCCAAAAATTGTAAACCAGTATTGTGGGATCACCCACAATAGTATTTTTACATGGAAAACCCAAACAGGGAAAAAACATAGTGAATATTAGCTCACAATATATTATAACCAGTTATAAGAAATTATAGAAGGATCATGTACATGTATAGAATTTGCATGTTCACATAACATATCCTCAATCAATATCTCCACGACCTCAAAAATATCTTACATATATACCCAATTTATTCGCATACATCAATTAGGTTGGCCCAATTAGATGTAGCCCTAAATTAAATCAAAATTATCTTGTCAACTCCATACTTGAATCAAAACACCTTCGTGCTAAAACCATAGCATGTAGTAGTTGATTTAGGTTAGCATGGACCTAAAATAGATCTCACTAATATCTGCAATACATTTTTAATCATCGCAACACATATCAAGCACCAGTTTCGCTAGGAAGTAGACCTAATCACAAAATATGTTAACCGTTCAACACCAACAATCAATCTAACCACATAATCATGCACTATCTAGAATATACAATGTGCTGACATCTGTAAGTATTCTTCCTAAAAATGCAAATGTTGATTCTTATAACCAGAGGAACACAAACCAGTTTACTCATACTGACTTGAATTGTTCATATCCAAAAACTATATGTTGAACTACTGTTAATTATATCTTCTAGACTATAAATCCAAACCAACTAAAATATTGAACTGAGATATAAATTATAGTCAAGAACAACATACTAACATCACATTAGAAGATCTTATCATATGAGAGAGTGCGGACCAAAATACCAAATCAATGGTATCTCCATTACCGAATCATTTTTGTTCACCAGATCAATGTAGATATCAACAATAAATGTTGACCTCAATGACAACACATTAAATGGATCCTTCTTCATTCTTTCAACAATCTCCCCCTTTGGCATTGATGGCAACATGTGCCAAAAATAGATTTCCAAAAATGACTTCAAACATCTCTTCTCCAAAATATCCAAACACCTCCCGCTTTGAAACTAAGAACAAAGGGTGTGTTGGTAACACAAATGTGAACTCTCCCTCAGAAGCATATGTACAAGGAGATAACTAAATTGATGCATGTTCAATGGAAAAATTAAAAAATTGAAACAATTTAGGAATATACAATAAAAAAAGAAGTTTAACTGGAGGTGGAGGGTCTTTCAAGTTCCTTGAGAATATATTTCCAAGTAGACTTTCCTTCATCCCAACATTTCATGGTTGTTGCAAGCAAACTATACACTGATTCTAGTTCACCTATACTCTCTTATTCTTCTTCTAGAGTACAGGGGTTTAGATTTATCTTTGCAAGCTTTCCAGTTTTAGCTAGGGCATGTGAAACAAGTATATACTTGATTTTCACCAAGTCCCTAAGCTAGCCAAATAGCTTTATAATATCTTCTTTCTTCCTGTGCAATGTGATAAATCTGTTGTGAAGGCCCAAGATGGCAATCCATGTTTTGTCATCTCTATCCTAAGCCAAATCATAGATGATGGAGACATTAGTTATTTTTTATTCAATTGAGTCCATTAGATCCTTAATGCCCTAAATGGCATTAGACCACTTCATGTAGTACAAAAATAGAGTATTTGCATCATATTCACATTCCTAAGCATAGTTTAGGTAATTCTCAACTTTACTGTGTGTAGATGGACATCTCTCTATTAGCTCCAACAACCTCTTTTCCACACCTTGTTTCAACCTCATTTTCAACCTATTATTTCAAACCAGAGGCATGCTCTTTAAGAGAATCTACCAATAACTTAATATTTTCAACAAAAGATAAAGAATGTTGGTAATAATGGTGTAGTTGACACACATAACGTAAAACCAATCTTCAATTTATCAAGCACCACACCCAAAAAGAATCAAAACAATAGTGAATCTAAACCAGCTCCACCACCACATCGAAGAAAATTTACACCTTTGGCGCAATCACTTGAATCAGCAATAAAAGAGCTTCTTGCACACAAACTCATAACATTACCAGATACATGAGATTTTAAACCAAGAGTTAAACCATCATGGTGGAACAATGCATATTATTGTGACTTTCATAGAAGCAAAGGTCATAAAACAAATAATTGTATACAATTAACACATTTGGTGCAAGACTTGATAGATAGAGGTGACATATCGATACAAGGACATAAAACAAATGATGATCATGTAGCATTTAAAAACCCTCTACCCAACTATGAAAAATGAGAATCCTCTTCGACAAACAACAAAGGGAAGAATGTGAATTATGTCTATAATACTACTTTCCTTCACATTTCTGCAGTTGATAATCAAATCAATATCATCAAAATCAAGGATAAACAAGACAATCATCCACACAATGCTCCACTCCATATTGATGTTTTAATCCATAAACATTAGGTCAAACACGTTTTAATAGATGGAGGAGCTGGTCTAACTATATGCACCTTAAAGCTTATCCGTGCATTGGGATTTTTAGAAAATGCAATAGATTCTAGAAGAAAGATCACCATAAAAGCTTATGATGAAGAAGAAAGATCCTCTCAAGGATTGATAGTATTACCAATTCAAGTGGGACCAATTCAAAAGGATATAATATACCAAGTTTTAGACAAGGACTTGACTACAACATACTCTTGGGATGATCTTGGATCCATGAAATGCAAGTAGTGCCATCCACATACCATCAATGCTTGAAATTCCCTTACAATGGACAAGAGATCACAATTTCAGTAGATAATAATAATCCCCAATATTGCAACACTCTTAAGACAGTCCAAGATGTTTTTGTACCACACAACAGAGAAGCTCTCACTTCTATTTCCTCAAGTAATGAAAGCCAACTCAATTCTTTGTCAAAACAGTTTGAGAAAAAGGTTCAGTTGAAAGATAAAGGCATCAATGATTCTATTTCTTCAAGTAATGAAATCCAACTCAATTCTTTGTCAAAACAGTTTGAGAAAAAGATTCAATTGAAAGATATAGGCATGTGTGAGTATTCTTTTCGGCAATCCTTATGTCTCTCACAGCTACTACCTTCTCCAAAATCATATGGACAACCATCAACATCTAGACAACAATCTCCACAACCCATCATGATATTTGATGGTAAATTTCTAAAATTCGGTACTCTAGTTGATGAATCTAAGGGCAAAGACATTTTCAAGTGGCTTTATAAAGATGAAGAAGAATCCCAAGCAGCAATTTCCAATATACCAATAGAGCAATATGGTAAAGGGTTCAAAATCTTAGAAAAGGTGGGATATGAGGGAAAAGGTCCTATTGGAAAACAAAAAGAAGGTATTGTGGAACCAATCCAGCCTATCATAATCAATGCAAAAGACAAGACAGGATTAGGATACAAAATAGAGACAAAACAAGAAGCCACTCAAAAGATTTGTGTACAAATCCTCCAACTACAAGCTAGTTCTGAAATAGACTCAAATGAATATGAATGGGATTCACTATCTAAAGAATCTTGTGAAGACAAGGAAATCAATGTGATAAAGAGGTATCCACCCATACGTATGGAGGGACAAATTTTAGGGTCTAGACCATTTGAATTTGGATCACTACATATCGATGACTCTAGTGAGGACGATCAGACATCGAGCGAAATAGATGATTTGGAGGAGAGTAACACTATAGACATTGATGTTTCTAGCAAACACCTCGAAAATTTTTCCATCAGGACCCTCACTTCCTTTGATCTTGACCAATATGATGATTCCTTACCTTTAATACATCTCGAACTCATTGACTGGGAACAAACCAAGCCTCTTGATATCCCTATATTTTCAGATGATGATGTCATTGTCAATTTCCTTTGTTCTGAAAATCTAGAAACAAGTTCCACCAATGAATTTCATAATGAAGCTTCAAACCAGGGGAGTGCCAAGTCTCTTAGCTACAAAATAAAGAATACAAAAAATTGATCTAATGGTCAAACCATGCAATTGCAGTATTACATCGTGAAAAAGTAAAAAGAAAGAGTGTATCCAACAATGAAAAACTCTTTGAGGCACTAAAGGATGAGTGATTTGACACTATTCCTGAGCATTATCAAGAAATATCTTTAGTATTGGTTGAGCCTACGTAATCCATAAACATCGGTATTACGGAAATAGCAAAGACCATACACCTAGCGGCATCAATGACAAAGCAAGAAAAGCCAAATTTCACCAAATTCTTTGAAGAAAGACAAACCAATTTTGCTTGGTCCTATGTTGGCATGCCAGGAATAGATCTAGATCTAATAATGCATCATTTATCCATAGCACCTGGAGTGAAGCCCGTAAAGCAGAAATAGAGAAAAATGCATCCACACATCACCCTACTAGTGAAAGTAGAATTTAAAAAATTATTAGATGTAGGGTTCATCCGACCAATTGACTATGCAGAATGGATTTCAAACATTGTACCAGTCTCCAAACCAAACAACAGCATCAAAATATGCATAGATTTTAGGGATCTTAACAAGGCTTGTCCAAAGGATGACTTTCCTTTTCCCAATATAGACATCATTGTAGATTTAACAGTAGGACATGCTATGCTATCACTCATGGATGGTTTTTCAGGCTATAATCAGATCAAGATTGCACCAGAAGATCAAGAGAAAACAACTTTCACATGCCCATGGGGTATATTTTGTTGGGATTTCATGCCTTTTGGATTAAATAATGTAGGAGCCACCTATCAGCGTGCAATGACAACAATCTTTCATGACATGATGCACACATTCATGGAGGACTATGTGGATGACCTACAAGAAAAATCATTCACTAGGAAAGGACATCTAGAAATCTTGGATAAAATCTTTAATCGATTGGAAAAGTTCAATGTGCGATTAAATCCAAAGAAGTGTGTGTTCGAAGTAACATCAGAAAAACTCTTAGGATACATAGTCTCAGCCAAAGGCATCAAAGTAGATCTAGCAAATTCAAAGCAATCATGGAAATGCCACCTCCTAAGAACATTAGTCAACTAAGATCTCTACAAGAAAGATTTCAATCCATTAGAAGATTCATCATGCAACTGGCAGAAAAAAGTCATCCTTTTACTCATTTGTTACACAAGAATGTTTCTTTTAGATGGGATGAAAGATGTGAAGTTGCCTTTAATCAGTTGAAACAATATCTGATGAATCCACTGATATTGGTACCAACAATAGAGGGAAAACCACTTCTACTCTACATAGCAACTACAGAGGTATCTTTGGGAGCTCTGCTAGCATAAGAAGACTCTACAAGAAAAGAAAGTTCCATCTACTACATTAGCAGAACACTAAGTCGCTATGAAATTAACTATACATTCATTGAAAAATCTTGTTTGGCAGTGGTGTTTACTACTCAATAATTGTGACACTATATGTTAACACATACTGTCAAAATAATAGCCAAAATAGATCCATTAAAATATCTACTCAACAAAGCCACTCTAATAGGAAGATTAGCAAAGTGGGTGATGATATTGAGTGAATTTGACATTCAATATGTAGATAGAAGAGCAATCAAGGGCCAAGTAATAGCAGATTAGTTAGTTGGAGCACTATTGCAAGATGACCATCCTATGCACATTGAATTCCCAAACGCAGATGTTCTCACAATGACAACACAACATTGGATATTATACTTTGATGGGTCTTACACTCAACATGAATCGGGTGCTAGAATCTTATTTGTTACTCCTCAAGGACACACTATCCCAAAATCTTACAGGTTGATGTTCCCTTGCACAAACAACATGGTTGAATATGAAGCACTAATCATTGGTATCAAGGTAGTAGCGGAATGGAAAATCGCAGAATTACAAGTTTAGGGAGATTGTCAATTAGATATTAATCAGGTTAATGATGACTATCAAAAAAAAGATGACAAGCTGATACCACACAAGAGAATGGTAGATGAATTCAAGAAATATTTTGTTGAGATCAAGTTTGAACAAATTCCAAGAGTAGACAACAAAGTTGTAGATGCCATGGAAACCATCGCTTCTCTTCTACAAATACCAGAAAAACAAAGTTGTTATGAATTCATGGTGGAACAATTGTTTTCTCCCACATATTACAATCTTGAATCCCAAGTTGTATGCCATCTAGTTGATGTTGATTCTTCAATCTATGGGAATATTTATACCTATTTGAGAGGAAATACCTTTCCACATGATCTATCCTAGAACCAAAAACACAACTTTATCTATCAAGTAGCCTGATACACCCTAATAGTTGACACACTTTATCGACGAGGTCTCAATGGTACTCTCCTTCGATGTCTTGAACGTGATGAATCTAAAACCACCTTATGAGAAGTTCATGAAGGTATTTGTGGTATTCATTCAAGTAGTCTTACTCTAGCTAAGAAACTCCTACAGTTGGGATATTATTGGTCAATCATGGAAAAAGAATCTTTTCAATTTGTTAAGAAGTGCAAGAAGTGTCAATTCCATGGAAATCTCATACATGCATCGGCGTAGGAGCTGCAACCATTCACATTGACCTAGCCTTTCTATCAATGGGGTCTTGATCTTGTGGGTAAGATTCATCCATCTTCCTCTAATGGACATAAATTCATAATCATAGCCATTGAGTATTTCACAAAATGGATTGAAGTTGTCCCATTAACCATGATCACTGGTAAACAAATTGCCTCCTTCATCCTGAACTACATTGTCTGTCGGTATGGCATCCCTAGCTCCATTATCACTGAAAATGGTAAACCCTTCAAAAACCAAGATGTACAAGAACTTTGTGAAAAATTCCATATCCAACACCAATTTTCCACACCCTATTACCCTCAAGGGAATGGCCAAGTAGAAGCCTAAAATAAGACCATTTTGAAAATATTGAAGAAAATTGTCAATGATGTTGGATGTGACTGACATGTTCAACTAAACCCTGCCTTGTGGGCATACAGTACTAGCATTCGCACCCCTGTGGGAGCCACACCATATGCCCTTGTGTATGGATCAGAATCCATCTTACCCATTGAGGTTGAGTTACCTTCACTCCATGTATCATTAAAAGGAATCATTTTAGAGGAAGACTATCGAGTATCTAGACTACAAGAGTTGGAATTGTTAGATGAACATTGTTAGCATGTTGTTGATCATCTGAAAGCTTATCAACAAAGAATTTCAGGGAGCTATAACCACAAGGTAAGACCAAGAACATTTCAGGTTGGCAACTTGGTACTAAAAGAGAATCCTCGCAATCAACAAGATCGAGAAAAGAGGGAAAATTTGAACCTAATTGGCTAGGTCCTTTTGTCATTGTATCAGTATATGGATCTAGAGCATATCAGTTATCTACACCCAAAGGGGCCCTGTTTGAAGAACCTATCAACAACATTCATCTCAAGAAGTTTTATACATAACTCATCTAGTGCACGGTGTAAAAACTAGAAAAATCCAAAAAAAGTAGAAAAATACAAAAAAAAAGTTAAAAAGCAAAAAAAGAAAAAAAAGGGAAAATACAAAAAAAAGAGAAAAATTAAAAAAAATCATAAAATCATAAAATCAGAAAAAGTGCAATAAAAAAAGTAGTGAATAGCTGGAAACAGGTGCTATTTGTGATAGATTGGCTTTTCCATCTATTGGAACATGTGTCGGTCATCCACTTTTCTCGATCATTATGATTGTTCATCATAGAACCTCATGTACATATCTAGTCATTGCGGTCATGTCTCACCCTGGCTTGGTGATCATTGTACGCTTTCGCAATAAGTGGTTGGTTTCTCACTTGGGGAAAAATCCTGAACTCACTGGGGGAAATCTACTTTGATCTTAAAACAACAAACAAGCAATAGTAAGACAACATAGAGAACACATAAATCACAACGAAACCCAACATTGGACATCAATCACAATTTTTAGAAAACCAACCATCCAAATCAACAGCAAGATCGGTAAAACAAATCTAACTGGATGATGTTCTTCTAAATCATGGTTTAATCACTTTAGCATAAATGTTCAACTATTGTATCTTGATTTTTGTTATCATTTCTCTGGAGCGACTCAAGGATGACATGGACTAGAGAAGCTACGATGGAGTATAATATTTTTCTTTGTCTGTTGTCTGTGAGTCGATCATTACTACTATGTAAATTTGTCACGAGACATGATCTACAAAGTATCATTGATGACATTCTGGATTTGCATAGGAAAAGGATTAACTCTTGTCTATATTATGTAAGCAATACTCAGGTCATCTCAGTTCAATTATTCCTAGATGCTTGTATTACCTTGCAATATCAAAATCAATGGAAGTTGTACTCAAGTCATCATGGTTTAATTATAATGTTGTTGTTTGTACTAATTTTCAACATATCAAAAGCTCAATGATGATAACAAGCACAAAAAATCGGCTGACAAGATGACAATGTTGCATATTTAGATTTGCATGGGGTAAGTGCACCAAGATGGTTCCCAAAAAGGGGGCTTAAGTGGCCACTTTTTTTCTAAAATTAAGAAATACTGACCTTGGACATAAAATTGAGGATAGTTACACTCAAAATTTTGAGATAGAACAAAAACAAGGATCGAAGTGCTCTGAGTCTACTTTCTAAACTACTAATTTATTTTGAAAATTGTTGAGATTAAGGGGTTCAAAAGAGGGACGTACACAAATTGGTGTTGTTTTTGTTAGAAAAACATAACATAGCAACGCTTGTACGACCCTAGCATGGTGAAATTTTTTGTAGTATTTTTAAAATCGCTACAGTCAAAAGTTAGCTAATAGTATCTAGTTGATGCATGATTTTTCTGATAATTTTTTAATGAATATTTATTTTTTTACTAATTTTCTAAGTGGGAACTTCCTGAAAAGCATAATTTTACCGCGGCTCTAAATTCCTTTGGAAAGTAAATTTTTAAAATAAAAAAAAAATTGTAGAATGGAGTCTAGTTTCTAAAAATGTAATTTATTTGAAATTTTGATGAATGGTTAATTTATAATGAAAAAAACACCAAACACTACTTTTTTGGAAAAAAAGAGACATACAAACAAAAGAAATTATGGATGAAAGGCTTAACATTGTTAGAAAGTGAAAAAAATTACATCATTGGATAGCTAAGAGAGAACCTAACATTACCCATGTGTTTGATTTTGTCGATATTGAACCAAATCCAATCCTGATGGTGAGCACAAACCCGATTATGTGAAAAAATTGTAGAATTTGCAAAAACACGTCTCTGGTCATTGGGAATTCCCTCCAAGACTGTGGGTTGGTATTCCAAGGAAAATACCAATGCTAGTTATGTCTTAGTTTTGACTTTTTTTTGCTTCTCCAGGAGACATGTCAAACAAGACATAATGTGAGCACGTTATAATGTGCTCATGTTATGTCTTCCTTTTTGTTAAATGCCACTCTATTGAATGTTTGTTGATATATTTGTATATTTGTATGTACATGTATGTTGGTGTGTCATGTATGTATGCATGCTTGTATGTATGTATGTATGTATACTTGTATGTATCAATGCATGTATATTATATATATTCCTATGTGTATGTGAGATTGTATCTACACATGTATGTATGTATGCTTGTATGGATGTAGGATTGTATGTAAATATGTATTATGCTTGTATTTATTTATGTCTGTCTTTAGAGGGAGGGAGAATTTTGAGAGAGAGAGAGAGTTGTCTAGGTAGGGTGGGATGGGGAAAGGGTGAGAGAGAGTCTAGAGAGAAGGAGAGGGGGTGGAAGTGAGATTTTAAGAGAGAGGGAGTGGGAGAGAAGG
>VDFB02271358.1:751583063-751653765 GCA_007258455.2 Sequoia sempervirens
GGTATGTGAAGTCTTTGTACATTTTCTTTCATTCTATTATGGCTTGCTTTCATTTTTGTTGTTTTGCATATTCCATGTTGATCATTGTTTGTTTGTCATGTTACAACCTTAGGTTGTCAATGGACATTTTAAATTACACAATTCTATACACTTTCCAATTACATTTTTAAACCACATCTCTTTGAGGTATTTTGTTATTTAACAATTGAATTACTTTGTGTACACTTACAAAGCTTTCATTGAGGTATTTTGTCAAACAGTTATACAAACCAATTGATTTCCTTGTCTATGCTACCAAATTTTCCATACACTTCTCTAAAAAATTGGAATATACTCCTAATTCAGTAGGGCGAGGCCTGCAACACACAAACACACAACTCCAATCTGCAAACACAATTTTCAATTTACAATTTCATCAGGACCTCTTCATTCAGCAAATTCACACTGTTCCTTGTAGCATATCAAAGTCACTCAATCGGGTATACTTCCAATCACACAACCTTTCAACTCACAACACAACACACATCAGGGACCCATTACAGAGCCTTTCAACATATCCAATAATCACCAATTCTTGTTTTGTACCAAACTACACAAATCAGGTTTTCTATGCTTTTAAGGGCCCAGATTAGCCCACTTTTACAAAGGCACCACCTTCAAAACTTGTCCAAATCTCTTAAAACCTTGGGGAAGCACTTTATATCTATCAAAACTTCAAATTATGGCATTAGATTGTAGAGATTCAATCATTTACCACCCAATCCATAAAACCCTCTCCCTAGGCTTAGAAACCCTAGGTTTTATTGAAAGTAGCACTTTCCAAACAATCCTAAAATACCCTGCTCATGCTCAATCTAACATAAAATAATGTTTCCCAACTTAGAAACTCAATTTCACTCACCAAAACCTCATTTTTCTTAAGGAAAGCTCAACATTTCCTCATTTGGTTTGACGTCCAATCCAAGGATCATCCTCCATTCAAGTTTCTCATGGCCTTTTATAATGTTTCCCTCCTAAAAAAAACCACTTCAACTTCCAAAACTAACATTCGAAAGAGGTGACTGTTGGTCTCCCTCTTTCATAGACTTTTACAACCCTTCACTATTTGTTAATTTTACAACTTAGCACTTTTTGCACATTTTGATAATTCTACTACCTACACCCCTAAATACTATTGAAAAAATGACCAATTACATCACCACATGGTCTTATAGACCTTATTAAGACAAAATTCCTCCAAAACTATAATCTAGACCTTATGAACTTAAATGGATTAACAACTTTTAATGGTGCTCCTGCACCAACTCCTCCCACATTGATAGCACCAATTTAAACTATTTTGGTTTTCATCTCTATTTCTAAATTACCTCATTAGTAAAGCTACCTCATCACCTATGTTGTCTATTTATGAAGCCTTGAATGACATATATTTCATTTATTTTAATGGATACATTTTTTGAGGAACTAATATTCATCTCATTACCATCCTACAGGTAAAATTATATGTCATGCCGAAGAAACAAACAAGGAAAAAACTAACAGATGAACAACTCCAAACCTTCAAAGAAAAGGAGAATTTACGGTTGAGGGAATATCATGAAAATAAGAAATTGGAAATGATTGACAAAAACAAGCCAATTGAAGAGGAACCTCAACCGTCAAAAAGAGAACAAAAATTGGCAGCACAAAGGGAACGAATGTGAAAGCATCGTGCTAGGACAAATTCAGATACCATAGTTGGAGACACACCCTCTACTGCAAGTGAATGTGAAGGGACACCATTAAGCACAAGTGAATATGGAGGGACACCATCTACGGCAAGTGAATATGGTTGGACACCATCCACCGCATCTCAAGTTGAGAGTACATCATCACTCGAATTTGACGAAGAAGGTACGCCATCATCCCCACGTGAAGATCAAGGTATGTCTTCTAATCCACCCTCGATTGAAGGTACGCAATCTAGCCCACCTCAATTAAATATTGATGAAATTGCTAATGTTGAGATGTATGTACCTAGGAGAACACCACCTAGAATATTGCGTAGAAAGCCAAAGTTTTTGATTAATATTGATAAGGATATTTTGTAGCACATGGAAGGTAAGATTCCATAACACACTTGTAGAAGATATGTTGATAAGATTTGGAAAATCTTCTTTGAAAGGCTAAATGAGACCGCAAGATGTCAACTATTTGTTCAAATGATGCAGGGTTTAAAGTACAGAAACATCATGAAGACTCTTGGGTTGAGAACATCGAATGCATCAACTGAAAACACTATTGTGAAGAATCTAATGGATGCTTATGAGAGTGTGGGTAAGACCTCACGCTCAAAGGATAGTAATGTCACTTGACATGTCATTACATCGAATTTGGTAAGCTATCAAACAAAGAGATCTCATCTCATTAAAAAGACAAGTGAACAAATGGGAATTAGTAGAAAAACTTTATCAAAAGTCGTTCAAAGGCGGCAAAGAATTGAGGGCACCGATTCAAATGAATTATGGGAATTCTCAAGGAGACTACCACATAAAGATAAAAAAAGTTGTTGAAGCATTGAGAACACTAATTGAAGAGTATTGGAAGAATAATACAAGGCCATCTCTGAATCAAAGGGATTTCGTAAGAAGGAGAATCGGTAGTCGGAACCATGAGCCACATCCAAAGCATTTTTTGGATACGACTCAAACCCAATTTTTTTGTAAATTTCAAAATGATTATCCTCAAATTAGTATTTCTCAAAGATTTTTTGAAATGCCTAAACATTTTTATGTTAAGATAAATCACACACGCACTACTTGTTGTTGTAGACTACATATTGAATTCTCTAACCATTTTGATGTTTATTGTTCTATATGTTTAGATTTGCATACTAACGATGTTTTGCAGGATTGTGGCATAGAAGCCCCACCAAAATCTTCAAGAGAGTTCTTATCAAATAAATTATGTGAAATAGAGGATGGAAAAATATTCTACAGGACAGCATGTTTGGATGGTTCATGTGAGCATTGCGGTGGCTTGCAACAAATGCCAGTATGTCAACATATGGAAAAGCATAGATGAGGTGGGACAAAAACTAGTAGAGTTCAAGAAGTATAAAACAATGGCATACACTACAAAAGATGGGTCTCAAGAAAAAAGGTGTGATTTGGTTATTCAGAAGATTCCAGTGTATCAGTTTATGTCCATGTTTTGTTAGAATCTAGTGTATGAGTATGCAAGGCATACCTATAGAGCCTGATAGATGGACACACAATTCAAGCTATGCGAGGACACCTTTCTAGTTGGCAACATAGTATCAGTGGTTGACTTTGTAGAGAACTACACTCTACAGCCACAGTGTGAGGTGAAGTCACAGTATTACAACTCCACACAGGTTTTGATATTTGTGCACATAGCATTCATTCATGCAGCTGATAGTGCAGAGGACCAAAGGAAGGTATTGAGGGAGTATCATGTTTATATTAGTGATGATCACACACATTCTCCAAATTTTGTGCAAGGTTGCTTCCAGATGTTCTAAAGTAATTTGGCTCAAAGGGGCATAGCATACGGTCGACATATAATATGGTCAGATAACTGTGCAGCACAGTTCAAGAAAGCACGTACGTTCTACTAGTTGTGCAGGATGCATCTCACTACAATTTTTCAGTATATGTGGAACTTTTGTGAGGTCGAGCATGGAAATGGGGAGCATGCGTGAAAAGAGCATTAGCATGAGAAGAGTTAAAGTATAAAGACAGTGCAAAGTTGACAGATGCAAGATCAATCGTCGAGTGGTGTAATGCTTCGATGGGTCCAGGTAATGAAGGTACGTCTTCAGTTCATATATTTTTTTGGTTGATGGATGATACTAACATTGCACCATATGAGGATTGTTGTACACTAACAAGATCGAGTGAGCTACACTATTTCCTTAGCTCAAATGCAGGTTCATGGAGTATTGATACATGTAAGATGGCATGCTTTTGTTCTTCATGTACAATGCAAGCTTGGAATGATTGTGAGTCAGGGGAGTGGGTTGATAAATGGTTTACAAGTTATCTTAGTCCACTTCACATGTATTGATGGGCAAGGTTGTTGATGACACAACTTGCATCATTTAATTAATTTTTTTATCTAACTGGGTGTGTCTTAGAGCAATATGCGATAAGGATAGTTGTCATGGATTCTTTTGGGGTGTTTGCACAATAAACAGCAACTTCAGGTATCATTTTTCCTACTTTAGGATCTTTCAGGAGCTCTTGGGAGCTCTTCAGGAGCTTTCAGGAACTAAACTGTAGCGACTAATTCCTAAGATTTAAATCTACTTTAACTTCTAATTTAAAATTCTGCTGACTTAATTTTGACTTTATTGACTTTGATTTAGACCAATTCATGGATACAATTAATGATTACTTTAATCCTTAATCTAAAACACAAAATTCCAAATTAATTCAATTTTGCTTTAAAAGAAATCCATAACTTAATTGCTAGAAAGTAAATGTTAATTTAAGAGCAGGAATGAATTGCAAGAAAATGATGATTATTCTAAAAATCATAAAGACTAATATCCATGAATGGATTCTAAACAAACTTCAACTCCATCTTTCCATAAATTCCTGACATTGTTTCAATGACGCTAAACAAAAAAACATTAATTCTAACTGATTCGAACGACATCTAAACCTAATTTATATAAGAAACTTGTTTAACAATTATAATGATTCAATTCAACATTTCTAATAAATAAATCTAACCATTCTAACAATTCTATCTTAACCATAATAAACTGAAACTACAAGACGTAATTGTAAATAGAAGTGATTATCCGATCTTAACATTTACCAAGATAGAAGATGATTTTAATGATTGAACAATTCAAAATCAGTTTCTACTACAGATTTAATATTAATGAATCAGAAAATAACAACACTTAAGAAAAATACCACAAGATCGTTCTAAAGGTTGAGCGGGCCCTACTCTTCCTCAGGTAAGATCCTTCAACACAGTGAATTAATTAACTTGCTTCCTTTCTCATTGATCAAAAGTAGAACGCAGAACAAAGTATTGCTTGTGATTACAAAAATTCAAATTGCAAATTATCTAACTCCTAACTAAGACCGAAATGTGGATATTTATAAAATATCCTTATTAGCTTCTAACATGGTGTTAAATGCCAAAACTTAAGGTGACCAACTACATATTACAAAATGAAACTAAAAATAGAACTAAAGTTGACTAAGGAGGACTATGCCAGAACTATGCCAGATTGGCACTGGAAGTAAAAGTTCCTCAACCGACTTTGAAGAAGTCGATTCAGACTTTGAGTGACTCATCATCTAGAAGGGTCTATCTATGGCATAGTCATTCCTCATGATTAGATAGAGAGTTTAACCATCTCATAAATCTTTAAGATACCCTGTTAAAAACCCTTATGAAAAGGACAACAATCATGGTAATAAAGATTAATGCAGCATAATTATCTCATCCAAAGTCATCATAAAGCAATGCATTTAACATAAGCTATTACTTCCAAAATATTCACTAATTTAGTTAAACATAAAGTAAAATAAGCAAATATGTTAATCTATTGTCTACCGCAAGTCATGTCAATTAACAATAAAAACAAGTATTTTTAAGCATAAAAAGCCTTAAATGAAAGTATTTTATATCTCCCATCATGTATCACCCTCCGATGGCATTGGAACTAACACAGATGGAATCATCGATCGACTTTGACCACATATCAGATCTAGTTCAACCAAGTAATATATCTACTTGCTTAGTTTTTGAAATTTCATATTGTTATCTTACTTTGTACTATATTCCTAATGTTGACTAATTTCAAGAGATATGTCGCACATATCAATGCAGGGCATGTTTATTGAATAATTGCATATGAAGACAACGAAGAGGGAACAAACTATTACTTGTGGCATTGTGTTGAGGCCAAAAAGAAATTGGAAGGCCCAGTTATAGATGGAGAAAACATCGAATACCCTACAGGCTCAGTTGTTGTTACTGGAACGTGGCTTAGAAGGTACCCACATAAGAGTGTTAAACATTGGTTGTTTCAGGACTTTGACACACATCGTAAGATTCTTCATTACTCAAACCTTGTCATGGAATCCAATGTTCATTTGACCAAATATGGGGGTAGACCTTTGAACAAGACCTTGTGGAAGGTCCGTGAGTCTGACCATGAGGCAATACTTGACACAATAAAGAGTAGAGAAGACCCGGATGGTTCATTTAATTAATTTGTAAGTATATGCACAATGGTTCTTATTAATTTATACTTGTATCCATGTTAATGTGTTTGATGCCAATGCTATCATCTTATTTTCCTTTGCGTATCTATAAGTAACCCGGTAAACATTGATTGGTGTCCCCTTGCAGAAAATGCAAATTTATGAGCCATCCAAGAGAATCTTAGGTAGAAAAGCAATGCAACATCCCTATTTTGATGATCTTAAAAAATATCAATTATGATTTTAAGCCATTAAAAAAGTGTGTGTGAAGTTTGGTGAGGGAATTTCAAGTTATTCATTTGAATTTAACCTTATCATGAGCACCTATGATGTAGACATTATAAGAGCATCTTGAATTTCAAGATATTCTATTCATGAGAGGTGTTGTGTGCAATAGGTATCTTGGAACTCCTAGTGAAGATGTATGACCAGGAGTGACTAAATTGAGAGACTTCCATGCCTATCTGTAAGTTCCTTCCATCTATTTTCATTTCATTTCCATTTTGGATGAGTTGTTTCTTTTTATTCTTTTACTTTTCTTATCTTGAACTAAACTAGTAAAAATCGATTGGTCTCTCCTTGCAGAAAATATTGTTTTTTGAGTCATCGAAGAGAATCTCAGCCAAAAAAGCAATGCAACATCCTCATTTTGATGATCTTGACAAATCTAGATTCTTATTTGAAGCCATTATAAAAGAGTGTGTGAAGCTTTCCAAGGGAATCTTAAGTTACTCATTTGAAGTTAGCCTCTAAATGAGAACCTATGATGTAGACATTCTATGAGAATCTTGAATGTATGAGTGACATTGTAAAATATCTGTGAGAAAAGAGTACCTAAGGAATTGTAATGAGATTTACTTGTAATGATATTTACTGAAATATTGAAATTTGGTGCAGGGGCACCAAGGTCATTGAGCAAATTTGGTTCATGGAAGCCTTTTAAGTTAGTTTTGTGTTTTGAGTTTTGTTAATTGAATAAGGTCATATTAGACCAATTGATTTATAATTTAATAATTCATGTTAGCTACAAAAAAAAAATTTAGGCATGATTGGAAAGATGCATAATCATTTTTAAAGGCTATTTAAAGCCTCTTGAAGGCTCAGACATAATGTAATTTTGGTGCAGGAGCACCTAGTCTCCTAGTTGAAAATTTTCACTTTTTGAAGGTTGATAGGTGGTCAATAGATTAGATTAAGGTATTTTGTGTTTATTTATGCTAAATAAGGTCAATCAAGACCATTTAAGGCATATTAGGGTGATTTTTTGATTCTTGGTGGTCAAATGTGCAAAAAAATGTATTCTTGCTACAAAATTGTCAATATTTGAATTTGTAGCCTTTTGAAGGAAAATCTTTGAATTTGGTTGTAAATGTGCAAAAATGAGGTCTAAGAGGTTGTAATATTCTGAATTAAAGGTTTTTGAGTAATTTAGGAGTTCTTAGGGGTCAAAATTAAAAAAAGGTACAAAATTCATGTAATGTTGTCATGTGTAAAAGGTATAAAATGCAACTTAATGAAGATTAGAATGTCTTAATGATTAAAAATCAGTTATGGGAATTGGAGGGAGTTGGAATGCAATGAAAAAATGTATAATAACCTTCAATTCCTCGAAGGAGAGGTTGTTGGTCAATTTGTAACCCATTTTTTTAATCAAGAAGAACATTATTTTCCAAAAATTGACTAGTTTTTCTTACTTTTCTTGTTGTTGTACGGCCTGTACAGACACTAAAATGATTTGAAACCTATTGTATGTTGTATATTGATGAATTATCTTTCATTTTCTCCTATTTATAGGTTCTAACTCTTTGTATATTGAAAGTTATATTGTTTTTTCTGCTTCTACCTACTTTCACAGTGTTCTTGGATTGAAGGGTTTCATGATGTAATTCGAACCCATTCCACTTTTTGTGTCTATTGTAACTTTTGGAATGGGTCCTCTAACTTGTAAAATACATTCCTAACCTATTTATAATGTTTTGGAGTCAAGGTTGGGTGTTTGGGATGATGTTCCAGGCCTGTAGTAGGGTATTTTCATGATGAAAATGAGGGTTTCAAGTGGTGTTTTTACAAAATGTGGGAAGGACTGTCCATGTAATCTATTATTCACCATACGTAGGGTCTGGTAAGTGTGTTTGGTGCTTTTCTTGGATTTGGCTGGTCTGGGAGATAGGAGTTTCATTAAAACCCCAAGTATTTTGCTTGAAATCGAGGGTTTGGTGTATTAGGGGTCTACAGGTCTTGGACCAGGGAACAAATCATGGAATTGGAGGTTTTGACACATAACATACTATTTTTTGAGGATTTTGAGTGAAAATATAGTGCTTAAAAGGTCCTCTTTTTGTAAATAGGGCTAATTTAGTAGCCTTTGTGCAAGGTGGTCTATTGAATCTTAATGATGGTACAAAGAAACATGGTATGATCTCTTGGTAATTTGTCTTCGGGTATGTGTTAAAGTTTGATTGATGTTTGGTTGGCCATTGGATGACCTTCTCTAAAAGATAATCCCATTTGATGAGATTTGGAGACTATAAGCCTATTATTGTTAGTTGATTCAATTTGGGTGATTGTGATTTAAGCGTTGGTTTCTTTTTGAGGTCTAATTAGTTGATGTTGAAAAGAGTTCCTCCACCTTGAATTGCATCAACAAGCCCTCTAATATAAAAAACCCCAAAACCATCTTCTTTCACAAGTTAGGCAAGGGTTTATTGAAAACTCATACTTGAAACCTTCCCACATCCAACCAAATCCTAAAACACCTTCAAAAAGGTTTGCAAAAGCTTAAAATTTCAAGAGATATCGCTACCCCCAGATATTTCTTCAAACCCTAGTAGTAAACAACCATTTTTCACTAAAAAATGCACCATTTGACATCTAGGGCATCACCTAAAAACCATCTATTTTCATCCTTGCACACAAAACTTTGCAAACATGTTTTATAACCATAACTAAGCCTTTCCATCAAGTTATAGAAGCCTAGAGTGGGTGAAAGGCTTAATATGACATTCTAATGCACTCAAAACCCTTAAATAGAGTATACAAACTGGCCCTTAGTAATTGGCTTCTAAAATGCACAAAATCACTTGAAATCCAACCAAACCAAAATTAAAATAGATTTAAGTCTGCTTCCCACCGAATTCCATCGAAAAGAGAGCACAATCACCCTGTACGAAACTGTACAGTTCAAGGAAACATTAGATCCCAAACTGCAAAAGGGTAGCAATCTTTGACGGGGTATTACTCGAATTCCATGGCACTTATGAAATATTTTTCTAAACCTATGGGATCACGTTGGGGCCCTTTACAATAACCTCTCTCAATTTTTGTTATCTTAGAGTGGTTTTCCCGTGGTGTCCAGTTTTCAGTTGATGGAAAAAGTGTTAAATGTAAGTAGTGGAAAGTTGCAAAGTGGTGCAACTTTCGTTCTGCAACTCATGTGACCAAACGAACTATTCCAATGCATTTGAATATTTATGTTTACGCTAGGCATGGTCCTATTTTTCACCCAAACACGCGGAATCGCTCTGAGCTATGTTCAACCGGATTGATCCCTTAAGGGTCCAAAGTGCAAAATGGTTGCAAACTTCATCATGTTGTTACTCGAATACCGTGATGCTTAGAAACTTCTTGTCTAATCCTATTAGATCTTGTTGGGCCCCTCTACAATAATGTCTCTTGATTTTTGTTATCTCAGACTCATTTTCCTGTGGTGCCCAGTTTTCAATTGATGGAAAAAATGTCAAATGCAAGTAGTGGAAAGTTGTAAAGTGGTGCAACTTTTGTTCTACAACTCATGTGACCAAACAAACTATTCTAATACATCTGAATAGGTATTTTTATGCTAGGAATGGTCCTTTTTTGCACCCAAACATGTGGAATCACTCCAAGCTACGTTCAACCAGATTGATCCCTTAAGGGTCCAAAGTGCAAAATGGCTGCAAACTTCAACATGTTGTTACTCGGATATCGTGATGCTTCAAAACTTCTTGTTTGATCCTATGGGATCATGTTGGGCCCCTCTACAATAACCTCTCTCAGTTTTTGTTATTTTGGAGTGGTTTTCTCGTGGTGTCCAATTTTCAGTTGATGGAAAAAGTGTCAAATGCAAGTAGTGGAAAGTTGCAAAGTGGTGCAACTTTCGTTCTGCAACTTGTGTGACCAACCAAACTATTCCAACACATCTGAATAGGTATGATTATGCTAGGCATGGTCCTCTTTCACACCCAAACACGCGGAATCGCTCTGAGCTACGTTCAACTGGATCTATCCCTTAAGGGTCTAAAGTGCAAAATGGCTGCAAACTTCAGCATGATGTTACTCAGATACCGTGACGCTTAGAAATTTCTCATCTAATCCTATGGGATTGTATTAGGCCCCTCTAATATAACCTCTCTCATTTTTTTTTATCTCGAAGTGTTTTTCCTATGGTGTCCAGTTTTTAGTTGATGGAAAAAGTGTCAAATGCAAGTAGTGGAAAGTTGCAAAGTGGTGCAACTTTCATTCTGCAACTCGTGTGACCAAAAAAATTGTCCCAACATGTCTGAATAGGTATTTTTACGCTAATCATGGTCCTCTTTTTCACCCAAACACGCGGAATCATTCTGAACTGCGTTCAACTGGATTGATCCCTTAAAAGTCCAAAGTGCAAAATGGTTGAAAACTTCAGCATGTTGTTACTCAGATACCGTAATGCTTAGAAACTTCTCATTTGATCCTATGGGATCATGTTGGGCCCCTCTACAATAACCTCTCTCAATTTTTTTAATCTCGAAGTGGTTTTCCCGTGGTGTCCAGTTTTTAGTTGATGGAAAAAGTATCAAATGCAAGCAGTGAAAAGTTGCAAAGTGGTGCAACTTTTGTTCTACAACTCATGTGACCAAACAAACTATTCCAACACCTCCAAATAAGTATGTTTATGCTATACATGGTCCTCTTCCACACCCAAACATGTGGAATCACTCCAAGCTACGTTCAACTGGATCAATCCCTTAAGGGTCCAAAGTGCAAAATGGCTGCAAACTTTAGCATGTTGTTACTTGAATACCGTGATGCTTAGAAACTTTTCGTCTGATCCTATGGGGATTTTTTGGGCCCCTTTACAATAACCTCTCTTGGTTTTTGTTATCTAGGAGTGGTTTTCCTGTGGTGTCTAGTTTTCAGTTGATGGAAAAAGTGTCAAATGCAAGTAGTGGAAAGTTGCAAAGTGGTGTAAATTTCATTCTGCAACTTGTGTGACCAAATGAATTGTTCCAACACATCTGAATAGGTATGTTTACACTATACATGGTCCTCTTTCACACCCAAACACATGGAATCACTTTGAACTACGTTCAACCGAATCAATCCCTTAAGGGTCCAAAGTGCAAAATGGCCACAAACTTCAGCATGTTGTTACTCAGATACCATGATGCTTAGAAACTTCTCATTTGATCCTATGGGATCGTGTTGGGCCCCTCTACAATAACCTCTCTCTTTTTTTGTTATCTTGGAGTGGTTTTTCTATGGTGTCCAGTTTTAAATTGATGGAAAAAGTGTCAAATGCAAGTAGTGGAAAGTTGTAAAGTGGTGCAACTTTTATTTTGTAACTCCTGTGGCCAAATGGATAGGTATGTTTATGCTATGCATGGTCCTCTTTTTCACCCAAATATGCAGAATTTCTTTGAGTTACATTCAACTAGATCGATCCCTTAAGGGTCCAAAGTGAAAAATGGTTGCAAACTTCAGCATGTTGTTACTTAGAAATAATGATGCTTAGAAAATTCTTGTCTGATCCTATGGAATAGAATTGGGACCCTCTACAATAACCTCTCTCAATTTTTTTTATCTCATAGTGGTTTTCCTGTGGTGTCTAGTTTTCAGTTGATGGAAAAAGTGTCAAATGCAAGCAGTGGAAAGTTGCAAAGTGGTGCAACTTTCGTTCTACAACTCGCGTGACCAAATGGACTTTTCCAATGCATCCAAATATGTATTTTTACGCTAGGAATAGTCCTCTTTCACACCCAAACACACAAAATTTCTCTGAGCTACGTTCAATCGGATAAATCCCTTAAGGGTTTGAGTGTAATATGTTGAAATAGGTCATTCCACCTATTGTTCAAGTTGTGTCTCGTTGATATGGGCCTAATGTAAGTAGGATAGGGAGTAGTAATAAGAAAATAGCATTGGTAAAGGCATTGGAAGAGATTACTAATGCTACCCCTATTGAAAATTCAAAATTGAAGCCCCTTAAAAGCAAGGCTAGAAGAGGTGAAAAGAAGAAATTGCTTGAAAATAAGTTAGAATAGGTTGGAAATAGGGTGAGGTTGTGGAGTTCGATGTGTTCAAAAGGTATGCAAGGACTGGGGAGGTCAAAAGTATGTTATGACATGATGCCCTAGTTGGGAAAACAGGGGTTTTCAATGAAAAAGAGAGGTTTGAGGGAGTAAAAGTGGGTAAAGTCAAGGGGCAGCATAATTTGGTGGTCAATTAAGTTTGTGCAGGAAAAATGAAGAGTTTTACAATAGGTTTTGAGGTTCAGGTTCGGGGGTTCGGTTCGCTAGTTCAGCCAAATTTTTTTGGAGGGGGGTTCAATTCGTTTTGAGTTTGTTGGTACAAAAAACATGTAAAAACAAAATATATATATATGCATCCTAGAAGCATGAATTAGGATTAGAATATCACATAACATTATATAAACAACAAAACCACCATAAACTTCAATGTCATTTAAAACATCCATTATAAATATTCATCATTGAACCTTGAATTGTGGTAGCTTGATGTACAGAGTCTATTGATGTTAGGGTTCAATTTGTATGATTTTGAAAAAAGAAGCCAACTGAGTAGAGTTATCAACGTTCTTCATAAATCATTAGAATTTGTTTAGTACACTAGCCATTTTGATTTCTTCTTGTAGTCTCAAACATTATTTTGTATCATTGTTACATTAGTCTTGAGAGTGGTAGCTTAATACAACTCCACAATACAAAATTTGGTTTACCTATGCAGTGTAACAATGGCATAAGGAGATTTTTCTTTCAAAGAACCAAAGGGTGACTGCACAATTCAAGTGTATAAACAGATATCTTTTTGTAATGTCAAGGATACTTTTTGAAACTTCAATGCATTGTTCATCTAAAAGGAAAAGTATTTTTCCTAATCTGTATGCAGCCATGCTTTTGACATTTTCAAAAAGAGAAAAACTTTTTGAATGATGCAAAGGCATGGCCGAGAAATTCTAACTCTTCGCATGAGAGAAGAGAGATGTTGGAGAGTACATCAATTCAGTGGGAACAAAAGTGTAATATGTTTTAGTTTGTAGTATTCCTTTGTTTCTCTATAGATGTGTGATAAATTCTCAGTTCAATGATGTAGAACAATTTTTAAAAAAAAAAAAAGTTGTGTAACAATCCGCTTTCAATCTAGCAAGCAAAAATGAAAGCTCAGCCTCTTGGAATGAAAATGCTTGTTTGCAAAACAAATGAATAAGAATGAGGTAGTTAAGGTGTTTGAAGTGGTTTAGAGGTCACTTTTAGGGTTCCCTTGGGTGTGGGTCAAAGTCAAACTCCATAAAACATTAAAAAAATGTTGAAAAAAACACTTTTTTGGATGCCTAGGCATGCAGGTTCTGTCTTGGTTCGCCTAGGTTTTGTCTCGATTCTGCCTAGGTTCTCTTGGGTACTGCCTAGGTGAACCAGACCCAAAAATGAAGGACCCGAGTCGAACCCACAGGCAAACCGAACCAGGACCCGCACCACTTGAGTGAACTAGGACCAGAACCAGGGCTAAAATAGAAGAACCCGGTAACATAGATAATGTGTCAAGAAGTTGACTACTTCATCTACTCTGAATATTATGTTTTGCAAGTGTTGTGAAGATTATGTATCCTTTGCTTAATTGAGTTGTTTCAATCAAAGGATTAAATATATTGGAATATTTTTATCAATCATTTCATGGAATACCAATTGAAAACGTGTTTTTTGCTTTTCGATAAAGTTGTTTACCATCAATCAATTAATTTATTCAAGACAAACCATGAAGGACAGCAATGATCAATGCCAGGGCTAACCAATTAATAAGTATACATGTGAATAAGTCAAGCATGTACATGTGAATAAAGGAAGCACAAGTAGTCACAAACACGTAAGCCTTGAAGTATACACATGAATACATAGTATACACAACTTAATACAAAGTATATGCATGAATACAAGGTATACGAATGAAAACGCGTAAGTCACAAAGTATACATTGGAACACATGCAAGTCACAAAGTATACATGTAAGTTGTAAAATATACACTTGAATACACGTAACTCATATCTACTAAACCATGAATTTATAATGCAAATATGGACACCATCGATAAAAAATATTTGTATTAACCAAATAGCCATGTACGCATACATCAATATATGTCGATATAAGTATAAAATATAAGTACAAAATAGCCATATAGGCTTACGAGAATGCCATATAGGCATACAATGTCAAATATATCCAATACAAAATATTTACAAAACTACCATGTAGACATACAACAAAGGGCTTTGGAATCAAAATTCATTTCTCTCCATGCTTTGGAAATAAATTTTTTCCCTTTGTTTGTCAATCTGATGGCAATAAAACCGTCACTTATTTCTGTTGTGCTCGAGGATTTCTCCTACTACTCCTCCTAGTACTATTAAGTTCTTGGTGAAGTTTTAACTATTACAATAAGAAGTAAAGACATTATTATATAGAAATTGCATTATAAAAAATGATATATTTAACAAAATAATCACTTACAGCCATCTCACGATCACTCTCCATGAGGGAAATATTTGCACACCAATGCTGAGGTGTGCTCAAGCCCTATATAAACCATCCAAATATAAATTAAACTATGAATCAATAATGGTTTGATTTTTCACTAGAACTAACATCTATAACAACAAATGTAAATTAAAATTTAGCAATTTGCCCCATACCTCCCCTGTCAGAGCCATTGAGGATTGTATAGTGGATGAAACACCGATATCCATTGCCCTTGTAACATTTGGAGGTGTTTCTGCCTCCAAAATCTTAAAATAAAATAACAAATTATTCAATCACAAAAAAGTTACAATAGCGATCCACGTCATGACTTATAATGTATGAGATCTAATGAACAAAATTTTGATTACTTATTAAACTATATATTTCTGATTATCATGCTTACTATTTACCCTATCCATATCTTGTTTGAAAGGACGTGTTTTAAGGCTTTTACCCATAGCAGCAAGTCACTGAACCGTTTGATTAAATGCTTTCGTAGACATGTACGATAACTATGGTGGCATAGAGAAGGAAGTGAACTGTTTGAAAAAATGCCTCAAAAGAAATGGGATCTCGTGGTGATGGAATGTCATTACAAACAAATGCACGTCATGGCATTCCATCACCATAAGACCACATTTCTTTCAAGCATTTTTACAAAAACTTCATTTCCTTCTCTATGGTATTATTGCTTACTATTATGCTTTGATAGATATTTTTCCAAGCATCCATAGTTTGTTGGAAAACACCTATTTTAGGCTTTTAGCCATATCAACAAGGAAGTGAGTAATTTGATAAAATGCTTTGGTGCACATGTATGAAAAATGTGGTATCATAGAAAAGGTGGTGAGTAGTTTGAAGAAATGCCTCGAAGAAATGTGGTCTCATGGTGATGGAATTCCATTCCATCACCATGAGATCCCCCTTCTTCCGGCCCCAAACTACTAACTCTACTGTCTATGTTATTGCTTACTATTATGGTTTCATAGATTTTTTCCAAGCATCCATAGTTTTTCATGCAGGTGCACCTTTGCAAGCACATGCCTCCATGTGAAGTAATTGCATTACTCCTTATGTTGACTTTCTAAACAACTATATTGTAGTTGAAATCTTTTCATCTATCAACATCTAGTTATTAGTTATGGAATGTGAAGTAATGCTTTGAGTTTGAATGATGTGCAATGCAATGTAACCAATGATATGAATATAAACTACACAAATCTATTAAGTACAATTCATTAGCTAAACTCTTTATTCTATTACCTGCGTATAGGTTTGAGTAAATCCACTGGCACTGGGAGGTGTTCCCTTGAAACCTCCAATATTACCCTGTTCAACATCCAAAATCACATATTAAAATACCATTCATAAAACAATGCTATTAACATGTAATAAATTTATAATTGTTTACTAGTTACATACCCCACCGATAGGTGTACTATAGAAAAAAGTAGGTGGAGAGGGCTGGGTATCTCTCAACACTGTGACCGTGCAATTTTATTAAAATCATAAAACTAAATTAGTTAATATTGCATTTCAAAATTGAAATTTAATAAATTAAATTCAATGAACATGCTAAATTTTACCTGAGTATCAATGTCATACGCATCATGCAAAATTTTAGTCGCCCTCTCCATCTTCGTAGCTGCATACGAATCCTGCTTAGCAACCTCCTGAGTGTCGGTGGGGTCATATGAACAAGTCGCCCCACAAGATTGACACACATGGGTTTGAAGTCCACCACTCAAAGGCTCCCCTGGATGGTATTGTAGAATAGGGCTAGTATGATAGATGACACTTTGGGTCAAAGTGTTGATCGCCTACAATGTCTCTATGTTGACACTCTCCTTCATGATGATAGGCATAACAACGTGCTCATGAGGCAGCCTAGCGAGAGTTCATCTCCCTTGCCACGTAGGATCCGGCTGTGCACCGGGCCTATCATGAACCAACCCCCCACCTCTCCCCTAGAAGTCCCTCATATCAAAATAATTTGGGATTTTGTTCAATATGAACTCATTGTATAGTTTCCTAAGAAAATATTGGGGGACTTCATAATTGTTGCACGGTCGGTCATCAAAGACCATGTACCACCTATCATAAAAACGGTTCCTAATCTCTTAGTGGTGGAACCAATGAATAGGAAACCTCTTCGCAATGAGGATAATATTTTGATTTCTACATGGGTCAGTGAATAATGAGCACAAATCACCTTTTGTAATTTTTAAATCCTTTACTTGTTTATATGATAGTTTATCCCCATAATATGCCCTAGCCGCCTACCTCCTATCTTTTCATCTAGTTATTTGTTTGCTAATTGAATCTACATTTTTTAACATATCTTTCAATGAATTTGCTAGGGTTATTCTTTCTATGGTTGAACCATTTGGATCACTCAACCTACTAATAAAATCCTCAATTTTATTTTTTCTTGTTCTCAATTTCACTCATTAAATTTTGTTGTGTCAGGAGGGTGTTGAGTGATTGGTGGAGGAGGTTGTTGTTGAGGTTGATTTTCTTGTTGAGGATTTTGTTCTTAAGGATTTGGTTGCCCTTCTTGTTGAGGATTTTGAGGGTTTACAAGTTCATTTGCATCTCCTACAAATTCAAAAAACTATATATCAAATATAACCTAAAACTAACAAAATCAACCTAAAACTAAGAAATTCAAAACAAAAATCAAACAATACTTACCTCTCCCACCTCTTTGTCATCATGGCACCATCCTTGCAAAGAAATAGCTACTGTTGTTGAATATTTTTGTACAATACCTCCTCCTAGAATGCAAGCGCGAAAGATGGGGGTTTTAGCCACGGGCAGAACAAAAAACAGTCAAAATGAAAATGAATGACTTTCACTTTTGTTTTTGCTTTTAATGTGAAATAATGCGAGCGCATTATAATGCACTCGTGCTATGAGTTTTCAAACTTTTTTAAAAAGTGGCCACAAAATTTCTACCCAACTTCATGCACCCACCCCATGGTTAAGATAGATTGCATCCATATTAGTTTTTGTATGTGCATTTTTGGTTTTCCAAGGCTAGAAATTTTCAAAATGATTTTATCTCTCTCATTAAAGGATTGAGTACATTTGGCATAAACAAAAAACATAATTCACATGTAGTTGCATAATCATTATCATATCATACATACATTAGAAAGTATTATCATAGGTCATCCATCCATGCATTAGATCATGTATTTGCATTCGAAAAAAAAAAAAAAGAAGGTGCATCACGTCTTATCAGCATAAGCATTCATAATAAAAGCATGTAGACAACATATAGATTAATAATCTCTATTGCATCTCATATAATCTCAAAATAATCATTAGCAAGTGTACAATGATATCACAAAATGTGGAGAGATACATCAACAAAATGGTAGGAAATCATAAAGTCCCTAACTGAATAAGTGAATACATCAAGTCTTAGTACATCAAATGTGAGCACAAAAGCTATGTGTTGCTCCCCTTAGACATTGTAGGCCTCGGTGTGCCTGTTTCTACACCACCAGATGGACCTGCACCTAGATCTCTGCCTGATGGATCTCTAGGAAGTGGCCCAGTCACACTCCTACTCGTAGTTTGTGACTGACTCTGACCTGACCTACCATTGACAAACTGAGCATAACTAGGGGCACACCGCTCTGCAGGAACCACCTCATAATACAGTAATCTATAGTACTCTGTCTCTTGGGTTGAATGTCAAACCTCTTTAAGCATATCCCATGTAGTGGTCCCCTCGAACACTCTATAATCTCTCAGTTAGGGCCTCTGTATTCTCATATCTTTGTCTCGTGGCATCTCTCTCTATTGTCAGAGATACAATCTACTCATATGCATGTGCTAGTTTTTTGTGTAAGCCCTCCACCTATAATTGTAAGGCATCTATCTATGCCTACTACTGATGGGAAGGTACACGAATCTGAACCTAGGATGGTCCTGCCTGCTACTGTCCCAAGGGAACCGTAGATCTCCTTCTCTGGGATACTCTAAAGTCTAATATATCCTCATCATCCCCACCATCCCCACCATCTGCCTCCTCATCATCACCATCTCCCCCACCCCTCCATCTCAGTGCATGTTGCAGTGCTCTCGCATCATCATCCAATGACAGTACTGGCTCATCAAGACTGGATATCCTCGGTACAACATGTGTGAAGAAATATTCAGCATACTCATTTGTCCTCATACCATTTGTGGTCTCTAGATAGTAATCCCATACCTATACCCGCAATCCAAAATACTCCTTGCAAGCTCTATCATAAGATATGGTGGGTCCCCACTTTGGAATATCTTGTCGTCTCTGAGCATATAACGCAACTCCCTGGGGCATCCTCTGAACTCGACCATATTGATGAAGCACCCTCATGCACATGAATCTCTAAATAATAAATTGTGTCCATCCAATCAAATATCTCAAAGTACAAACATATGGCATCTCAAGATCATCCTTGGGCCACTACTCACAATCTAAGTATGGTTGCCATGTGATGGTCTCCAAATCATCAAGAACTCACCACCAATACTCCAATTTACCTAGCTTGCACTGGAAAATCTCACCTATGTACCCAAAGACATATCACTTGCCAACTAGACGATCCCTCTCCACTAAAGGACGAGTAACTACTATATGCTCCCAAGCCCAAATCTAAAGCAGTGTCACTCTAGATGATAAACTTGTGGCTCCAAGATACACCACCTGATGCAGATCATGATATAAATGAGCTAACATACAAGAACCCCATGCATATCAGATCCCCTAAGTAATCATCCTCTCCAGCATCCTACCCCAGCCAACAGACAGTCCATTCGACCTATGGTCGGGACATAAGAAACCTCCAACAAACCTAGCTAGAACATATGGTAATGGCTCATAAGAATCAACCATATCCTGCCATGGGATCTCGTAACCGCTAATTCTGTCATCATCAAAAATCCTCCTCAGTACCTCCCTACTTTGTGTGATCATATAAGACTAACTCTCCAACCACGGGAATCCTCAATATCCAGTGCACATCCTCTAAGGTAACCGTCATCTCATCGATAGCCAGATGGAACATGTTGTGGTCCCTATGCCACCTCTCAGCTAATTCAGTCAATAGTCCTATGTTATCCTATACTGGGGCATATCAAGCAAGGAAGATAAACCACATCACTCAATAACATCCAAATTCACCTGCACCAAACATGAAATCATATCCCAAGTCTTCAGGCAACGCTCCTGAGACTGAAGAACTCTTAAGTTCTCCTAGATAATCATGACATATCACCAATCAACATTTTATCAATCAATCTAATCATATCTAATGAGATTTTGATTAAATATAGTAGAGCATCTATCATTGACTCTCATCCATCATGAGGTCAATCATCATCTATCCTATCAAACATCACCAAAACAACGACTGACACGATCATCAAACATCAAAAGCAAGGAGAAAAATCAACATTTCATCAATTCTAGTGTCAATGCACAAAAACAAAGCATCTATGCACTGGAACAATGGATGCACAACAAAAATTTATCAATGCGTCGAAACATAGCATCTATGCGCTAAAATGCTAAATGCGCTAAAACAAACAACATATGTGCCACTTTGCAACATAAATGCACTAAATCCTAAATGCACTAAAAAATTCCATCTATGTGCTATGCCGGGGCATAAATGTGCTAAATACCTATATGCACTATTTTAGGACACATATGCGCTAAAACACAATTTACAAATTTTCAAAACATGAATGCGCGTGAAAACACAAATTCAAATTTCAAAAGGTGGTTTCTCGAGGTACGTACCAGAGGTCCATATGCGGTGGGGCAGTGCTGTCGCCGAACTCGCTTGAATCGATGAGTGTGGTATGGGATGACCATCTTGCTAATTTTCTCAATCACTCACATTGCAAATGAATTCAAATGAGCTCCTTTTTCATCTTTTTATCTTTTAAAGGGGTAAATGGAGGGTATTTAAGTGATATTATTTTTAATTTCAAAAGGGCATCAATTAATCAATTGGCAGGGTCAGTATTCTTTATCAGGAGATAAATTGTCTCAAAATCATAAAAATTTGAAACTTCTCATAAAATCATAAAAATTTCAAAATTTCAAAAAAATCCTAAAAATTCAAAAATTTCCCTGATTTATCTCTCGAGGGGGCATACACACATCATCACTCAAAAATTAGCATCTGGGGCATATCAAAAAAAATTATCAGCACTATCAACAAATTTTTCTTTGAAGCAATGCGTTGCAAACACATCACTTCAAAGAGGGGAAAAATGTATACACTCAAATTTGGACTAGACGATTAATTAAATACAAGTTATTTAATTAATAATCTTTAATTCTTCTACTTATAAATAAATTGAAACTTTTATTTATTTAGTTTATTTTCTCTAATTCTTCCTATCCTAAATCATTTTCTTCATATCTTAATTAAATGAACAAATTTAATTAGTTTGTTTTATTTAATTAACCTCCTCTCATTAAATTTGAATTTTAAATTCGAATTTAAGCACATGTCTACTAACTTCTTCCCACGTTCCACCTCATCATGTGTCTCAAGAAATTAAATATTTCTAATATTTAATTTGGCATTTATCATCAACAAATTCTAACTAATTAGGAACACTTGGCCTTTATCTCCATTTTATTCCTCCTCACTCTTGGCAGTTTGTTCTTATGCAGGGAACACACTCCCCTTTTCTCTCTAACCTCTTCATCTTCAACCGTCCATCTCTCCAAATCGAATCCAAACCATTGATTTCTGCCACCTAGGCTCATGCCTTGGAAAATCTATAAATAGGCCCTCATTTACAGCAAAAAAAGGGGAGAGAGCTAAGCATTTGTAGCAATTACAATATGCAACATTTTAGTTAGCATTGTCATTTTAGTGAGCATTTTAGTATTAGTATTTTAGCATCAAGTAGTTTAATCATGGCATTTTTATTAGCAATATCTTAATTACAGTATTTTCATAATATCATTTTCATTAGCAACATCATAGTAGCATTATTACCTTTCCATATCATCTACAACTAGTTTATAAATCATGTAATGTAGGAAACATCTCTTGCATTTCTAGCATCTCTCATTCTTCAGGTTGTTATTTGGAAAGTCATGTGCACAAACAATCTGAGAGAAAAATGACTTAAAGAATCCTTGGAGATAGAGGACAATGAGATGCCATTGAGGAATTATTGTTTTAATTTGATTATTATTTGAATTCCTTGATATAATGTTTCATTGGTGTGTTGTATAGGTTTTATTTGCTTATTTGTGTTATTTACATACACACAACGACAAAGTCTATTTTGGGCCAAAGTGTTGAAAACAAGGTGGAACTAAGTTGTAATATTAACTTATGTATGTGTATTCAAACCTAAAAATAATATTTCCAAATATTTTTATATGTTTGTGGTTGTACATTCACCATAATAGAAAAAACATCAAACAAATATGATACCAGATTTACATGGAGAAACCCTTTCGAGAAAAAACTCCACATGAGAAAAGAGGGCACTTATATTATTTATCTTCACAAAAAGATACACTACAATACACATTCTTGTTGATCTCATACAACCTAGATGATTCCATACACCTACAAATAACACAAGATGAAACTACCATCTCAAGGCTCTAATTTATAAAACTTGTGGAAGGCAAAACCACAGTTGGTAAACCAAAACAAGAGGTTCCAATTTACCAAAATCACTTGCAAAAACACATGCACCTTCCTTGGAAAACCAATATTTTTTATAATAAATTAATTAATATGCACAATGCTTCAATATGGGTGCCTAACCCATAGCCTCTTCAACTTTTGACATTCAATTTGCTCCAATAACTACTTAACTTCCAAATGGAGAACCAATGGACACATCTTTCCCTCCAAACTTGGCACCCCACTCAAGACCATTTACATTAACAATGTGAACACCTAGGAGGGATAATTTTATCCTCTATTGATGTGTAACCTCCACCAACATTAAATTTCCTCTTTAAAATATAATTACACTATGCCAATATTAAATACATTTCTCTCAAGTCCCCTAAGACACTTTCCAAGAAACATGGAGACAAAAAAAATGACTTAGGTTTGCAAGGTAAACATCACCTAACCTAACACAAAGTGCCTTAAAATGCAGGTGACCTATAAAAATTCAATGAAACCTATCTCCAAAACCTAATAAAGATAAATAACTTGCAAAATTAATATTAGATCATAACCAAGGGGTCCCATTAGGCATGCCTAAAATATATACAATGAATTTCCAATAAAACCATAAATTAAAAATAATTACTATTATTATCCTATGCACATAAAAACCTTAAATAGATCATTAATTCAAATTTGCTAAATGTTGGTACATTTTATTTTTTTGCAATGTGTTGATGATTTCTAGTTTATTAAGGAAGGAGAAGTTAATTTATAGGTTTTTGGATGAGGAGATGAATGGTTGAGATCAATTCTCCTAAGTTAGTAACTTGAGTTATTTTTCCTAATTTTAATTTAAAACAAATTTACATGATCTTTAATTTGTTTGATTTATTACATTTATTAATGTGCAAGCGTAAATCAAGGAATTAAAAATTTGCATGGTTGATTGAGTGGAAAAGTATGACTTTTGAAAATGGTATGTTGAGAAGATAATAAATTATGTGTGCATAAATTATATTTATGGAATTTGTGAAAGGATAATCAATTAATTATTTATATAGTTAATTAATTAAATATGCATAGAATAAAAATATATTAATTTATTATGAATCGATGTTAGTGGATAAATATGTGAATTAATTAAAAAATAATAAACTAACTAATTATTGATAATTAATTAGTTGATGGAATATTATGATATGGTGCAATTAATTAATCAATGTGGTGATGTTAGAATGAATTAGATATAATGAATTAATGTGTGGAATTAATACTAAAAGGTGGTAAACTTTAGGTATTTATTAGAGAGATATAGAGATGAAGTGAGAAAGAGAGATGGAGAGAGAGAGAGAGAGAGGCAAAGAGAGAGATGGGGGGAGGGATGGAGGTATAGAGAAAGAGAGATACAAACGAAGACATAGAGACTAAGAAAGCATAAAAGAGATAGAGGGATATATATATATAAAGAGAGAGAGAGAGAGAGAGAGTAATAAAATAAGAGAGAATAATAGAGAGGGGGATTGATAGAGAGAGAGGAAGAGAGAAATCAAGTAATAGAGAGATAGAGAGAAAATAGAGAATGTGGGGAGACAGAGACAAAGAGAGAGAAAGAAATAAAGGAGGGAGCAATATAGAGGAGAGGTATCAGAGATAGAGATATATATAGAGAGAGAGAGAGTAGAGAGATAGATGAGAGAGATGTATGAAGAGAGAAAGAGATAGAGGAAGAGACAAGGGAGACAGGGGAAAGAAAAATAGAGAAAAGAGAGATTGATTTTAGATCAATTATTACATACCAATATGATGCAGCTAGGGAAATATTTCTTTCCTATATCACTATCACAAACACAAAATATTACTAATTGAAAAAACCCAAATATCTAAATAGTAACTTGGTTTTAATTGATTATCTTATTTCAACATATTTAGAATTTTGCAATTACAAAGTTGTAAACAAAATTACAAATAAAAACCAACATTTTCACTTTGACATCCCTTTTTCTTTCACTCAGCCATCATTAACTCTATGCACTCTCTCTTCCTTTGCACACCCATCCTACATATTAACCAAAACTACTTCTCTTTACTTTTCACAGGCTCTTTTTAGGTTGCCCTCTTCTCTCTCTGCAGCAAACTAGTTTTTAAACCTACTGCCCTTCACTTTTACAGTCGCACCTCTCTTCTCTCTAATTGCGCCCTCTCTTCTACTTCTCACAGGTTACACACATTCCACCATTTTTGTGTGCCCCCCTTCTTACTTGTTGCGCCACCTTTTTATTTATTGTTCCCTCTCAAATCAATGAAGCATCAATTCTTATTTGTTGCACAATTCCTCACTCAGTTGCACCTCATACATTTGGCTGACTATGCACACAATTCTATCTGATGTGCCCCTTCTACCTTCTCATTTTACCAGGCAATAATTCTTTTCTAATAAGGGTGGATTAGAATAAATCAATTTGCAAATAACGGTTATTGGTGTGCCTTTTCCTTTCATATCAAATTCCTTCCTTTTCTCAGTCACGCCCCCTCCACTCCTATCTTCAATGTTTGATGTCTTTTTGCTAATGGATCCCTTCATGGTTTTTGAAGGTGAAGAAGTGTTGATTAGAGATCCATCTTAAGGTTTCATTTGCATAATAAATAATAAATTGACCCCTTCAGTTTTATCTCTATTTATGTTTAAATCTTTTTTGTAATGTTCACCTCAGCACAATCTCATTGTTGCTTGCCTGTGCAATCCTTTTTAACCCTCCAAATTACAATAAAGATCAATGGTTAATACATTCAAGAATTATAAATCTCTTAATTGCAAAATGATTAAATTGGAAACATAATTTTAAATAAGGCATTTTGTCAAATGAGATTGACAACAATGTTTCTCAATTCTGCTTCGAATAATCACCCAGACCAAACAAAATTGCAACCGAAGAGTGAATACCAAAATTGAAACTAAAGTCAAAATTTAAAAAAAATGGTTGACATAGGATCGTGCCTATACTCGGATGCTCCTACATCAGACACGTTGGGTAGAAACATTGTGAGCATAGGCTCACAATGGTGGAGTTGAGTGATAGAATCACTCTTTCAGGTCGACATCAACCTACAGCGAACTCCTTCATTGTCCAAGTGCTGAAAATTAATCCTTCTTCCACCTCTTCCAACTTCGTGTCGGAACAAGCACCACTTCTCTCCAACACATCTTCCTCTTCTTTCCCCTTGTGGACTCACGTCCACCAAAGCCCGACCTCCTCTGCCAAATGCTTTCCACACTTCTCTTCTCCTTTGTGGTTCCAACCCACCTCTAACCGACCACCTCCACCAAAATCCTACAATATCCTCAACCATCTCTATACAAAACCACACATCTACTACGTGCTCTTGTACTTTATTCATCTCACTTTCCATCATTTCATTTGAAAATGCAATAACATCAAAAAATGGTTATACCTCATCTGTACTCACAGCTGCAACTTTGAATTTCACTGCAATATCTCCCACCTCATCAACTACAACTTCTCGCTCTTCTCCTCTTGCTACAACATCAAGCTTTGACGTCCACTCTTTCTTAATCATCAACAACAAGTCATATTTTCCATGCTTCACTACTACAACCTTTTCACTACTTACTTCCTTCTTTTCTTCCTTTTTCTCCGTGCCTTCTTCCTGACATTTTTTCACTGCAACTTCTTCGATAGGGGCTACATCTTCTTTTTTTCGTCTTGGGATGCTATCCTTACTCTTTTTATCGCTCCTCTTTACCACTTTCCTCTCACTCTTTCCAACACTCTTTTCCACTTTTTCAAAAACCTTTTCCAATGCTTCACATGATTCATCCTCCAAATCATCCCAATACTTCTCCCAAAACAATATCCGCACGGGCCTCCTCACAACCCAACCCATTTTTGTCTGTTGCAATCTCACCTCTCGCAATTTTTCATCACTTCTCAAGTTTCTTTCGTGGTTTCAAGCTCTCACTCTCGCTGTTAGGATTCCTCACACACCTACAACAACCCTCTTGAGCTTCTTCTCTATCGCTTCACACACTTTCTTCTATGTGCGAACTGCCTCTCCCAATCGACGATTTGTTCACACTTCCACACTTGCAAGTCCTGTGGATCCTCTCCACTCTCAGGACTACCCGCTCTGATACCAATTGATGCAGAGGGAAATATTTCCTGCCCATATCACTATCTCAAACACAAAATATTACTAATTGACAAAACCCAAATATCTAAACAGTAACTTGGTTTTAATTGATTATCTCATTTCAACATATTTGGAATTTTGCAATTACAAAGTTGTAAATAAAATTACAAATAAAAACCAACATTTTCACTTTGCCATCCCTTTTTCTTTCACTCAACCATCATTAAATTTGTGCACTCTCTCTTCCTTTGTGCACCCCACCTGTATATTAACCAAAACTACTTCTCTTTAATTTCCATGGGCTCTTTTCAGGTCACCCTCTTCTCTCTTTGTTGCGTACTAGTTTCTAAACCTATTGCCCTTCACTTTTACAGTCGTGCCTCTCTTCTCTCTAGTTGCCCCCTCTCTTCTGCTTCTCACGAGTTACACACATTCCACCATTTTTGTGCGCACCCCCCCTTCTTACTTGCTACACCACCTTTTTATTTATTGTGCCCTCTCAAATCAATGAAGCATCAATTCTTATTTGTTGCACACTTCCTCACTCAGCTATGCCTCATACATTTGGCTAACTATGCACACAATTCTATCTGATTCGCCCCTTCTACCTTCTCATTTTACTAGTCAATGATTCTTTTCTATTGAGGACAGGTTGGCATAAATCAATCCACAAATAACGATTATTGGTGTGCTTTTTCCTTTCCTATCGAATTCCTTCCTTTTCTCAGTCGTACCCCCTCCACTCCTATCTTCAATGTTTGATGTCTTTTGCTAATGGATCCCTTCGTGGTTTTTGATGGTGAAGAGGTGTCGATTAGAGATCCATCTTATGGTTTTATTTGCATAAAAAATAATAAATCAACCCTTTCAGTTTTGTCTCTATTTATGTTTAAATCTTCTTTATAATGTTCACCTCAGCACAATCTCATTGTTGCTTTCCTGTGCAATCCTTTTTAAACCTCCAAATTGCAATAAAGATTAGTGGTTAATACATTCAAGAATTATAAATCTTTTAATTGCAAAATGATTAAATTGGAAACATAATTTTAAATAAGGCATTTTGTCAAATGAAATTGACAACAATGTTTCTCAATTTTGCTTCGAACATTCACCCGGACAAAACAAAATTGCAACTGAAGAGGGAACACCAAAATTGAAACTGAACTCAAAATGAAAAAAAAAATTAGTTGATGCAGAATCACGCCTATACCCGGATGCTCCTGCATCACAATAATTCAAAGATGAAACGTGTCTATAAGAAACTGCATTTAAAACATCACATTGTTTATTTAATATCCTAATATTTTGCCTTTAAGACCTCTTCAACATACCATTACACATTAAAATACAATTACTAATTTTAACATTAAAAAAGAGAATAAACAACTTTCCTCCCAGTAAAATGTGTAATATGATGGTTGATTTAAAGTATTATTGGTAGAATAATTAATTTGCTAACACTACTAATAACATGAAATTTGTTGAATTACTTTTAAAAAAACGTTGTAAAGGATGGTTAAAATTTAAAATAGAAGAATCTAATTCAAGAAAACTTAAAATTATGTTGCAAATATTAATCAAAGAGAGGCAATGCGAGAATTAAAGCTCTAAATATGATGTAGTTTCATAATTACATTTGAATATGAATGCATTTAACTTTAAATTGATAAAATATGTTAGAATTTATAAATAATGTGTTTTGAGTAAATTATGAAACAAATAAACATAAAATAGATCAAAAAAATATAATTATTCATTATCTTTTATTAAATATTATTTATATTCTTAATTTTTAAAATATTTTAAATTAATAAATATAAATTTTATTTATATTATTATTATTTATTTTAATCAAAATCTCTCATATTTTTTCCATTTCATCTTTTCATTAAATTAAAATTGTCTCAAACATGATTTTTTATTTTTTTTTCATTAGTTCACAATCTTTTAAATAAAAAATAGTTTCATTTATCAAGTAGGACGATAAATAGAATTTGAAAGTGACATGAAAATACATTTGTACTATTAACTTTTTTATAAGCAAAATGAAATAGTTAAAAGATGCCATTGCTTACATCATCCTAATATTACTATTCACAATATTATCCAATAGAATGATAGATAAATTAGTTTAAAGTATTTTTAAAAAAAATGAAAATAATATACATTAAAAAATTTGATCAAACTATTTTAATTCTATCATCTCATTGGTTCATTTATTGATAAAGAACGAGCATAAAACAAATAAAACAAATAGATAATGTTCTACCTAGTGACATTAGAACTCATCTCTTTGACAAGAACGTGACATTAAAAATTTATGGGTGTCTTTGATTGTAACTTTCCCCCACTTGTGCCGTCCACACGCCTCAATTTTGTCTTGTTGCATTTTTAATCCTTTTATAAATGCCACGTATTTTATGGCATGCTAGATATTTTTTCTCAACGGATTCCATTCAACGCTCACCTTTCTTTTTAATTTCAAATTTTATATTCTTTTCTTTTAAAATTTTATCTTTCTTTTAATTTCGCTGGCTTAGAAAAGTGATTAAGTTTCCATAAAACTTTGATATTAATTTTAAATATAAATAAATTAATAAAAATAAAATTATTTATAAAGTAATAAAAATGTTAAAGATAGTATGAGGAATTTCTTGTATTAAGTGGAGAGGGTTCAATGTTATCAAAATACAAAAATTAAAATATAATTCATATTTTTAGAATTATAATAATTAAATTAAAATATATATAAATATATAATATTTTTTATTTTTGAAATAAAAGAATTATATTTTAAGATCAAAGAATTTTTATTTTTTAAATTATATAATTTTTTTAATAAAATTAAAATAAATTATATAATAAAATAAAATAATTTTAAAGTAAATTAAATATGAAAATATTAATAGTATGAAATGAAAATGACTACCAAATTTAAGATTAAAAATAGAAATTTTTATTAACATGTTCATGATAAATGAAAAAATTTAAAAGGATCTTCGACGCTGATGCGAACTTTCGTGCTCCTCGAAAGTTGGGTAAAGGCGGCGTCTCAGGTGTGTTCTTTCCTGCGTAGAGTAGGTCATTTATGAGCATTTATTATGAATACCTCTTCACCCTCTTCTCTCTGTCGTTCGGCAGAGGCCGTACCCCCTAATTCCCCTTCGGCGGTTCCTCCACCATTTATGGCTTCTGACAACTCTTGCCTAAACATTCCCGATTCTTCCCCTCTGCATTCGAGACCCAAAACATTCTCTGAGGCAGTGGCGAAAGCTGGTGTCTCCATCGACGCGGGTGCGAGGTTTACCCTATCAAGCCCTAATGAAACCGCCGAAACGGGTAAGAATTGTGGGGTTGCTCCCACATCTCTCTTTGTTTCTCCTAATCCCGAAATGCTAGCTGAAATTAGTAAGGAGAAAAATAGACTTAAAAATTCCGCTATTTTCTTTTCTGCTGTTGATATGGATAAATGCCCGCCAAGAAAATTTATGGATGATTGGTTTCACAATTTTTGGAACCTGAAGCTTGGCTTCCACATATCCTTTTGTAGACAGATTCAAAAAGGGTTGTTTGTTATTTTTTTTACCACTCATGAAGCCCAAATGGAAATTCTTAAAAAACAATACTGGACTGTCGGAAATACTTCCTTTCGTGCCATTGCGTGGACGCCTGAAGCCATTCATGAGGAAGTCCTCGCGCTCTTGGCCCCTCAATGGATTGTAATCAAACAAATCCTGCCTTTCTTATGGCTTTTTCTCCCGCAGTTGCTTGAACCTCTCGGTAAGGTCATCCGTATGGATGACACTGTTAGACTTGTCCCTCACATGGACGCTAGGGTTCTTATTTCTCTGAATCCCGACTTTGAAATCCCCCCTAAAATCAATATTTGTATTACGGATGACAAATTTGTGTGCCCTATTGATATTCTAGGGGGTATGAATGCATGCTTCCTATGCAAAAAGGAAGGGCATCTAAGGAAATATTACCCTATCATTAAGAAAAAACCCCTGCCCGGCAAAACCTCGCCTCCCCGTAATTCGTCATCCGCTGGTAACCCTAACCCGGAATCTTCTTTAGAGAAAGTCCCTTCTGAGATGCCCGCGAAACCCGCCCCCCCCTCTGGCCTCCTTCATCCCATCCACCGCTTATGGTCCCCCCCGACCGGTCTTTCGGGCGATTCCTTCCCTCCCGTGGCTGGTGTTCCGAACGCCGGTTTCACTGCGGTTGCTAAAACGTCCAACAAGCGAAGGCGTAGGGCCAATAAGCAGAACATTACTGAATCAGAGGAATCTCGGGCCCTTTGTATCCAATCTACCCCTGTCATCGTCAATTCTGTTGAGTCCGCATCTAAAGAACCTCTAACCAGCTCCACCCCCTCAGGCTCGGCTATGATGGACTGCTTTTTTAGGTCTCCAGACCCGCCCCCTTCCCTATGCTTCCCTCCTAAAGTGTTCCGTGAACTTGGGGATGATTGTTTGCTGGAAATCATCCCGGCCAATAATACTTCTGAGGGTTCGACCTCTCTCCTTCAGAAACATTCAGTGGAGTTGGATTATATTTCCCATGACGACTCTGAGAATGATGATGACTTAAGAGATGTTGCCTCCATGACTAAGCGGAGGGGGAGACACTTAGGTTCCAAAAATAAGAACCCCTCAAAAAAAAAATGGGTGACTCTCAGGGCACTGTGTTGGCTCCCATGGCAGGCGCCTCTGACCTCAGCGTCCCCCCCTTAATTATTCCCCAATGAATTGCATTTCGTGGAATATCTGGGGGCTTGAATCCCCTGACAAAAGGTGGATCATTAAGCATTTCCTTGACACCTATAAAGCCATGGACTTCCTTATGCTGCAGGAAATTAAGGCCACCGGGTACACTCTAGATGTCAACCTCAACTTTCTGTGGAAACATGCTATTAAGCTTTACACCAACCACCCTAGAGGCAGGGGTGGAGTTTCCCTTCTGATCAACAGGAAATGGGCCAAGTTTATCACTGGTAATGGGTCTTCCCCCTGCAACAGGGCGGTTTGGGTTACTTTCAATTTCAATAATCTTATATTTGGCATTTATTCTATTTATGCCCTGAATGACTTCAAGGAGAGAGCGGGTCTCTGGGATTGGTTGGCTGCTCTCCCTAATATCCCTTGGCTTGTGGGGGGAGACTTCAACATGATTGAGTCTCAGGAAGATAAACTTGGTGGCCGTCCGTTTGTTTGGAAAGACTTTGAAAAAATGCACTGGTGCAAGATGTTAAGTTCCAAACATCTGTTTGATCCTTTAGCCGGCGCTAAGGACTCTTACCCTAGATTATGGCATACCTGGTGTAATTTCTAGCAGGGCCCTTACAGGATTTACTCCAGGCTTGACCGCTTCTATGCCAACAAAAACTTCTTCTCCTTTCTCCCTAATAATCTTGGACGCTCAGTCCTGGTTACCCCCACCTCTCTCTCCGACCACCACCCTATCTCTTCTTGTGTTAAGATCAACAACTCCCCTTATCCTTGCGAAAGATCCAATCCCAAATTTTTCCTCAACACTAATCTGCTTAGAGATGAAGACACTCTTTGCGCCATCCATATCATTAATATCTTAAATAGAAAAAGTTTCCCTACCATGTCTCACTTGGACAGATGGAGCTTGAATATTCATGCCTGACAGAATCTTTTGAGGACCATAGGGCAAAAAAGGTCCAAAGACTTTAGGTTTGTGGAAAAGAAGCTTTCCTCCGAGCTGCAGATTGCCGAAGCCAATATCCAAGCCAATCCTGCTGATTGTGAGCTCATCTCTCAGGTTGTTAAGGCTAAGGACACCCTTAGACAGCACCAACAGATCAAGGTCAAGGGCGCCATGGTCAGATCTTGTGCTCACTGGCTTCACTGTGGGGACAGAGGCTCCAAATTCTTCTTCAACCTCATCAAACAAAAGCAGTCTAATGAGAATATTGAAAGACTTGTTGTTGATAACCATGAAATTAATGACCTAGATAACATCAAAAAGGCTTTTGCCAATTTTTATCACAACCTCTTCACCTCTGAGGATTCAGAGGATGCTGCCCTCTTGAGAGCCCAAGTCCGGTCCCTCATTCCCAATAGGATTTCCACTTTAGAAGCTAATCAGCTGTCCAAAGAGATCTCTCTTGAAGAAATTGAAAAAGCCATTAAAGAGCTTAATAATGACAAGGCCCCTGGCCCTGACGGTCTGCCTGTTGAGTTCTACAAGGCTAATATAGATTGGATCTGCAAAGACCTGCTGGATATCTATTCTGAGGCCATTGCTAGAGGCTCCCTGGGTACCTCCATTAACAGAGGAATTATCAAGTTGCTCCCCAAGGATGGGGACAAAGTGCTCATCAAGAACTGGAGACCTATTACTCTCCTCAATGTTTCCTATAAAATCTTTGCCAAAATTCTGGTTCTTAGGATTAAAAATATCCTGCCCAAGTTTGTGTGCCCTACCCAAACGGGATTCATTAAAGGGAGATATATTTTGGAAAATTTGATCACCGGCTGGGAAGCCATGAATTGGGCTCATGTTTCTAAGCAAGATTCTGTCATGTTCCTTCTGGACTTCGAGAAGGCCTACGACAGAGTGGAGTGGAATTTCATCTCCATGATGCTCGAGGCGTTTGGTTTCCCCAGTGCTTTCTGCAATTCTGTTAAAATTTTACTCAAAGATGCTTTTGCGCAGGTCGACGTGAATGGCTCCCTATCTGACTCCTTTCCTCTTGGAAGATCCATCAGACAGCGCTGCCCCTTGGCCCCTACCCTTTTTGTGATTGCTTCTGAAGCTCTGTATTACATCTTAAGAGACAACTCTATCTCCCCGGCTGTTAAAGGCATATCCCTTCCTAATAACAATGAGCTTATTAAATGCCAATTCGCTGATGACACCGTGATCTTCCTTGAAGCTACGGCTGACAACTTTGAAACCCTGTATCACAAGCTCAACCTCTTCTGCAAGATCTCGGGCGCTCGTCTCTCCCACCTCAAGTCTGTGTGCCTTGGTTGGTATGAGCAGCTGCCTAACTGGTTCAAGAACTATCACTTTCAGTGGGCTGGCCCGAACAAGATTGTGAGATATCTTGGCATTCCCTTCTCCATCAACCCCTCCCTCAAAGATATGTGGTATTGGGTCAAAGACAAGATTTTAAAGAAACTCAATAAATGGCATAACAGGGCCCTGTCATTGGCCGGCAGAGTGCAGGTTTTCCAAAAAAATTTGTCATCTTATAATATTTATTACTCTTCAGCCTGGATGTTCAGTAACTATAAAATCTTTGAAATTCAAAAAGAGATCAGGAGGTTTCTTTGGTCTGATGGAAAAGGAAAAAACAAAATGCACGCAGTTAAATGGGAGTGGTGTCATACTAGCAAACTCCTTGGGGGGCTTGGCCTAAGGGACCTTAAGCTCCAGGGGATTGCCCTAGCCGCCAAGTGGATCTTTCACTCTCTTGATGGTGATGATCCCTGGAAGGTCCTGGTTAGAAACAATATTGAAAGGGGTATCCCCAAGAAGGCTAAGTCTTGGAAGAATCTTCCCTTTAATGATCTTGTCCTTGGTGACTTTCCTGTGAATGTGCAAGGATCTGCTGTTTTTAGATCCATTTGGAAAGCTTGGAATTATGTGAAACGCTTTATCACTAACAGGACCTTCCACGATGATACCCATCTTTACGGTGAAAGGTCCATTTGGTGGAACCTAAGCTCCTATGGCAAGCCCCTCGCCCTCTCTCAGGGTTGCTCTGCTAGGCAATGGAATAGTAAAGGCATCTCCCAGTTGGCTGACTTATTTGAGCATGACAGGTTAATTGGCTGGGAGGTTCTCAGTAATAAGTTTGACCTTCCCGGCTCCCAGAAGAAAACCTACAACTTGATCCACAAGGCCACCATGAATCCCCCGACCTCTTGTCAAATTGATTCTCACAGATTTTTAAATAGTAAATGGTCGGATGGGACCGTTCTTAACAAAATCAAAGCCAAAAATATTTATAATACTATCGAGCACTCTGAGGCCATCTTAGATCATATTAACAATGTTTGGTACTCTACTTTTGACACCCATGATTGGAAAAATTCTCTTAAGAATCTCTGGAAAGGGCCTACTGAACCTAAGATAAAACGTTTTAATTGGCTTGTTATTCTTGATAGGCTCCCTATCAGGAAAGATTCCTCGATTACTGATCATTGTATTATGTGCAGGTTACCCGAAACTGGTAGACACATTCTTTTTGATTGTATATTTGCTAAGGAGATATGGCATATGTTTGGCATTATGTATCCTTCATTGTTTAACATCATTTAGATTATTACCGGCCATATTGTTGGGCTGAAAGAAGACTCTAACTTATTTTGGAAAATCCTCTCCTCTAGTATTTTGTGGCAAATCTGGAAGTGTAGAAACGAAGAGAGATATCAGAACAATCCCAGAATTCTTACTAAGTCTTTTCGGAAACTCATTTATCTTAAAATTTTCTTGCAGGTACGCACTACTATGCTGATTGAAAAAGAGAAGCTTAAAAGGTTCCTTAAGAATGGCTTTGCCACGTTCTTCATATATGAGATGCAAGGAGGCTACGCTTGGAGGCAGACTATGGACAATCTGCAGCTATTTGAGAAATCGTGCAAAATGCTGACCCAAGAGGTGAAGAACAACAGGAAAATCAACAAGGAGCAGATCCTCATGCTAGCTCAGATTCAGGAAACTAAGCGTATCGTCTAGATGGAAGGTGCCAAGGGGTGGACGGCCTGGGTTGATAACATTGAAGATATTTTAAGCTAGTGGCTGCTCTGCTTTGTACCCGCATCTCTTTTTGTTGTTCATGTGTTGTATATATTTTTTTGTGCTCCAATTACTCTTTGTGCTCTTGATGTGAGGCTTTGCCTCTCTTGAGCCGTACTCTTCGTTCCCGTGGAACTTTTTTTTTTTTATCTCTCTATATATAATATAAAAAAAGTAAATTGAACACAAAATTAAAATAGAAAAATGGCAGAGGGCAGGAGCGAAGCGAGGCGCATGGATCTCCCCGGGTTGAAGACTGCAGGCAGGAAAAGTTGGGCGGATGAAGTAATAGGCGAAGAACCAGAGAAAGCAAAGTCAAAGGTCGCTGGTCACATACCACAATGGGTATTTATCAATGGCGAATGGATCGATCAGTGTTACTTGGCCCACCAAGGAAAGTTAAGGGAAGATCAGGAAGTGATAGGTCATGTTCGTAGGAGGCACGATACCCCTTCTGAAGACTCAAGAGATGCTCGCTGGGGTGTTGATGGGGATATGGTGAGGCCGCATAGAGTTCGTAACCGCAAACAGAAATTCTAGAATAAAAAAGTGTGGAGGAAAATTGAGAAGAGTTGAACCGGCATTGACGGCTCGGCTGCTTCTCCCTCTGCTTGCCAGAAGGAACAAAACCCTAAACCTACTCGTCATGCTGAAACTCCGTCGATAGATGTCTCTCAGGAGCTTAAGGAGGATGCTGAAATCTTAAGCGAATTCGCAATCATATGCCGATTCATTGGAGGGAACCCTAGTCGGGCGGAAATCAAAGAGTGGGCAAGATCGGAATGGAGGACCAAGGTACTCCTTAGGTTTTTGCCTAAGAATTTCATTGTGGTTGTCTTTGCGAATGAAGTCGAAATGAAATTTGTTACCAAAGCCGGGACGTGGCGCTTGGGCAATCTCACATTATACATGCAGCCCTGGGAGAAAAACTTCGACCCTACTCGGCTCAAGCCCTACGAGTGCCCGGTGTGGATTCGTCTTTATAATCTCCCATTTGAATACTAGAACGGTGGTTGCTTGGAGAAAATCGGAAGATCTTTAGGAACCCTAGTGGATATCGATATGGAAATAATTGACAGCGATTTATACAAATATGCGAGGTTGCAAATCGCGGCAGTCAAAACTATTCCCCGATCTGTTATGCTCCTGGTAGATGGCGTAACCTGGCGTCAGGATGTGGAGATTGAAGAGGATAAAATTTTTTGTCTTAAATGCAGTTCAAGAAGCCATAATGAGATGTCTTGCAAGCAGGGGCAGGAAGAATGTACTCCGAAGAGTGTGGCAAGGGCAAATAATAGTTGGCAACTCGTCTCTTTTGAGGCAAGGAGGCCAAATCCCCAACATAGGGAGCCGGCGGGTAAGGAATTCGAAGAATCTGGCAAAGTATTCCTTGGGTCCTCAAGCCCCTCTCATTCTCTGCCACCAGGGGAAAAATTGGAGACGACCAAAATAGAACAAGCTCAGTTGGAAGGTTACAAATCTCCAACTGAATCCGACACCGATTTGGAACCAAAAGATGAGCTAGACATAATCGACGAAAGGTGCATATCCCAATCGGCAATCTCACATCTAGGTATGGACAAAATCGGCAAACAAAGGAAAGCGCGTGGAAGAAAATCGATCAAACAGCTTCGGGAGGAAGAGGCGTGAGCCAGAAACTATCCCAGCATTAAAGAATTTTTAAGTACCAAGGGAGGACTGGCCTCCCTTGGGAAACAATGAAGATCTCCACCTGGAATGTCAGGGGCCTAACAGCCCCTGACAAAAGATGCCTCATTAGGCGTCACCTACAAAATAGTATAAGGGATATAATTCTCCTTCAAGAAACAAAACTGTCCTAATCAGAAGCTGCAACTTTCCTAAGATTCATTAGACCATGGAATGGCCTCTTCCACAAATCTTCTGGCGCTTCGAGTGGTCTTGGGGTTATCTGGAAAGATTCTGCGGCTTCGGTTAATCTACTTTACTCTCACTCTAATTGGCTCGTCGCTGATATACTTAGTATGAGCCTCGATTGCCCCTTCACTCTTATCAACATCTATGGCCCCATTGGCACAAAGGAGAAAGCCCGTGTTTGGTCGGAGGTTTTGGGCTTTATCAACAATCACTCTGGAGCCAATATGGTGGTGGGTGGAGACTTCAACGCGATTCTTGAACTATCCGAAAAACGGGGCGGGATTAGTTCTGAATCACAGGTAATGGCTGACTTCAGGAACTTCGTTGCCAGCTCCAAACTAGAAGACTGTCAAACCTCGAATGGCGTATTCACTTGGACCAATAGGAGAAAGGATTTTACGGCAATCGCTGAGCGTCTAGATAGGTTCTTGATTTCGGGTGGGTGGCGCAATCTTTGCCCCACCATTGAAGTTCGCATCTTGCCAATCTCAGTATCGGATCATTTTTTGGTGGAATTGCACCTCGGATATGGCTCGGACACTCCTAGATCATCATTCAGATTCCTCAACATGTGGTGGCGCGATGACAATCTATACAAACTATTAGAATCGTGGTGGAAAGGGCACCATGTGGGCAGCTCGGAAAGCTTTAAGTTCGTCAAAAAATTGCAATTTCTGAAGTCCAAACTCAAAACTTGGAACAAGAAGAAGTTCCAGAACATTTTCGAAAAAAAGGCTAGAGTGGAGACCGAGCTGCAAGCATTGAATGAATATGTCATCAGACATGGCATGAGCAATGAGGAATACACCAAAGAGAAGGAGTTAAAGAATGTACTATCTGAACTACTAAAAAGAGAGGAAGCCTTCTGGCGGGACAAATCCAGGGAAGTGTGGCTCAAAGAAGGAGACTCCAATACCAAATTCTTCCACGCCTCTGTGCTTGCGAGACGCGCGGCTAACAAAATTGAGGTTGTTTACTCAAGCGATGGCTCCTTGAAGCGTGGCTCCCAAGCTGTGGGACAGGAGGCCGTGGCTTTCTTCAAAAGGCTGCTTGGGGAAGATGCTGGTCCAATCAGGGAAGGGGTTGTTTTGGATGCTATTGGTAAACGGGTGAATGAAGCCGACAACCTGATGCTAATAGCGCCAATTTCAAAGGAGGAAGTGAAGGCGGCTCTTTTTCAGTTACACCCTGACAAGTCCCCTAGTCCGGATGGTTTCCTCGCAAGATTTTTCCAGAGGTGTTGGGACTTCTTAGGGACCGATTTGTGGTGTTTGTCAGAAAACTTCAGGAGATCGAGGAGATTTTTCAAAGACATCAACAACTCAGTAATTGCCCTAATCCCTAAGAAATCTGATTGCAGAACCTTTGGCGACTACAGGCCAATCTCTCTCTGCAACACCGTATACAAGATCATTGCAAAAGTTCTTGCAAACAGGCTCAAGAAGATTCTTGGCAAAATCATTGGCCCCAAACAGAATGGCTTCATACCTGGTAGGGAGATCACTGACAGCATACTTCTAATCAGTGAAGCAGTGCATTCGCTAAAACTGGGTAAAACTCCAAGAATGGTAATTAAGTTAGACGTCTGCAAAGCATACAACAAAGTTTCCTGGGAATTCCTGTTAAAGGTAATGCAGCGCATGGGCTTTAATCATCACTGGTGCTCCCTCATTAGACATTGCATATCTACGGTCAGGTTCTCAATAATGGTGAACGAAACTTTTAATGGCTTCTTTGGGGCCACAAATGGGTTACGGCAGGGGGATCCCATGTCCCCGTTCCTTTTTGTAATTTTGGCCGAGGCATTGAGTTGTGCCATCAAAATGAGACGACTGTCGCAGGCCTGGAGGGGAGTTGCGATTGCACCTAATGTCGAAAACATTACACACTCTCAATTTGCAGATGATACTACATTATTCGGTGAAGCAAACCTACGGGAGGCGAGCTGTATTAAAGAAACATTGGAGGCTTACGAGTCACAATCCGGGCAAATAATGAACAAAGAGAAGTCGAGGATTTACTTCTTCAATACAAAAGTACAGACCCAGATGGTCATTGCTGCGAAATTGGGTTTTTGCATTGACAAACTCCCGGCCAGGTTTCTAGGTGTGCAGATTTATGAAGGGGCTACCAAGTCGAAACATTGGCATGAAGTCGTGAACAAATGTAAAACAAAGGCACTCTCATGGAAGAACAAGTGGCTATCCTTGGCCGGCAGAATAACCATGATCAAATCTGTGCTCGCGGCTATCCCTATCTTTACACTTGCATGCTACAAGGCACCAAAGAGAACCGCAGCAGACATAGAGGCAGCTCTAAAAAGATTTCTATGGGAAGGATCAAACAATGAGAAGCGGATTGCTCTCATCGGGTGGGATACTGCATGCAAGTCAAAACTCAAGGGAGGAGCAGGGCTGAGAAGTGTAGTAAAGAAAAATCTTGCGCTGGGAGCAAAAATGGTCTGGAAAATGTACAGGCATCTGGAGAAATTATGGTGTCGTATCCTACAAAACAAATATTTGGACAATGACTCCCCCACAAGGATCTTAACTACAAAAGCGTTAAGTGGTGGCTCCACAATCTGGAAGTTCATATGCAATAGTCGTTCAATAATAATGAATCATTTAACCTGGAGAATAGGTAATGGCAATCGTGCAAGGTTCTGGACGGACTCTTGGAATGGTTATAGGAGCCTGGCCGACCAATTTGATTTAGTTGCTAAAGTGGAAAATCTGGAGAGTAGGGGGGGAATCAAACTTGCCCGATACCTCTCTCCTTTAGCTTCTTATGTTGGTGGTAAAACGCCCTGGATCAGTTTGCAGCATCTCCACCTAGACCAATCAAAATTGCAGGAAATAACAAAAGAACTAAGCAGTCGCACTGTCCTGATTTCCAACGAAGAAGACTCCATTGTGTGGTGCGGGGCGAAATCAGGCGAATACTCGGCTAAACTGGGTTACCGAATCCAAGAAGAAATTGGTGCCAGGAGAGATTGGTGGGCGTGGCTATGCTGGGATCAAGTTGTGCTTCCCAAAGCTGGGGCTTTTCTGTGGGTCGCCTTGCACAAGCGGTGCTTAACTATGGATCGGTTGAAAAGTATAAGATTCGTTGGTCCTTCCCATTGTGTCTTATGTGAAAATAACGGTGAGGACACAGACCATTTATTCCTTACTTGTTCGGTCGCAATCTCCTGCTGGGATTGGCTCCAAAATTCTTTTTCCGTACCTAGCCCAAGACAGAAAACATTGCACGAGTTCCTCAACTCATGGAAGATGGGCAACAGAAACGGATACTGGAAAAGTCTATGGGTACTGGCTCCCTCATCGGTTGTATGGCACATCTAGAAAGAACGGAACAGAAGAATTTTTAGGGGAGTAGCTCTTTGCCCCTCCAGGCTGATCGACAAAATTCAGGCTGCAATCATCGAAGTAGCTAATAATAGGACATGTGTAAATGCACGGTCTAAATTCACAAAATGGGATGAAGAAATACAAAAAATGTGGGTCAATCTAAAAAGGCCTAGGGCCCGCCCCCTGCATCTGACAAGGTCGATAGGAATACAGTACGATGGGAGAAGCCTGTGGATCTCCCTTGGAAGCTAAACTTTGATGGGGCTGCTAAAGGGAATCCCGGGGCGGCTGGGGTTGGATGCATAATTAGAAATCATCTGGGCAAGTGTGTTTGGGCAGCCTCCAAAAACCTGGGGGTAAAAACCAACAACATTGCAGAATTTGAGGCTCTTCTGATGGGAGTACAACTCTGCATCAGTAAAGGTATAAAGTCAATAGAAATTGAGGGGAACTCTATGATTTGCATCAATGCAATCACGTGTGGGAGATCGCCAAGTTGGATTCTTGATACCTGGGTCAAACAAATAAAGAGTCAACTAGAAAGGTTGGAAAACTTCAAACTCGGGCATGTCTACAGAGAGGCTAACAAGGTTGTCGATTGCTTGGCCAATGCGGGGGTTGGGCAAAAGGATGAGATGATAATCGACTTCAAAGTAGATCGTTGGGTCGGTCTCTTGGATTTGGTTGAGGTGGAGAAGGGTGGTACAACTACACCTTAGCATGCGTTCACGGGTCGACTCAGGCTCCGCGTTGGATGGGTTTCGGCTGGTGGATGGTATTCTTGGGCTTTGGGGTGCGTCAATCTAACTTCACATTGGCGTCCCTTTGGAGATCTCCCAGTACAAGCGATTTCTGGATTGTCGGCCCAGTCCCACACATATCTCTAGTTGCCCCGTCTGGCGGATTTGGAGGCTGCATTGTCAAATTGATGCGGCATGGACCCTTGTCTACCCCTCTCCTAGTGGCGTAGTGGCACTCTTGTGGGCTATTAATATCTTCCGCCCGGGAGCCACATGGCACTCAAAAAACCTTCGGCGATCATGGTCTTTTTGTTCGGCGTCGCCTGTGTGTGTGCGAAGGAGTCTATGGCTAGTCAGTGTGCCCGCCTATTCTCTCAACAGCACGGTATGGCGGTGGGTGCGTGCTTGGCCATTTCTTCTTTGGTGCTTTGAGAACACCAACACTGGTGCGACGGCAGGATCTTTGCGAACATTTGTGGTGCTCTAGCGGATGTCCACGAATCTAGGGAATGGGTGGCAGTGAGGCTGAATAGAATTGTATCGGATTCCTACGTTGGAGCTTCCTGCGGAAGGATGGGGGAGCTTTCTGAAAACTTATTTTGACACTGACTTAGTGTTGGATGAGGATTTGGAAGCAGCTGCGGCGAAGGCTTCAAAGAGTTTCATGGCGGATGCTTGGGAGGTGTTCCGCACTGGAGTTAAAAATAATGATATGAATGCTTTCTCCCGATTCATGCAATCGGATAGGGCCTGGATTGGCTCGAATAGCCTTCGGCATCTGACTGTTCTGGGTGGTCAGATGGCTATCCTGAACCAATGCCTGAGGGGTTAGGTGGTAGGGAGGTATAGTTAGTCTCTTTGTAAGTTCATGGTCTGGGTTGGCTTTCTGGCGTGGCCGGAGTGTATCCCGGCAGGCTTTTGGACGCCCTTCTCGTAATGGGTAGGATTAGTGCTTTCTAAGGCAGAGTGAATGGAGTTAGGGAAGTTCTTTGCAAATTGTACTCGGGAGTTACCCTCACATTTCTGGTAACACTCATCTATTAAAAAATAAATAAATAAATAAAAATAAAAAAAAGTAAATTAAATATTTTTTATGTTTATTTTTTCAAAAAGAATAATAATGTATTATTTATTTATTATTTGAAATGTGTAATCATATGGAAGCACGAGATGGAGTGTAATAAAAGAAGGATGTTAACATAAATTGTTAAAGAGTTTGCAATTTTTTTAAATTAATATTATAAAATAACTCTTAAGTAAATAAAAAATGAAATAACTCTTCAATAAATAAAATAACTCTTCAAATAAACAATATAAAACGATTTTAAATAAAATAAAATAACACTTCAATAAATAAAATAATTTTGATATCTATACTAATATATATAATGTAACAAAAAAAAATTATATATATTATATACACTAGTTTATATTTTTTTAAATGGTATAGGCATTTGAGGAAGGATATCTAAAAAAGAGTTTGTATATATATATATATAGTTTTAAACATAGTATAGGCATTTGGGGAAGGATATCTCCTAACCTCTTTTACATGGATTTTTAATAGATATACTAATATGTAATTAATAATCATATTCAACATCCAGAAAACTGCTAAATAAAAAGCATCCCAGGCTGAAATATCGCAAGTATCGCCCCGTCCCGGACTATCGCAAGGAAAACTATAACCAAAATCTTTCTTATCAGGCATTAGCTGAGAACCGCATGCATCTAAAGCACCTTTGACTAAAATCAATGTAGTTGTATGCAAACCTAGAGCAATAGCATGATGAACCAAAAAGTCTCTGGGACCAATTGTTAAGAAGAGTGAATTTTTACTATCGTTAATAGCATTCAACCAACCGGGTAACCATATGCTTTTCCCAGCATTGAATGCTGGATCATTTGCTGAAGATAAGAGAATTTTTCAAAAAGGTGTATTTAAGATATCTATACTTGTAGACTAACATTAATATTGCATAAAAGAGAGATATTTTTCCATTTAGATTAATTAACAATAGTTACAAATGATAATGTATAAAGATATTATTTTTGACAATTAAACGAGGGTTAGGCACTTAGTTGTGGGAATTACAATGACCAAATCATTTGGATGCTACCATGAACTTAGTCATCAAGATATAGAAAATAGATGCTATCATTATTTCATCTCAAAAATATAGAAGAGTCAAAATTCTATGCATATGAATCTATGTTGTGATGGATTGAACCCAAATGACATGGAAATATTTTAAATTATTGGATTGATCTTGTTGTCTATTTACTTTCATAACTTGGATCATGATTGTCTCAACTATTTGTTGAAGCATAATGATTAGCAATACATTTAGAAATACCTAATTGAAATTGTTGGATTGTGAGAGTTTGCATTCTCTAAATAGTCATCCCTCATTATGTGGCTTTACATCCTTTGGCGAGAGATCAAAGACAACAAACTCAAGCATGGAATGTCTTTGATAATTATGATGTAAAGCTCCAAAATCAAAATGTTCCTTGGATGAGGGTAATCTCACAATAGTGAGTCCCACTTTTTGGTCAAAGTAGGGCATTGAAATCAACATTCTTAACTAAATATTCACTTATTGAGACCTATAGCAGATAAACTGTTAAGAATTTGAAGATGATGTGAAATACTGATTTGTGACGATTTGTGTGTATATTTAAATATATTTTTTAAATTTTTTTGAATTAAAGTTTGAATTTTCTTACATAACTATCAATAACTTTTTTATATAGTAAATAATATTTTTTTAAAGTGACTTTTATGTCATAATGCATAACTTTTTTCTAGAGAGGCTAAAATTCTAATTTTTAAAATATAGATTTGTAACATCAATACCTAGTACACAAATATTTTTTATTTATTTTTCAATATTTTATTATTTTTCCATGTATAGAACAAAGAACTTGGTGTTTAGTGAAAAACCCATGTTCAATAAAAATTAAAAAATAAATGCTTAATAAAATAAAAATATATTAAAATTATACTTGTCGGAAAGCTCATTTCAAGGACTACAATCTTGAAAATTATCCTGTCAAGTTAATTCCAATTGAAGGTCCAACCCGAAGTTTCAAACTAGAATTTTTGAGGAAAATTTGAAGTAGACATTGAAAGTGTCTATGTAAGGCCCTTCATTCAAAGGTATTCAAGGACCTTCATTCAAAGTTATGTTGTTCCCACAAAAAAAATGTAAAAAATTCTTCAAACAAAGGTAATTTCCAAAAATAGAAAAAGGGTCCCTTTTTATTCCTTTTCTAGAAATTTCCATAAAAGGAATAAAAAGGGACCTTTGTTTGAAGGTCCCTTTTTTCCATTTTTTGAAATTACCTTTGTTTGAAGGTTTCCACGTTCGAACGAAGGTACTTTTTGACATACCTTCAAATGAAGGTACCTTCATTTAAACAAAAGTCTTTGAACAAAGATATTTTTAACTTTTTACTTATATCCAAGATGAAAAATTTGGTGTCCCAAGTTTGGGACCCATTATTGTGGGATGACCCATGAATACTACTTGAAGTAAAAATTATCTAGAATTGCTTCATGATTCAAGATGATGTTTAAATGCTCAAACAAATGTATTTAAGAACCAAGATATAAGAAATATTCACACAAACATGTACCAAATCAACTTATAACTAGTAGGAAAGGGTGGGAATTAGAAATTTAAAATTTTGGGTCAAATTATATTCTATAAGATCACTTTACATTGTGAGATTATTGTGAGATTGCCCCAAAATAGATAATGTGAGGCTTTAAGATCATAAATGGATATGTGGAAGTATGGGCTAATAAATGATGCAATTGTGTGGGCATTTACAAATAAGGCTAGATTATGGTTGGATATACTAATTAAATGTGAGAATGTGAGAATAAATGAGGATGGATAGAGATCAAGGGAGGAGTGAAATTTAGCACAAAAATGTGTTGCATGTCAATTATGTAAATATATTAATACATTTCATCAAAATTTCCCCCAAAAACAAATGGGAAATGACATGAGTACACAAATTTTACCATTATATTTTGTTGAAATCCAAATTTGATACCCCTAAAGACTTGATTTTTTATCATATCGATAGCTAAATGCCAAATAATTATTATCATTGACATTTTTTCCTATCAAATTGTTAAGTATGTAGTATTGTCCCATGTTGGCCTACTAATGATGTATGTAGGTTTTTCATCATGAATGTTATCAATCTATGAATCTTGAAGGAGGATCTAACTTCAACACTAGTAGAGGAAAGAATGGCTAAAATTCAAAGAAAGACTATGATGGAAGTTACCAAGCACATGCAAGAAGGATTGAGGCTAAAAAAATTATCTAGCACATTGAAATAGAATTATATGAGTGTCATTTTCCAAGCATAAATTTGTCACTTGAAATGGCCCAATATTCAAGAAAGATAATTTCATTAAATGATAAAGACCAAACTTTCTATTTAGAAATTTCTCTTTTGGTTTTTCTACTTTGTCAAAAAAAAGTAGTAGATGGCAATGACAAAAGGTCAATATTATAGATCCAAGATTCATCGGAAAAAAATAGTTTTAGAAGGTGGTAAGATGATAGAAAAATTCTTAAATTCAAATATTTTATGGCACAAAAAAATTAGAACAAAAAAATAGACTAATTTCAATAAAAAGATTAAATGTTTCTATAAAAATCATTTTAAAAATTATTAAAAAACCACTCCAAGCACCCATGCCTTGTACCTCACATTCTAAACTATTGAATTTTATTTTTATGTCCATTGATGAGCAACATATTTCATTTTTGGAACTCAAGGCATAAAATTCCTAATTTGGCATCTATTAAGGGAAACCCTTGATGAGCACCAATTTGGAATCAAGTGGTCTAAATCCTCGAGTTCACATCCAAAATGACATCTACATAAGCAAGTCTCCAATGAGAATTAGATTACAATATTTTATAATGCTAAGATAAAGTTTGGAAAATAATAATTGGGTGTACAAGTTCTTCTAAATATCAAAATAATATTTTTAAAAAAAACTTAGATAGAAATAAAGAAAAAGTTATGCCAAAGTTAGTATATGCATTGAAATGAAGATTAGAAGGAAATCAAGTGAAATAAATGAGAAAATTTAATGAATATAAGCTCTTCATTCAAAATGATTCCCAAGACAAGGTTGAATGTCATTTAAATAAAATTAAAGACATAATCTAAAGGTAAGAACTCTTAATTCAAATGGATTCTCAAGATAAGAATAAAAAATAGAAAGAAAGCAATATTTTATATTATTTTCAAGAGATGATAATGGAATTGCTTTCAAATTAATTGTTTTTATTGTTTTTTTAAGCTTGAAGAAGATATAGTTAGAAAACTATAAATATGTGTCATTTACACATACAATGTAATAAGAGTTGATGTCAAACTTATACTAAAAGAAATATTATTTGAATGTTAAATTCAAGTCAATATGTAATATTTAATGAATTTTTTTTTAATTCAATATATAAATCTTATATTACAAAAACTTTTGTGGGGATCATTTACCTATTTTTAATTAAATAGAGCTGAATTGAATTTCACAATCTTGTCAAACTTTGTGTTGATATTTGTTGCTCATAAAAGTGATAATTTTATATATTACTTTGATATCCTACTTCATAGAATCATGTGGTGTTCTTTTGTTCAATTATTTCTTGTTTCTATGCTCACATATTGGTCTTTGATTCAAATTAATATTATCCATTGGTTTTCTAATTAAAATATTATTCTTAGTTGAACGTTGGTCTCTATTTTAACTAATAGGAAATTATATTTGTTTGTGCTATAGTTGTTAAATCTAAAAACAATGTACATATTAGCTATTAATAGTTCAGTGTTGCATCTAGGATAAAAATAATGTCAAAGTAGTATTATATATTAAATGAATAAAACTTCCATGGAAGATTTGTATAGCGTGAATATTTATGGTTTCTATTAGCTTAATTTTAGATAAATCTCACAAATATTTCTCTTCAAATTTGAAGAACAATCATATTCACAGTTTTATTCTGTTTTGTAGTAAAAACAAAAAAATAAAACACCAACATATTTTCCCCTACTTTGATATGCATGTGAATCCCAAATCAAAATGTATCAAGTAAAGTACCTAAGCACTCATAAACATGTATAAAAAATAAAAAATAAATATAAAAGGTTATAGGTTATGTTGGCTTTCAAAATTATAGGCCCTTTCATCTAGCACCATTACTCAAGTTGAGGCAAGTGAAACTAGGTATCTCAAGAAAAGAAGACACATCAAAAAGGAGAGGAGGTTTTTGGGCCTATGCATAGAATTAGGTAAAATCCTCTTCTTCAAGATCTACAAAACCTAGGAGGGTATTCCTTAAGGCCACATGATGCGAGGCATCATATTAATTTTTGTTTGTAATTTAGATTTCAATTTTAGTGTTGAAATTTTGGGTTTCTTTTCCCAATTTTAGCTTCTTTGGTTTTTATAACAATTGGCAATCCATGGGTGGAAGCAAGCTTGCTTGATTCTATCGAGCTCTCTCCTTTGGTTGGAGAGGAATAAATTGGTAGTTGGGAGAAAAGATCGCCACCTTTGAGGAGGACTTTCATCCAGTAAAGGAGAGGTAGTTGATGAAGGAAAGAAAAAAACCAAGAAAGTCTTCTTTTTGGCTACCAGAGGATCGATGGTTTTTGAGGGCCAATTGATTAATGGGAGAAAATGATAAACTTGAGAGACATTATAAGAAAATTTAGGAAATTAGAGAGATTTCTAGGAAGTGAGACTGATTGGTGAAGACCAGAAGAGGAGATTGATGGTTTATAGGAGTTGATTTCATGGTAAGAGATACGGAAAATTGGTTTTGAAGGGATAGAGATCAGCGATGAGAGAGCCAGTTATATGGTTACCAAATGGCTCAATTTTTGGATTGAGGAATGGTTTCTTGATTGGGAAAAATCAAAAGTCAATTTTGTAAGTGTGTAGAAGGGAATAAAGGAGGTGGCTATTATAGAGCACAATAGACCACAAAGTGAGCAAGGGACGTGTGGCGAGAAAGAAGAGGCTACAACAATGCCAAGGAGATGGATTCTTTTGTAATTAGAATTTTATTTTATTATGTTTAACCTTGCATAGTTTTCCCATCCAAATGAATGGGGTTTCCTTTACGTTAGATGATGTTGGATTTCTATTTTGTCACCTGAAGCATGGAATTACATATTCTTGTATTTGTGCCTGGTAATCAATTTGTTTGGTTAATGATATCAAGTTGAACGTTGCTTAGTTTCTATGTTTCTTGTTTCCTCAGAATTTTGTCACTTTGCATTAGTAATGAATTGTGAGGTTTTTGTCATCTTGTCTGTAAATTGATCCCCTCTTGCCCCTTCATTCTATCTTTGTCATTCCTTACTATTGCAAATTGTCAAGGCTGCTATCTTTTTTGGTATTAGAGCCACAAGAGATTAGGGGTTTGGGAAGTTGAGAAAAAAATCCACCAAGAAGAATTCCAAGAGGTGGTGCATGAGGATGTGCTCAAGGTGGTGGTCGAAGAGGCCCTGAAGAAAGAATCTTGGAGATGTTGCAAGACTTGTCGGTAAGGTTGGATGCCATGGAGTAGGCACAACAAAGGGGAGTAATTGTTGATGATGTGAGAAAGGTTTCGAAAGTAGAACAATCACAAACTAAGGATGAAGCTCAAGAAGAACTCGAAGGACTAGAAGAGAGAATGAGTAAAGCGATGATGAATGTGGGAGCCAAACCAAGAATCAAGGTTCCAACATATTTGGGAAGTCTAAATGGAGAAGAACTCATTAACTAGATCATTGATCTGGATAAATACTTTGACTAGGAAGGATTTGCAGAAGAACATGGAGGCTTTGAGGTAGATAGGAAAATCTTGGATGGTGTGGTCATTGCCATCAAAACCATTCATTCCATGGAAACTTCTAAAGATAAAGCTGTATTCATCAAGTTGGATATGGCAAAGGCTTATGATAGAGTTAAGTGGTCCTTTTTACGTAAAGTGCTTATTGCTTTTGGTTTTGTTGGGGAGTGGGTTATGTGGGTTATGAGTTGTGTTACGACCACTTCTTCTTCAATTTTGATTAATCGGGATCTGTCTTCCTTATTTGGAGCCTTTAGAGGTTTTTGACAAGGGGATCCTCTTTCTCCTTACTTATTCGTTCTTTTGGTTGAAGGTTTGGGGAGAGTTATTAAGAGCAATGTGGTGCAAGGACTTATCCAAGGTTGGGTTTGGGGCAATGGTCTACCTCCTTAGACAGACCTACAATTTTTAGATGATACTACTTTGATGGGCATGGCCAAGGTTAGAGAGGACACTAATTTGCATAAGGTTTTGAATATTTATATTGCTACTTTTGGGTAGATGATTAATGAGGGAAAATATTCCATTCTCTTTTTAACACTCTAAGGCTCATTCAACAACAGATTGCTCATATTTTGAGGTTTCAAATGGGTTCTTTTCCTTTGATTTATCTAGGAATTCCTATCTCTTCTGGTACCCTCCCTAGGGGATCTTGGCAAAATATTTTAGACAAGTTTCATGTGAAGGTGAACCATTGGAATCACAGGTGGATTTCCTTTGTTGGTCAGGTTTAGCTTCTTAAGTCGGTGGTGTAGGTGTTGAACACCTAAAATACTAAGAGGGGGGGTGAATCAGAATTCTATTCAACTCTTGAACACAACTTATCTAATCACCAAAACATACTAACAAAAATAAGGAAAGAAAGAATAAAACATCCACAACATCACATAACACATGAACACCAAGATTTTTGTGGAAAACCAAAAAAGGGAAAAACAATGATGAGAATTAGCTCACAATATATTATATCCAAATATAGTATATTACAAGGTCTCACTGCCAAGACAAACTGTCCTTATAAGGCTCACAACTAGAATTAGATACAAAACAAAGATGGATACTTAGCCAAAATGTGAACTAATAAAAGTACACCTTCCTTGTGCTGAATTTCAATTCCTTTGAAGCTCTAAATACAAAGTACTTCTCTACTTAGCAGTTGCTCAACAATTCCACTCTTATTCTGATCTCACACTTCTAAATTTGCATGTTTACATCATCTAAGATCACTCGCACTTGATGTGCCTCTTATACTCTCTCATCCATCATTACAACTCAAAATTGTCTCACATATATATACCCAATTACATCCACATACATCAATTAGGTTGGCCTAATTAGATGTGACCAAAAATAATTCAAAATAGCATTTTCAAATTCATACTTGATTCAACAACCATCCTCGTGCTTAAATCAAATGTATAATACATAATTTAGGTCGGCATGGACCTAAAATACAACCTACAAACATCTGCATAAATATATTTAATCCTCACAACATATATCATGTATTAGGTCAGCTAGGAATTGGACCTAATCACAAAAACTTTCAGTCATATCTATAATTCTCCATGCAGGAAACTTCGAGACTTGATCTTTCTTCAAATTCATACTTAGCCAACATCGATAAGTCTATCTTTAGAACTACAACATAAAGTAATTATCTATGAAGGAAAGCGGAATCTCCCACACCAACATGTTATACAAAGAAATGACTGTGATACACAGAGTTGAACTTTGTTAAGCATAAATCCTAGGATATTTCACATAATCTTGATTTTACCTAAATCTGATAGGCTTCAAACTATGGTTAAAAATGTAGAGCGAGATCACTTAGTGTGGTGGAGTGCGGACCCAAAAATTGGCACACTGAACCACAAACCAATTAGTAGAAGTACTTAGCTAATTTCCTATACAATCATATTTACTAGATCAATTGATGATGTACACATATAGTCAATAACTCTTCCAAATCATACTAGGTTGATCATATCAATTTTGACATCAATGACAACACTAAATCAAGCAAAAGTATGCAATTCATGCTCATGTTTCCAACAATCTCCTTCTTCTTCTCCTTCTTCCAATAGTAGGCTCTTCCCAATTATAGGTGTATGCTCTAGATGGCTCACATTGGTTTTATTAAGGAGTTGGACTCTCTAGCTAGGAAATTTGTTATGGGCTGACAATTTTTTGTCTTCTAAGTGGGGCCTTATGAAGTGGGATAATGTTTGTAGTCTAATGCAATTTGGTGGCCTTGGGTTAGGACATTCCACTTTGATTGAGTTGGTGCTATCTTCCAAGCTTTATTGGAGATGGCATCTAGAACAGCATCATGTTTAGGCTAGGATTATTTCTCTAAATATCTAAGTGTGATACCGAAGGAGGAGGTTCCTCGATATCCATTGGTGGGGAAAGGTTTTGTGATTTGGGAAGTGCTTAAAAGGGTGATATGTTGATCAAGGAGGGTTTGTTTTGGATCTGCAATAGGGGGTTTGAGGCTCTCTTCTAGTTTGACTCTTGGGATGGGTTTTCCCCTATCATGAGCACGTATCCTAATCTACAGGATCTTTGTTAGCCCTTCTTGGAAGTTGGCTAGTCTCAAGTGGCTAATTTTAAGACTTCTTACCTCTATGGGCATGTGGAGGTGTCTAGATGGAAGGTTCCTAGTGAGTGTCATGTGGCTAACTTGGAGGAGGATTGTGTCAAGCTTCAAAATATTTTGGCAAGTAAACAATGCAACTCTCTTAAGGATAGGGATATGTTGGATTATAGTCTGGATCCGAAAGGGATTTTCAGAGTGGCTAGTGGGTATCAACAGTTGATTGCTCAAAAGTTGTGAGATGAGGATCATCAGTATGGGTCGATCATGCTTGATCAATGATGGATCAAAGCATAATTTAGTCACTAGACCTCAATCTCAAACAAGATCATTCAAATTTAAAGTTTAAACTAATCATTTATTGAAATTGAAAACTACAAAATATGAAAGCAATTAAATGCCTACTCTAACCCATTTAAAACTTATCCTATTTTGGATTGGTGTCCTGTTGATGTGGAACAATGAGCCTTTCCAAATCCCATGATTAGTGAGCCTGTTTCAATCAATTCTATGGAGGAGAATTGATCAAACCATTGCGATAAATGGATGAAAATCTAAAATATGCTAAATTTAACATGATGCAACCTAAATTAACATGATTTTATGCTAAAATTGATCTAAATATGCAATTTATAAGCTAATATAAGATAATTCTAAGCTAAAAGATGGAAACCCTAACTTATAAACAAGCTAAGATGAATGCATGGACGCCATTAATAGATGTTTTAAGCTATTTATGCAACTAAAAATGAACTAAAATAGGCTAAAAGTGAGGAAAATATGAGTGAGTGTGAGTGAATTCAACAACATAAATTTGTAATTGATAGATGGATCAATTTGTCTCCAAATAGTAACCTATTTATAGCAAGGCAAATGAGAAATGGAGGGTTGAGATCGAAAGATCAATCAACAGTCAGGGATGGAGGAAATAGGAGGCATGGATCATGGATTCCCATCAACGGGTGAGAATGCAAGATGGGATACAATCAAGGGTTCACATTTGTTCCAAACAAACACATTTTTGACCTACACACATAGGTCACAAGGTGACTTGTTCAAGAGGTCATAAGCTTAGCTTGCTTAAGAAGCCAAGTGAGATGATTAGAAAAGAGAGAATATTCTTTGGAATATTCTCATGGGTGAAGATAAAGATATTTTTCAAATTAAAAGAAAGTTTTAATTGTGAAAAAAAGGAGATAAGGATTATTCCATGGGAATATTCCCTTTTTGGAGGAAAATTAGTTTAATTGTTAATTAAACAAGGTTTAATTACAAAATTAGAGGATTAGAAGAATTAAAGTGATATTCATTAAATTAAATGATTCAATGAATGGGGAAAGGTGAAATGACATTTAATTAAATAACTTAGGGTTATTTAATTAAATAATATGACTTAGGGAATTAAATTAAATACTTTGATTTATTTAATTTAATAGGATGAAATGTTAGCGTGAAAAGGGGGTGAATTAACCAGATTAATTGTGTTAGGTTAATAGATGCAAATGGTGCAATTAATTAATTAGCTAAGCTAATTCAATTAATTAAGCAAAAAGAGGATGGGTTTCAAGATGAAATGATGTTAGTATACCTTATTTGAGTGTATAATATCATTTAGGACATTTTTCAGTGTCTACAGAAGTATGGTGGGTTGGAAGTTCCTTGGTGGAAAAATGTTTGGAATAAGTTCTCTTGGTCCAAGTGTAATTGCTTCATGTGGACCTTAGCTTAGAACAAATTTTTGACTTGGAAAAATCTTTGAAAGCGGGATTCTAGGGGCCATCTATTAGTGTTCTTTGTGGGTGCAGTGAGGACGACTCTTCTCATATGTTCTTTCATTGTCCTTTTTCTATGCTTATTTGGCATTTTTGGTGGCGTATTTGGAGACATCCCTATGCTCATATCTCTTCTTTGGTAGAATTCTGGAGTAGCTTAGGGAGACCAACATAGGCTTCTTTCCTCCAAATTGTGTGGGGCATTTTCCCTACTTTCATCCTTGGAAAATATGGCTAGAAAGGAATCACAATATTTTTTGTGGAGTCAAGTTGATGATTCTACAGGTTTGGCAGAGAATTGTTTATATGATTCAGGAGACTATGGATGCTAAATGTGTTCAAATGTATTTTCCTTTGGAAAGGAGTGATGAAGAGATTTTGAATAGATTGGGATTGTGTGGTTTGGTCTTTGACTCCTTTTATGTTCGAAGAGGTAGCATACTAAAAAGGTTCAGAGGGTTGGGAGTTGGTCTTCTCCTCCAGTGGATTTTTTGAAGATCAACACTGATGGTTCTTCTAGGGGTAATCCTGGGCCTATTTGGATTCGTGGGTTTTGGAGACATAGCTCTGATTTTATTATTTTCCTATTTTCCATTCATAAAGGGTAGCAAACCAATAATCTGATGGAGGGTGTAATGTCATAAAATTGCACCCCTTTCAATTTCACATACGTTCTTGTATCTGCTTTAGTATCCACTCCCTTAGTACTTGTGTAGGCTCATTCTATCCTCTGCATCAACCTTTTTCCCCTCTCAGGATGCTCAGGACCCCCTTTCAACAGCTACCCTCATGCATCAGCTTTGCGTCAAACCTTATGCTTTTCTTGTTCTCATCATTTTGTAGCGTGAAGTTTCTGGACATTAGCGCGTCGTGTAGACATCTGTGCGTCGGGCTAGCATCCTATGACATTTTTGCGTTCAAATGACCATTTCTGAGCATGTTTTCCACTTGTCACTTACCTTTGTCAGTGGTAACGGTCCGGGATGCCTTGTAACAGCTCAGGAAGCTTCTTTTCCCTCCTCTTCTCTCTTTAAATGTTATCTTTTTGATCTATTTGCTTCTCTAGATCATTCTAGTTTTTACTCTGGCCCTTTCCTCTTCTCTTTGCCTTGCTATCTTGCTTGTATATCTCTTTACAACTTGCTACAACAACACTCTCAAGCTTTCTTTGCTACTCTCTTAGCTCTCGCAACTATCTCTTCCTTTGGCCTCCTTAAGCCTTACAGCTAACATCTCCTTTATCTTGTGCTTGTGAGCATCCTTAGATTTCACACATCCCCTACCAATTGCATCTCTATCTCATGATACGGGTTCTCCTCCTTGAGGTGGGATTGTTTTTATCACTCTATATTTTCTTACTTTGTTCACTTTCTCTATCTATCTGGTTTTTCGTGGAGGTGGGAACACCAAAACGGGGGTTTGACTAAGGCAAACCCCTATACATCCCTAACATTTTCATTCAATTTTATATATGCATGTATTGAAGATATTCATGTGTTGGAGGCTTCATTACTTGGGTTGTTGTGAGTAGTTTCTATCTCTTATCCTCTTACTTTATCATTTATGCTTCACTTCATTTTAGTTCTATTACATTATGTTACCTCCCCACTTTCTGTAAGTTCTCAGTAATTAGATTGCTAGAAGTTTATTTGCTATTTTATGTGATATTCTCTCTTTTTGGTTCATATAAGACTCCAACATGCCTCTGGGACTACAACACATCGTGTTGTCAGCCTTTTTTTGTGTTGTCATCCTTTGTTCAAGACCCTGTCAATTTGTCTAGAAAATCTTTGTGACCTACTCTTTCTAATTCTAGAACTCTTGCTCTATTCCTTGAGATAGTTTAGGGCAGTTCGCCCCTTGGGATTCTCTTGAGAATAAAGAGACTCATGAGTAGCAAATCCCCCTTCTCTAAATTTTTGTGAACCCAATGTGAATCACAACTTTTAAAAAAAAAAACTAAGAATTTATTTACCCCAACTTGGTGGGGTCATAACTTTTGACTCGGTGCTCGGAATTCAGAACCATTTACACCATTGGAAAGGTCTCCAAGAGGAAAATTTTGGTCCCTAAAATATTGTTCCTTTTGCAATCAAATTTTAGGGACTGACGCAAGTTTTGACCCCAATTTTTTCTTTTAAGACCTTCGAAAATACAAATTACTAGAACCTAGAAAATACCAAAAATCTAGATTTTTTATTTTTCTCAGTTCTGTCACCCCTAGACTGCTCCAGATCGATCGACTTGTTTGTTCATTATTTATCATATTTAACTTCCTATATCCAAAGTGAAATTAATATCCTCTCTTATGAGTTCAATATCTAATTATATTCAAAATGTTAATGATGTTCCATTTCATGGATGTGATAGTGACTTGGATTTTCCCATGTCACTTTGTATCTTTGATCCTTCTCATGAGATTCCTTTTGCTTTGAAGGATATCTTGTTGCAAGAAGATTAAATCATTGATACCTTTCTTAACATTACTCTACCTTCTCTTCATTCCAATGCACTCTCCTCTAGAGATGATGCATTAGCGAATGATGAATCCCCTTCCACATTTGATCCTCCCTAGATTGTTGTTGAGAATATGTCTTCAAATAATTATTCCACTAGTTTTGATGATTTTGTAAATGTAATATATGTCTATGTTTCCCCTCAAAGGCCTAAGAGACTGGTCATTTACCTAACTCCAACTAGTCCTCCTAAAAGGATTTGTTCTATAATTAATGGTGTTCCATTTGATAGTGACTCTCTTGATCTTTCTAAGGATCCTTCTTATAGAGTGGTAGCCCATACTTATAATACTAAAAGGAATAAAAAAATTGTTGATCAACCTAATTCTTTACCACCTTCTCAACCAAGTCTTCCTCAAGCACCTAAACATACAACTAAAGCACCTTGTGATTACAATCTTGTCATGTAACTCTGTGTTACTCTGGCCAAGATCTCACTATGAGACTTCTTTAGTTTGCTCTGGTTTATTAAGGTATGCTTTACAAAGCCTTGCAAAAGATTCTCTTTACTTCCTCCACTAGGTTGACGGATGTTAATGCATTGATAGCTCATATTCATGCAGACTCGTCGAATATTCCATTCTATCTACAAGAACTTCCGCCCTCAAATGTGCAGAAGCAAGCGGACCCTCTAATGATCATAGTTAACATTAATAATATCGGTATTAGATGTACTCTCATTGACATCAGTTCAACACTCAATGTGTGTAGCACTAATCTATTTCCTAAGATTAATATTGATTCATCTTCTCTTAATGCTTCTTTTGTTGTCATTCGTGGGTTTGATAATGTCAGTTAACAAGCCCTAGGCACGATAGTCTTGCCTTTGAGTTTGGGACCCATTACCGTACCCACCCTCGTGTGTGTTATGTCAAAAAACTTACCATATAACCTTCTTATTAGTAGACCATGGATTCACACTATGGGTGCAGTATCGTCTACCTTGCATAAATCTATTAAGTTCATTTTCAATATTCAAGTAGTCACAGTTAGGGTTGACCCTGAGACTATACACTTGTGTGAGGTGGAAGCTCCTGGTCAGGTTTCGGTTGTGCCTACTCTTATCCCTTCAGTATCTTCCAATCTGTGGCTCTCTACTCCTGTAGTACCTATTACACAAGATACTCCTGAGACAGATGTTCCTAAAGAAGATCCTTTTGAAGCAAGAAATATTAAGTTTTCTCCTTCTACCTATTCTCAAAAGAATATGTGTTTTGGTGATGATTGAGGTTCTTTAGACTTTACAGAATCCTTCATTGGAGAATATAAAGTCGACCCCATCCAAATAAACCTTTTGATAACATCATCCATACCTATTATCAAACATCATTATTCTCCTGTATTGTGGGATATTGTGAACACAAATTGTAATGTTCTTAATGTTGATCCTCCTCCTTCTGAGGAAGATGATCACACCTTTGTTAAAGAGGATAATGTTGGTAGTCCTATCAAGAAGGTTGATGGCAATCCCGTAGAGGAGTATAATCCCCATTTCTGGAATAATACTCTCTATGTAGATCATCCTTCTTCTCAATATTTTCCAGCACATTATGGCCCTAGTTTTAAGCTCATCTCTAAATATGGCTATGGGTTTAAAGGTTGTGGTTGTAATGAGAAAGGAATTCAAATCCCTATAGAATGTGCACCTCGTAAGCGTAATTTGGGGCTTGGTTGCTTGAATGAACAATCTAAATGGAAACCATAGTTGAATGTTGACATGGTTTCTACTCAACATTGTTCTCTTGGATTGATTCATCTGCCATTATCTGTTGTCTTTGTGCATTCTTCTCTTGAGAAGTCAAACTTTTCTCCACAAGAGAAAGGGTTTCTTCTTGCTCCTTATTCTTTATCTACGCAAGAGTATTTTTTTTAGGCTTCTAAAATCCCACTTGATTACTCTTCCTTCTACATTGAAGAAATTTCATAAAAATGATAAAGAAAAACATTCTTTTTGTGCATACCATCAAGTGTATGCTCATTGCACTAGTGAATGTAAGGCCTTGAAGGATAAAATACAAAAAATTAGTGATTTAGGTGTCATAACTCATTTATTTTTTGATGCAACAGCCTCTTCTTCAAATGACAAGTGATATCGAGTTCTACCTCTATCTTGCATGTTCTAAGTATCTTGCATGGTTCTCCTCCCCTATATGTTGGGGACAACGATAACTTGTTCTAGAGATGTGTGTCCTTGTAAGGACCCCATCTCTTCTCTCTATCTTTGAATTGGAGTCCCCTAGAGTGGGCCCCTTGTTGTCTTGAAGGGTTCCCGAGGGACCCCCTTTGAAAGTTTTTATCTCAAATGAATTCTATGACATCTAGCTTGTCGACACCCCAACTAGACCTATTTCATATCCTGACATCTAGCTTGGGGGCAGCCCGACTAGATTCATTCAAGCTTGACTTATAAGACCAAGCACCTATGAGGACCCAATATGACTCTACGGAGTTCCCTACATCAAGCTTCCCTCAAGAGAGAGTACCTAGGGCACCTTCTTTGCAAGTCTGAGGACCTATAAAGCACTTTCATCCTATGGGATCTGTTCATTGTTGGTTTGCAGGCCTTCAATGCAATTTTTTCAACTCTATAGCAGAGAGTACCTATAGAGCCTTTTGTTCACCTTTTGTAGGTCTATGGATCTGCGACACATTTTTTCAACTCTCCTTAGGTCTGAGGACCTGTGGAGCCATCTCTTTTGAAATTTTCATTCCTTTCTAGTCAAGTTTTAGAGAAGATTATTTTAGAGGACATGGTTGGTTGAGGTTGGGGGTGGTTAGTTTCTACGGTTTTGAGTCTTGGTTGGGTGTTTGCTGGTTTGGTGATCTTGCTCCTTTTTGGGTGCCTTTGTAGACCCTTATTTCTTTGTACTGGTGATTTTATGATATTAATAAATTTTAACCCTTGTTATTTAGAAAATAAATAAAATTACGATAGTCAATATAGTTTCTCTTTATAATGCTTATCTCTCTAGAAAATTCCAACCGTTACAACTGAAAATGTGATTACATTAAATATGAACCTTTCTCAAAAAATCAAGTCAACTATTACAATATTTTGGAAAAATCAAAATCATTGTTGTGGTAGAAATCTTATAATTTTCTCCTCCATTTGATTTAAAAATTTTCCACCTTTCTAATTTTCCACCTTTCCAAATTTTTACCTCTCAACCTCTATTTATGTCTTCACGAGCACCTTTTAAAAAATAACACAACTTTTGGGAGTCATATATTTTGATCTATATACCAAATTGACCTCCCTTTCTTTTAAATTGAAGTTCTTAAAGTGTTCTACATGATTTGACTTCTAAAGAGGAATTTTGTAAATTTTGACCCATCACTCAATCATTTAAAGGTCTAAAATTCAAATTTAGTATTTCTATAGGATCTCAAAATTTTGAAACTTTAATATCTCATTATCTACAAGTGCTCTTTGTTGATTTTCACTGTAGACTAAATTTTTAATTCCAAAACTATCAGTAAATTTTTAGTTCCATATTGTCTTAGGACAAATATATATTTTATGTGTGTGCATTGGTCATTTGTGACCCATTGCTTATAATCAATTCAAGAGATCTTAAATGGGGCCCTATATTCAAGATGTGGGGCCCTATATTTAAGATGTATATTTTTGTTGTGATGTTTTCCCCTTTATACTTAAGTCAATCCTTTAAATTTCCAAAATCAAAAATTGGCCAAGCATAATATTTTTGCCTTTGATTTTATTAAGGGTTTTAGACATTGATCAAGACTTGGAACTTTAGGTTCTAAGTTCGTATTTCCTTTTGCATCCTACTTTCATATTCTAGTGAAGACCTTGAATTCTAGTTAAAACTCAAAACCTTATGTTTTGAATCCAAGTTCCTTTCCCCTCAAATCTTGTAGCTCCTATCAAACCTTAGACTTTGATGTGTACTTAGAACCTCATGTTTTGGGTCCATGTCCCCTCTTTAGGCCTAATTCTTGCAACCCCTAAGTCTCTATTCCAATTTCCTCCCCACCTCAAACTCCTCAATACCATATTGTCTTTGGTTACCAATTGGGCTTCAATCACTGATTGGAAATCGAAACCTACAGTCATAGTTCTTGTTCCCTTTCTGGTCCTAACCTACATAATTCCAGTTAGGTGTTGAGCTTCATTTCGAAATTGTAACTTTTGGTTTCAATTCTTCATTCCTTCCACCCATTGATCTTCTATTTTTTTATTTTCCCCTTTCCATTCTAGGCCTAATGTCCACTAGTTGCATGCCAATTTGTATGGTTATAAGTTTGTCCCCAATTCCAAACCTCGCACTTGTAATGGAGTGAATTTGCACCCCTAGAAAATTCCTCATTTTCATCCCCTCACCTTAGAAAAATTAAACCCGACGATGCCTTTCCACTTCATCCATCTGATTCCCACCCACTTGGTGGTTGTCTGTAGTGTTAGTGGGGGAATTTTTGTTGAAGACACTAGCGCATCACACAAATGTCTATATGGCAAGTTGTCATCCTGCCAAGATTCCCACATCTAGAATATGCAAAGGCGTTACACTTCTCCATTGGTGATGAAGAGTAATGCTCCTATGCCCTTGACTGACCTCGAGCGACTCTTTTGGGTTGCTATTCACTTCAAAACATTTCATTCTTCATTCAATTGGATCTTCTTCAATCCTCTACACACTTTTTCAAGCTTCTTCACATCTCTACACACTTCTTGAGCATTTTCACAACACTCTCCACCATTGTTAAAGCTCTAAGGTGTTACTCTATTGGATTTCACTCTCGTTGTTGTGGAAACAATTGCACCTTCAAGATTGTGAGCTCACATTTCCCTTCACGTGCTCAAGGGAACCTTGTTTGGGAGGTGATATCCACTTTACATTGCATTTTCATTTGATTTCGTAGTGTAGTGTTGTTACTACTGCTTGGTAGCATTTTCTTCCATTACTTTCTTTATCACATTTTCTATCTTGTGGCTATTCTAGTTGTCTATGGAGGTGGGAAAACCGAAATGGGGGTTTGACTGCAACAACCCCAACATTTATTCTCATTCTACTGTGTGTAGGTTTTGCATTTGTGTGGAGCTTGCGAGAGGCTAGACCATTCGTAAGTTGTATTTCTATCACCTTTTCACTCTTGTCAACTTCTCTTTGTAAGTTAAAGTATTATTCTTACTTTTCTAGTGTTTTAGTTGTATGCTTTATGTCATCACATAAAACTCTATTAATCAAATTGTAGTTAATTCTCTACTGAGCCCTAACTATACTTCGCACTCTCTATCTGTATGGACACTAGTGCACCGCACTGTTTTCCATCTTCCGTGCTGGGGTCTCCTAGTAGAGAGTTGTCGAGATTTTAGTTTTGACTTGGGAATTAGCTCATCTAGTTCCTTAAACATCTTGGGTTGATAAAAGGGCTATGTCAGATCAATAACCCTTCCTTTTCACCCTCCTCAAACACTAAACTTGCCATAATCTATACTTACCATGAGGTATATCAAGACAACTGATCGTTCTAGATGCTCTGTGACTTGGGTTCTTGAGCATTTGGTCCCCCTCCTCTACAAAACCAATGTTGATATATGGAAAGACACAAACACAATGTGAATAAGCAAGAAGGTATTATCTTTCAAAACTTTTCCATGGTTCTAAAACTACATGAAGTTTTTGATATGGCTAAAGTTCCTGACATAGTTGAGGCCCTTGACAAGAATCCAATTTCCAAGTTAGTTGTTGATGAGCATAAGGTTTTTGACGATGCCTTAAACATCAAAACAAGTGTTGTTCAAGAACCCTTTCAAGGTAGTTCCTAATGGGAAACAAACCTCTGACATGGGGACATAAAGAAAAATTGATGGGTTAGAAATTTCTAAAGGATCGAGAACTTGGAACCTCCACCAAGGTTGTCAATTTCTAGTTAGCCCTTGACAAATGAGAAAGATGAAGATTTTATTTGATGGCTTTGTAGGTCCTTTTAGTTTTTATAGGCCCCAAATTTTTGACAACCATTGAGGCGTCAATATGTGATGAAGTATATAAAGTGTGTTGATGGCACAAGATATATTTCAATGAAATCCGTTTAAGTTTATTGACACATTTTAAATGGCATTTAAGCACCAAATCTAATGGTGCTATACTTTCTCACCTACCTACCTACCATTGATATAGGAGAGCTCTCCCAATCACCTGCATTAACACTTTCATGCTCCATTACTCTTCCCATATACTTCTATACTTCCAACTATTGTTCAATTTGAGACATCTATTTTGGGAAAGAGTGATTTTAGCCAATGGTTTCTCATAATGCTACAATGGTATAGATTAGAATTTCACTATATTATTGTTATAGTAAATATTTTTTATCATCTTTCAGAGGGGTTGGTTCTTCTAGTGATAATTGGAGAGTATGTAGTGTAGGTTATGTCTAGGGTTTCTACCATACAATATCTAGTTTCAAAAAGGAAATGAAGCATTAAAGTATTTGAAAGATAAAAAACTATGGGAAGCAGTTGCCTTATGTATAATAGGATCTCAAACAATATTTTCAAAGTCCTAATGTCATTCTTTATAATATATTACCAAATCTCTAAAATACTCGATTAATGGAGTGCGAAGCAATGAGCAAGAAAGGGAGGAGAGGTAATATTGAATCTATTGAGGTGGGGGAGGAGGATGAAGATGATGAGAATGGAGATTTGGAGGATGCGAAAGGAATTTCTAGTCATCGTGGAAGGATTTTTCTACTGGATAATGAACTAGGTGGAGCAAAGAATGGTGCGCATGGAGGTGCACAACAACTTTTATTCTTTGCTATTGAGACGAAGTTAAGGACGAAGATGGAAAACGTGATGGCACTGTTTCTCTCATGGGGGATTTTTCTCTTTCTAAGGCTATGAGTATTGAGTTTGTATGTTCTTTTGATCTGGATTGTGATGTGACAGATGCTTGGTGGGAATTGTAAGACCTTGCTTCCCCTCCTATAGTATCTTATGATGGGGATATCCCAAATGAAGACGAGGAGTTGCTCATGGATCTCTTTTTGGAGGCTCGTCAAAAGGTGAATAAGCTTTTTGAGGTGTCAGTGGCTAAGGCCAATAATGGTGTGAAGTTTATGGATTTGAGGAAAGGTTTCCTTTTTCATTCTAAGGGGGTTTAGCCATACACAAAGGATTGCTTGGATCCTATCCTTTCCAATCCCATCTCTCCTACTCTAGAGGAGTATAGATCTCAGTCATTGGTTGTTTCTTCTTTGGTTGTTGTTACACCCCAATTGTCTACTTACTATTTACTATTACTATGTAGGGTAAATGTGAATGTAATTTGTATTCTAATGATGAATAAATTGTGCTTGCACTTTGTTAACAATGCATTATGAATGAATGTTATTTCATTTAATGTTATGTGAAGAAATGCAGATATGTGAAATGGATGGTTATTGAGTTAATATTCTAACTATGGAGATGTATTATGTGTAATGCATGTTTTGTTGAATACCTAACTACCATGGGCATATGTTAGTTGATGTAGGTATATGTTCAAATTAATCCAAGCAAAGGGGAAGTATCGCTCAAGATCTTGGTCAGGTAACTAGTAACATAACCTATCTGAGCTTACACATACTCACAGTAGTATGGTTGAGTCAAGTTATTATGAGGGAAGTTGGTAAGCCTTCCTTAGTTTGATGTGTCAACATTAGTAAGAGTCTTGTTTACTATTGAGTGCACTATTGGGTGATGTTTATCTGTTTGAGCTTGTGAGTTCTTCCTATATTTCCTTGCTTGTATTGATGAATAGAACATACATGGAATATGTATATGTACACATATGCATGTCAATGATAGACCATACGTATGAAGGAATGCATACATGAAGGTACATAGGTAGACGTATCTATGCACACTTATGGACAAGTTGCTTATGTGCATGGAACTTACGACATGTATATGTATATGTATAGATATATCACATGTAGGTGCTTATCAATACACTAGTAATCGTGTATGACTATGGTGTGTAATTGAATGTGTATATATATATATACATATATATATATATATACATATATCCATATGTATAGATGTATCAATACACATGTATGATTGGTAAATGGATATGCCCATATGAATGTATCAATATATGTATACACATGTATACATGTACATAGAGGAATATATATAAATATATATATGTACACAATCGATATACTTGTTATTACTACGTGATTGCTAGCTTGTTTGTATTCATTTGTATATCGAATGCATAGATACTTTATTGGCATATGATATATATATATATATAATATATATATATATATATGTGTGTGTGTGTATGTATGTATGTATGTATTTATGTATGTATGTATGTATGTATGTATGTATGTATGTATGTATGTATGTATGTACGTACGTACGTATGTATGTATGTGTTTTTATGTGTGTGTGTGTTGATATACATATCTATATAAATGTATATGTAAATATATGATATATATATATATATATATATATTTAAATATAACTATATGCTTTGAGGGTGATCACTTAAACAATGCTTTGAGGCCGATTTACTTACATAACCATAGGCCAATTGTATATATCATATACAAAGTATTTATAAGGCCAAATAGAACACATATTGGCGATGAATATAGAGTGAACTTTATGCAATATAAAGTGCAGCAAGTAAGTCAATTTGAGAATTTTGACTTAGTTGAGATGTATTGTGATGGAATCCTTTTGACTTAGTAAATTGCATTTACCTTGGATGCCTTATCATGAATTGAATAGAAACTACAAAGTAAATGTAAATTGAATGATAGGAAAGGTTTCTAAAAGTCGATGAATTGGTCAAAATGGATTTAAGAGATATGGTGACTCAACATAGACTAAGTTGACTTATTCTAAGTGTTGCATTTTAGTTATTGACTGGTTCAAACAAGAGAAAAGTCATGCCAACTATAGAAGGATAGTTGCTTTCTTTGGCACCATCTTATGAATTTTGATTGTTGTAGAAGTGTCCTTTCAGAGCAATTTGAATGCCATCTTTTTACCATGTGCTATTTTGAAATGGTCTTATGTTGCTATCAATTTTAAAGGGCAATATGTAGCATTATTTGTTGAGCACACTCTCAATTTGCTGCCACCTTATTGCCAAATTAAGTGAGTCGACTAAGGTGGAGCTTTCTATCAATACTCATGCATTTTTTGTAGGATGAGAAGTCCCCAACCTGTTGTATAAATAGTGAGGTTGAGCTATCATTTGGGATGGCTTTTGCTACACATTCCATATGCTTTTGCTTTGCATTTTACAGACATTCTATTCCATAGTTCTGATTTGTCTTATTCTGCTAGTTTATTTTGAATATTGTGAGTGAGCTTTGAGTATTAAGAGTGAAATATATTATCAATTTGAGGGGATTCTTTATAAAGGCATTGTTGTGAAGTCAAAGTAAAGCTAGTGGTTGAGATTGGGAAGATGTGCATAATTCAGTCAATTGGATAAGTGAGTTACATGCATGGGGATTCCTCTTCTTTTAATTGTCTTAGTTTATGAAAGATTGATTCTTGAATTCTTTATTAAGTCTATTGTGATTACTTGCATTAGAGAAAAATAGTGTTTGCTTTGAAAGGAAAATATAAGCTATTATGTTGTTTTGTGAAGTGCTTGTAATTACTCCATAATAGGAGGAATTGTTTGTCATAGGTATTAATATACTAGATATGATTAAACAAGGGTAGCTTAAGGGTTACTCATGACTAAATTATTTGATTATAATAGATAGCTAGTGGGTTACTCCTGGGATTGTTAGTCCAATATTGAAGGGAGGGAAATTTTATATATGCTTTAAGAGTAGAAATACCCTAGAGTATGTAAGATTAATGATAGGTTAATTCTAGGGTTAAAGTTTACCCATGGGAGGAATTACCTATGCATAGATTATAGTGTCCTTAAGTCAAAAAAATCTTAAATAGTGTAAGTGAATAATTGACCATCACTCGAAGTACTGAGTGAAAACACTTTGGAAAAAGCAGTGTGATTGCCTTTGGCTCCACTGTCAGTTCACCATGTCCATGTAGTGCATGCTAGTTGTAGATTGTAGGGTTACAAGTTCTAGTCATGTAGGGAACAACACTAAGCTTAGTGTGGTTTGTCGTATGGGGTTACCTAACCAATCTCTTCGTTGAAAGGTAGGGCCATCTATCTTATGCTAGATGTGCAGGGGACCACATATGAGTCTATGGTTGGCAGAAAAGCGCTTGATTGATGCTTCTCCTCCTCAGCAGGTGACAAAAGACCAAGGTTTTGAAAGGCGGATCCTGGACCATCTATATCTATTGCTCTAATGCTCGGTTGAGCTATGTATGTAATTGTGTACATTCTTGGAATATTGCAATTTATGAAATTATTATATTGAAATGGAATCCTTGTTGTATATTGTTATGGCATCTTTGTTCATTTGTACTCAATAAAGAAAAGAATTTTTTTATTGCAATGACTTGTTACGTAGTTTATTTACTTGCAAGGTCAAAACTTAGGAAAAATTACTTCAGTGAACGGTTGGCATGTTACAGTTGTTGCCCCTCTTCGGTTGTCATTTTGCGGTTTTTTGTTCCTATGGTTGTTGCTCCTGTTCTTACCCCTAGAGGGATGGAATTTGGTTGTTCTAATGATGATTCCAACACCTTGATGGCTATGGAGGCTCTTGCTCTAGAGGTGTGCGGATCTCAACTGTTGGTTAAAAAAGTTATTGCTTCTTCTCTGATTGTTGCCCCTTTATCGGTTGTGTTTATTGTTCCTTTAGTTGATGCTCATATTCTTACCCCTAGAGAATGACCTTGTGATTGGTCATTTGATGTTGCTACCCCTATCTAGGTTGAGGTACAGAGGACCCTTGTGGTCTCTTGCCTCTCGCTTTGGATTCCTGATGTTGTGGTGGAAAAATATATTGCTACTATGGGAAATTCTTTTATTAGGAGGTTCTCAAGCCCTCATCCAAATATTGAATTTGTTCGCAGCTGGGCTTTGGTTAATTAGAAGGCTTTTGGTCTATTGCAGGTGGCTGCAATGCTTAAAGGTTTTTTCCTTTTCTCCTCCCAACTCCTTGAGAAGAGTAAGGGTGCCTTACTTGGTGGGTCTTGGTTCGTAGGAAAATCTATCCTACTTCTAAAAAATTGGATTGTTGGGTTTGTTGCTTCCAAGGAAAGCTTTGGTTGGGCCCCTATTTGGGTAAGACTCCCAACATTTCCTTTGGAATTTTGGGATGAAGAAATTTTTTGTGGTATTGGTAATAGTCTTGGTTCTGTCTTAGCCATCAAGAGGATCACGAAATACATGAAACACTTCATTTGTGCAAGATTTTGTATGTGTGTTGAATTTGGTAAGCTTCTACAAAATAAAATTAAGATTCATTTTGTATACACTTAAAATCAGTCCTTTAATTAATTAAATACTAGCTATTTAATTAATATTTTGACTATGTATAAATAAACTCTCAATTTATTTATATTGTTCATTTTCTAAATTCTCAAAATCTAAAACATATTCTTCTAAATTAATTAAATAAACAAGGTTCCCTAAACTTGTTTTATTTAATTAATCTTCACTAAATGGCCAATTAGGAATTAGAGCACATTTCTACAACTTTTGTGTCACCTCACCAAGGTCACATGAAAATAAATAACTCTAATTTTTAATTAGAATTATCTTCAACTCATTTTAAAAAGCACATGGCTCATTCCTCACACACTTCCACCAATTTTGGAGCACGTGACTTATTCCTCCCACACTTCCACCAATTTTGGAGCACATGACTTATTCCTCCCACACTTCCACCAATTTTGGAAGCACATGGTCTTCTCTTCACACACTTGAATCTTCCATCCAAATGGCATGTTTCCCATTGGTCAAGAGATTCTTCCATCCAAATGGCATGTTGTCTTTGGTCAAGGGGACAACATCTTGATTCTCTTCATCTTCACCATCCATTCTTCTTGTTTGAATCTAGACCGTTGATTATTGCCACCTCACTATATGCTTGGAAAAGGCTATAAATACAACCCTTGGGCCTTGTATTTTGCATCCACTTTTGAATAGAGCTATCATGCAGAAATATCATTTCATCCACATTTGAAGTAAAGTTATCATGCAGGTTTATCATTGGAGCTTGGGAGCATTTTGGAGTCTTATAGCTAGTCTTTACATCATGTTTTTCTTTGCATTTACATCTTAGCTTTAAATCTTGCATCATAGTTGCATTTTAGATTAGTTCATTTTTAGTTTGCATTTAAGCATATGTAGAATCATATATAGAGCATTCTAGTTCAATACCATAGTATCCACCTCCACTTGTCCATTCATCATAAACATCATCCTCCACTCATCATAGTATTCATTATCATTGTTTGCATATAGTTTCATGTAGGAATTTAGTTGGCTTGCATGTTGAATACTAATCTCGTTTCTGAAGTGTCATTCTAATAGCCTTTGTGCACATAGAAATCTGAGGGCCAAAAGGTTAAAATAATCATTAAGAATAGAGGACAATGAGACGTTCTCGAAAGATTCAATTTGTTGCAAATTAGAATAGCTTCTTTGCTTTGAATCTTTAATGTAAATCATTTCATTAAGGTTTGTGTTGATACTAACTTTGCACATTTCACACACACACATTCCAAGCTGGGTGTTTGGGAGCAAAGTATCCTCTTTGATTCTTCCTCTTTGGTGTGCTCTCATTACCTTAGAGTTGATCACTTTTCCCACTCTTGTCGGGTCTTCAATTCCTTGAAGACTTGTTTTGTTGGGAACGCTTTGGGTTCCTCTGTTGTTAATCCCTCTAAAAAGATTGACTTGGTGAACCCTTTGGCTAGGGAGTTGGATGTGGAAGATCATGTCGATGTCCTAAGGGGAAGCCCCCTCAAGGATAATTTGTTTTCCTTTTCTTGTGGATGAGATTGATTCTTCTAAGAATCTTCTAGATTGAACCATTTAGATCAAGCTCTCTTTATGAGCTCCTTGGTTAGACACAACTTCAAACCTCCTTGATCGGTGAATGAACCTCAATTGTGACGAGGGTTGGAGTTTAAGTTCATCCTGGCAACCGTTGCTTTCCAACCTAAAGACCCATCATCTCCTTGCTCCCCACTAGTTTTTGTCCTTCCTTCCTCGCCCCTATGTTTCGCTTCTCCTCCTATCATGTCTCTGGTTCGCCCTTCCCCGCTTTACTTGTTGTGGCTCTATTTTCTTCCTTCTTCCTTCTTCCTTTTGGCTCTTTGTTCCAGTTCTTTTTAGCTTGTCTTACTTGCTTATAGTTGTCAATTGTTCTTTTTTGCTTATTTCTTTTTAGTTTATTTATTTTTTTCCCTTCTTGTTATCATGTTGAATATTGGCTTTCTTGTTTTATATTTTATTTACATTTATCCATTGTTTTTATTAATTTTCCCTTCTTTATTTTGTTATACTTTATTTTTTGTATTTTATATTATTTTATTGTTTTGTATCATTTCATTTGTCTATTATTCTTTGTTTTTATTTTATTTTATCTTTTGTTGAGTTCTTTTAATTTTTAACTTATATATATTTATTTTTGTTTTAATAGTTGGCTTGCCTGTATATTTCATTTGTTTGATTTCCTTTGTATTTTATTAATTGTTTCCTTCTCCTTTCTTTACTACATATTTTTTAATTTGTATTCCTTATATTAATTTATTGTTTGTATTATAATTTATTGTTTATTTTTATTGGTTTATATTATATTTTATTAATTGTAGTATAAACTCTATTATGTTTTGTTATTTTAACTCCGTTCTTTTTCTTTATTCTTTTTATTTAGTCCCTTGTGTTTATTATATTTTATTTTTTGGTTTTATATTTTGTATCATATTTTGGTTTTTGTTTATTCTTTCATTTGTTTGTATTATATTTTTTATTTTTTATTTTTTTTACTTATATTATATTTTATTAATTGTATTATAAACTCTATTATGTTTTGTTATTTTAACTTCGTTATTTTATCTTTATTCTTTTTATTTAGTCCCTTGTGTTTATTTTATTTTATTTTATTGGTTTTATATTTTGTATCATATTTTGGTTTTGTTTATTATCTCAATTTTAGCTTGGTTCTTTTATTATTTATCTTATTTAGTATCGGGTCTTTATTGTTCTTTATAGCTTGGTTCTCTCTTTGGTAGTGTGTGTGTGTATATATATATATATATTGGCTTGTTTGGTTTGATTTTATATTATTCATATTTTTGTGTATTATTTATTTTACTTGCTTGATTTTTATATTTTCTTTTATTTTTTAGGGAATTAAGCAATTTACATAATTATGTAATTTTATTTTTTTTGCTATTAATTCTTTCTTTTGTTGTTTT